>BSBK01005808.1:362500-871835 GCA_027943335.1 Chamaecyparis obtusa
ACTACTTGCACTAAAATATTGAATCCCTGTTAGGAGATCTAGCACTATTAGGAGCTGAGTATTACATAGTACATTTCCTTGTTAGAGGAATACAAAACTTTGTTAGGGGTAAGAAAAAACCCTATTAAAGGTGTGGTGAGCTTACACTCTTACAATCAAAATACTATTGTAAAAGTGTTCTACAAGTAGTAAACAATACAAGCATCTTCTATGCTTTGATAGTTCCAGTTATAGCTTTGTCAATCTCAGATCTCACATCTGCTATTTGCCTCTACTAATATCCAAAATTTGCATCCATCATACATCCATCTGTATTACACTTATTGTTTCCACAAAATACTCTATACTTATATTAATTCTGTCATCTAGTTGTCTCTCAAAATACATTACAAAACATAATAATTACTTATGAAAATGAGAAACATAGAGTCGGCGATCTTATATTACCAAAATTTTGACAATATACAACTTCCATCTGGCTTAGCACGTTACCATTCCAACTAACCTTGCTTCAATCATCGCGACTGTTCATTTACCCTATTTCACTGATTCTCTGTCTTCGCATACCTTCATAACACTATCTTACTGATCTCATCACCAAAACATGTGTGACCTTAACTAAAGGTCATACATATCCCAAAATGTATTCTACTAACTTTGCAAGCCATAATACATCATATATTATCTTTGTTGACCAAAACAGTACTGCAGTATATTGTTATCCTAATTCTGTACTTAGTCATTTTTCATGACTAAGTCTACAATACCAAAACTTACTGCATGCGATCACTGCAGCATAAGTGTTTCCATAAATGACAACCCTTAGGTGATCCCTAGTGCTTCCAAAACATCACTTGCCAACAATCTCTCCCTTTAGCATTGATGGCAACACTTAGCAAAAAATGACTAAGTGTCAAAGCACTATCTTCCTTCTACTTCACTATATACATATCTTTTCTTCTTTTTCTTTTTCCTTCTTTTCTCTTTATTTATTTCTTTTTCATCTTCTCATTTTCTCTTCTCTTCCTCTTTTCATTTTTCTCTTCTCTTCCTCTCCCTTTGACATCATTGGCAAAGGTACTTGCAAAGCTTCAAAATATTAAGCATATAAGACTTCAATGCTTACTCACCAATCTCAAAATGTCTTGGAAGGAGTCTTCCAAGGTCTTTAATTCATCTTCCCATGAATTAGTTAGGAGTTCACTAATATGGATCAATCCATTCAGTGCATAAGACGTTGTTTTTGGTTCCTTTAGCTCAGTGGGTAAGGAAATTGTCATTGAGCCTTCTATTTTCTCCATCTATGTCAGATGAGTTATAAGAATTGATAGCTTAGGAGTGATTAGACTCTTCAACAAACCAAATCTTTCCACTACTCTCCCTTTCTCTACATTCAAAGTACTTATCCAAAATTTTGGATGCCTGCTTATCCATCTCCAATACAGTTTTTGAAGAGATTTCACAACTGTCCATTAAGCTGTCTAAGGTAGCCCTATCCTTGGCTATGATATCTTAAATATTCCTAACATGTCTAATAGGATTTATGCAATAGTTGTATACCTTTCTTCCTCTTGATACATAGCTTCTAGCCTTGATTATAGTTGTTTTTAGAATGTCCAAGTCCCATGAGATGGATTGAAAAACTTCCTTCAACTTCTTTTCCAAGAATCTCTTCTCTACCTTATCCTTTGCAGTCTTCAGCACTGACTCAAAATGATTGTCAAAGTTGTCCAATGTCATGCTTAGGTTCTCTGCATCATCCTTTCCTTGAAAAATGATAGGTGCAGGGAGTATTTTTTTTAGTGTCTCCACTGCCCTAGTAATCACCTTTACTCTTTTGTCTCCTTTTTGTTCTGACCTTTCTTTTTCCTTAGCAAATGCCATGAAGGTTAACCTCATGAGTTCATCCTCATCCATGCTCTCCACATCTGCGCTCATTGGTTTGGCCATACTTGCCAACAATAGAGTAGAGGAGGTGTCTGGTTCTTGTTTATGCTCAACTCTTACCTCAACTACTTTTTTTGTTCCTGTCTCTTCTACCTGCCTTTCTTCTTGTTTTATTTCCTTCTCCTATTCCTTCTCTTCATGTTTATCCTATATAATCTCTTCCTCTTCAACTGTCATTGCATTTTCTGCATTGTCTTGAAATGGGTCATTCATATCAAGTGAAGTGTCTAATGATATATGTATACTAGAAATGAAGAAGTCTGGTTGCTTGTCAACTTTGCTTACTTGCTCACACACTTCAATTGTCTTAGAAGTTTCTCACATTCCCAAAGGTGTAGGCTTGGTAACCTTGGGAGGTGAGGTCTTCTTAGGCATGTCGCACATAAGAATTCAGTCCAATGCCTTTTTTGTATCTTATGTTACCTCATCATATTTTCTTGCCATTATCTTTACTAGTCTGGCCTTAGTCCTCAACAAAGGTTTCAACTCATTAACGATTCTCTCCCTCTCTTGTATAGAGACTACTAGCAACATGTCTTCAATAGCCTTGTTCCTTATATTCTCATCCTTAGTCTGTGCTAACTATTTTATTATTTCTAAATTTCTATACAAGTCCTTGGGGATACTTCCTTCTATCTCTAACAAATTCTTCTTGAAAACTAACAAGTGCTCAATTATTGTGTCCTCAATTATTGCTTGATTTTCAGAATCATATCTTTCATAAAATCTGTTTACTGTCTTTAGATTTCCATCACTTATTACTCTCTTTTGCAACAACAAGATATCTAGCTTCCATAGATCTTGTGGTTTCTTATGTACTTCTTTTTATTCTTCTTTATCAATAATGTTGTCCTCTTTATTCTTTATTTCTACTTCTACCTCTTATTTCATAGAGCTGCTCGGTTTGCTAGATCTTGTAGATCTCCTAGGTGTGCTCGTAGGTAAAAATTCTTGTATAGTCTTCTCATGTGTAGAAGATAAATCAATTGTGTCAGGTGTAGGAATTATAGTCTTTTTAGCTTCAGAAGGGGAAGGTGCATCAATTTCTATGTTGGAAGATCCTTCTGTCAACCTTGTCCTTATGTTCTTCAGCTTCTCCCTAGTGATTCCTACCTTTACAGTAATATCCTCAACTATTTTACCAATCTTTCTCTTCCTTGTCCCATTTTCCTGCTCTTCTCTAACTTTTTCAAAATTTTCCCAATAAGTTCCCCATCTCTCTTCAGAAGTGTCTATCTTTGATGCTAATACATGATCAACTTGCATTGTTAGAACCTCAAAACTGACTTCATACCCCATAGGGCAACACCATTTCTTCCTAGGCTGAACTGCCTCAAAGCATACACAATCAGTTTCAACCATGAAATAGATTGTGTCCTTATATTTCTCAACAATCTCCTTTGTATTCTATATCTCTCCTTCATCTACCATTGAAGGATTTTGGTCATTACAAAAAATTCACCATCTACCCAATTCTTGTTTTATCTTCAATAACTCTTAGAGATTTGAATTCCAGTAGATACATCATTCTTCCATGCTCTAGGATGCATGCCAGGGAATCTACACTCAATGTAGATGTACATATGAACCAAAAGTGAACCAAACCTGAATGCCTTTGACTTGTCTTTCTTTATAACCTTCACATTGTCCAAAAATTGTTGTGCTAGAACTTCACATAGATTATATTTCTTGTTTTCCTTTACCATTCTATATGCCATCATAACTACTCCAACTGATATAGAGTTAGGTTTGTTTCTACGGAACATCTTGTAACCTAATAGCATTGCTACCAACCTCACATCTTGCTGAAAGATGTCATTTATTGTCATTGCTCTCTTATCCCACTTAGAATGGGTTAGGGTTTCAACTTTCTTCCTGATATTCTTATCGGCTACTGGGAGGACTCCAGTATTATCCAATCTGATTATCTCATGGATCATTTGACTACAAATCATAATAGGTTGTTCACCAATCCATATAAACTGGTCATGGATTTTGCTTAGGATTATCTTGAACCATTTAGTTTCACTGAACTCCGTTAGTAGGGTTAACTTGATAATGGATTGATCTTCTAAATGCTTAAACTCTTCTACCATCTTTCCATATAATTCACTATAGATATCAACATCTCCTATAGTCTCATATTTACAATGGATGTAAGCCCTAATATCCTCCACATGCAACACGCCGTAAGGGGTTTGCAAAAATGCTCCTTCCAAATCATCCTCACAAGAATTAAATGGGTGCCTCTTGAATTTATACCTCAGTCTATCAACAACATCATAAATGATCGGTGTATCCATAGCTTCAGAAAGAGTAAAATATCTAAATACTTTCAACATGCTAAATTCTAGAACTTCTGCTCAAAATGATCATGCAATGTGGCTGCTAGGTGGTTGAAATTATTCTTCACACTGCTCTCCTTGGTTGTTGATTATCAAATAGTGTAGAAATGATATGCTTCAAGCTATTTTATCCATCACAAGTTGAGTAAGTGCATTAATCACAAGTAGCTCAACTTTTCATGTTGTCCAGTCAAACAAAAACTCGTGATCACAAAATATGAATCTCCAATTGTTGTGATCTCAAACATAAACTCCACAGTGTTTGTACACACCAAATCTAAGCTCACATGAGCTTACTCCACATAATCATGGGCTGGATATATTCTGTTATCTACATCCAATGCTCCCCTTAAGGCCATGCGACCTTCTAGGTTGATGTCTCAATGTACTCATCATGTGAAGACATAGTAGAATCTACTGTCTCTCCCTGAACCAATGCCTTATTGAAATATTTTACCTTCCATATCATACCATCATCTCCTTTTGCTGGTTTTTAAAAATGATCCTTGAATTCATCCATGTACTCAGTAATAATTTTACCACTGTGACCAATATTCTTCTTTATAACCACAAGAGGTGGTCCTCTTGGTCCTCTTCTATTGTCTTCTCCATTATATCTTCAAAACTTTGCTATGTGTCCTAGGTTGTTGCATTTGTAACATGTAGGTGGTCTTCTTCTATCCTGATTTGTTTGTAGTTTACAATACCTTGCAGTATGCCCAAAATTATTTCATTTGAAACATGTGATCTTGGTTGTTGTCTCTTCTCTGATGTAACCTTGCTTGTTCCTCAACTGATTTGGTTTCTTACATTCTTCTCTCTTGTGTCCATAATCATAACAGTTATAACAATAACTAGTAAAAGGTTTGAAAGGACCTTTACCTCTGCAATCTCTCTTCATGTGTCCAACTTTGTTGCATCCAAAGCATCTACCTCTGAAAGGTCTAGTATGAACTTTAGGTTCTTCGGGAGTAGGTATTTCTTTAGTCTTCGCTTCATGTGATTCTTCAATTGTCTTAGAACATTCACCTTCATTGTATCTGATTCTAGTCATGTCTCCTTTAGGTTTTTCTCTCTCTCTCTCTCTCTTTGCTCATCAATTTTATCACTACTCATGTGTAACTTCTCAATGTGTAATTTGGCTTGAGTGAGTTCACCTTTAATGATCTGATTGTACTTCTCCAATTCTTGACATTTATCCTTGTAGTGATCAAGTTCATTCTTTATTTGCCCTATCTGCACATTTTCTTCTTTTAGAGTCTCTTCAACTTTGTTTCTTGCATCCTTTTCATGTTGAATGTCTTTAGCCATCAGAAGATTGATTTGTTATTTTTCTTGCTCAAGCTTCTTACTTTTTCTGATGTATCATTGTCTGAATCTTCTTTGATCTTCTCCATAAGGTCTTATCTTTGACTTTTTGAAATTTCAAGTTGTTCCTTTAGTTTCCTTATGAAACCTTCTGCTCTTCTCAATTTGAATTTTAATTCACCATTCTCAGCCTTTTCTTCGTCCAGGTCATCAAGTGCTGCTTAAAATTTATCTTGCAAAATTTATGAATCCATCTTGATCTAACTTAAGTTGTTAGGCTTTCTCTCCAAGGACCTATAGCTCTGATACCAATTGTTAGGATTAAGTAATACTGTGAGGGGGGGTGAATCAATATTACAACACTTTGAATTAAACTTCAACCAATTACAAATAAACCATATGAATACTGAAATGAAAAGAATATAAACACACAACACATAACTCATAACACCATTATTTGTTTTCGAGGAAACCCTGGCCAAGGGAAAACCCCGGTGGGGATGGTACCCACAACTATACACTAAAATATTGAATCCTTGTTAGGAGTTGAGTATTACATAATACATTTAATTTTTAGAGGAATAAAAATCCATGTTAGGGGTAAGCAAAAACCCTGTTAAAGGTGTGGTGAGCTTACAACTCCTACAATCAAAATACTATCAGAAAAGTGTTCTACAAGTAGTGAACAATACAAGCATCTGTTATGCTTTGATAGTTCTAGCTATAGCTTTGCCAATCTCAGATCTCACATCTACTATCTTCCTCTGCTAATATCCCAAATTCTCATCCATCATATATCCATCTCTATTACACTTATCACTTCCATAAAACACTCTATACTTATATTAGTTCTGCCATCCAGTCGGCTCACAAAATGCATTACAAAACATAATAATTACTTATGAAAATGAGAAACATAGAGTTGACAATCTTATATTACCAAAGTTTTGACAATATACAACTTCCATCTGACTTAACATGTTACCATTCCAACTAACCTTGCCTCAATCATCCCGACTGTTTATTTGCCTTGTTTCATTGATTCTTTGTCTTTGGATACCTTCATAACATTGTATCTTACTGACCTCATCACCAAAACATGTGTGACCTTAATTGAAGGTCATACATATCCCAAAATGTCTTCTACTAACTTTTCAAGCCATAATACATAATTTATTATCTTCGTTGACCAAAACAGTACTGCAGTATACTGTTATCCTGATTCTGTACTTAGTTATTTTCATGACTAAGTCTCCAATACCAAAACTTATTGCATGTGATCACTCCAACATAAGTGTTTCCATAAATGACAACCCTTAAGTGATTCCTAGTGCTTCCAAAACATTACTTGCAAACAATATATATACAATGAACAAAGTACAAATCCCTAGTTCTTTGATTAGAATTGTAAAATCCTTTAGCAAGGTAGACTTAACTGGTCTTTAGACTCTGAACAGGGCAATCTATCAGAAATAACTAATAGTGTAGCTCTAACTAAGAAATTTTTTTACTTCAATTGTGAAGTTTTTTTGGTTTCATCCCCACCACAATTTTTATCCTCTAACAAGGATTTATGCAATACCAAAATGAATGTGTTATGAGTTATGCGATTCCATTCTCCATCTACCATGCAACTCTTCAAAAATGCTTCCTTTGGAGTCGAATACACTAGATAGCCTAAGAATAAAACTAGAAAAATTGCAAATCTTTCTTATTGACGAAGCATCACTCATTGCCTCTGGAATGTTGTACAATATTAATAGAAGACTGCATCAAATTAAATATATGCCAACAAAACCCTTTGGCAATATTGATCTCATATTTTGTGGTGACTTATATGAGGCACAACCTATTTGCGATTCTTGGATATTTGAATAACCAACAATAAATAGTGACAAAATACCATACACATTTTGGGCAAATAATATCCTATGCTTCAAACTGCACACTGTAGTCAGATAGACAAAGGCACATTTCATTTCCATTTTGAACCCTGTGAGAACTTGTAAACAAACTGACCAAGACATCTCCTACCTGAATAGAACATGTTACAAGACTACTCCCAATGACCCAAGATTCCCATACTTATTTCAAATGAATTTAGGCGTCGAAGAACACAATAATAAATGCTTGACTACTTGCCTAGTAAGCTCCATGTCTTTGAGGCCATTGATAAGAAAGACACTCCAATTGACAATATCCATTTCCAAGTTGAAAGATCAACCCTACCCAATAGAATTTATATAAAAGCAGGAGCTGTGGTTGAACTAATCATTGGAAACTATGTGTGTGAATTTTGTACCTAGCTGTAGACACAACACTTCAGTAAAACATTAGAGGTTAGCCAAAAACCAAAATCATGCAATGAAATGGAAACCAAACTAACCAGACAATTTAATGCCTTCTAGTAGGTGCGAGTATGATACTCTCAGATCAAACTGAGACCTGTGACAATGCAACACCTAAACAAAGGATTTGAATGCAAAGAATGAAAGACTATGAATGCAGATTAAGCTATATTTTTGGATTTTCTATGCAATAATATGAAAAACCGTATGAAATTAATCTAGAATGAATGGAATTGGAATGCAAATTTAATCTAAAGATGCTATGAATGAGTATGAAACTATGAATGAGAAACTATGCAAAAGCTAAATGATTAACTATGAAAGATCTCACAAATTGCGTGTCGCAAATGCTCAATCCTTCAATCACCAATTCTCTAGAGTAATTGTGCAAATTTGAGTGTCCTAATTATGAAGAGTCGAGCCTTGTTTTTATTAAAATCCAGGGCTTTGAGGATGCAAGAGAAAAGCCATAAACCACTCTTGATAAACTTAGGTTGATTTTTGACTTATCAGGAAATCATAAATAATTAACTCACAAAATCATGCAAAAGCATGGAAGAACAACTTTTTAACTCAAATCAGAAGTTTAGATAAGCTTTGAACTCAAAATAGAGTGTTGAGTTTCCAAAAGTTAACAACTTGCATTGATTTCCCAATTTTGAGTTTAACTGCTCTTTGAATGTGCACAATTAATTATGAATTAATTAAATAAATAAAGTGATTTATTCTCAACTTGACTGATTTTAGAATTAAAACAATTGATTTATGGGTTAATCAATCATTAAATCAAACTTTTATTCAAAAACTATATTATTAAATTTGACAACTGACTTTAATTAATTAAATAGGAATTTAATCAATTAGTCATAAGATTTTAGATTTATTGCCAAAATTAAATAATACAATTTAGGAATAATTCAATTAGATTTAATAAAATAATTAAGTGGCAGTATTAAATCTAATTAATTAAATATTCAGAATATTCAATTAATCAAATTTTAGGATAAATAAGATTTATTGCCAAATAATAATTAAATTAAGGATAATTAGATAAATAGGAATATTGTTAGGAATATTTCCCGATGCATAATTTAGGATAATCAATTAGGATTCGATAATGTGCAGATGTGCCTTAGGTTAGGACTTTGATCTCAATTTCATTCGATTTAAAGATGTTGGAGGTTAATGAACCTATAGCCCATTTTTGGGGTATTACATTTTGCCCCTCTTTGAATCACCGTGCAAAGCGTAGTGGTTCAAAGAATAGCCTATTTATGATAAAGATGTATGAAACTGATTTGAAAGATTAAGAGATTAACCAATTTTGAGATAGAAACCGATTGAAAGATTGGAAAAAGAGATATTGACCTAGGCCCAGAATGACCAGGAATTGAGAAGATGCTAGCTATATCAACAACAAACTGGTGATTATGAAGAAGTGTCAAAACGCCTTATTCTGAACCTTATAATTGCGAAGAAGTGAGTGACCGATTCCAAACCTCAATGTCCTTGTATGAATCATATTGGTATCGCATCCTGAACCCATCAATTACGAAGAACCAAGGAAATAACACTAATGAACCGATGGTTATGAAAAGCTAATACAGTTTACAAGATAGATTTAGGATACTAGATTGCAAAAGATTTGCCCCAAGAGATGATAGATTTTCCCCAAGCAATGAGGACTTTAGATGAATCAGTAACTAGACGTGGTTGTTGTCTTGATCACTGAGAAAAGATTTGATTATAGATTTAGATTTACAAACTTGAATGATGTGTAATACCATGCCCCCTTCGGGATTAAAATTGAAATCTGACAATAAAAGTCAGCGTTTATAGTTTAGAAGCATGTTAATTGATTTGAGAAGTGGTTATACATGTTTGAGAATGCATTTTGCATCGTTTGGAATTCCAAAAGACCAAGTTTGACTAGGTTTGACCATGAGTTGACCATGGTGGACCAAGTTGAAATTATGATAGTTTGATGTAAGATAATCAGTTAAGTTGAATTCTAGATTTTTGTGTGATGATTGAAGGTTGATTATGCAAGCAATCAGACATCCTGGGTCTGAAAATTTTAAATCATGATTTTGACATAGTAAATAATCTCAGATTTCAATTTTGATCCCGAAAATGGGTTAAGAACATCGAAATTAGCCAGGGGTGCAATTTTCATGAAAAATGGAGCACTTTTGAAAATTAGGTCAAAAGCTATATAAAGGCGAGGAGGGTCATTTTCAAATCATTTTCACTGTTGACTTTTGCAAACCTTGTGGAGCCCTCTGAGTGAGAAAATGGAAGAAATGAAGGTACCTATGTCTTCTCACCATTTTGAGCATAGCCGGAGGCATCAGAGACCTCGACAGTATGGACATCTGATAGGTGGACCTCTTTGCTTCTCTGAAATGTCAATTTTTCTTTGTTAATAGCATTTTTAGAATTTGTTTCGTACATTTTCAACTTTTAATTTTTGTATGCATGGAAACTCATACGACTGTCCTTTTGGTCTCGTATGACTTTTCAACTCTAGGTAGATTGTCATTTCATTAACCCCCAAGACTTGTATGAGAGGGACCCAAGAGTCGTACGACATTTCATTGGGTCCCTCCTAACTCGTACGAGGAGGTATACAATGTTGTATCATCATGCTTTGTCGTATGGTAACCAGTGAAAACTTGTATGATTTTTTCTGCCAGTCTGCTTTGTCGTATGGAAAATAGTGAACCCAAAACTCATTTCTAGGGCAAAATTTTGAATTTTCTGAACTTTGAGCTTTATTACTGAGGCTTTGATCTACCTTCTGAAATAGAAAATTGTTCCATTCATGTATGTGTAGCCTATTTTTCAACCAAAATACTGATAGGGTTCCCTATTTTTCTACTATGTAGGTCATATATCCTGATGTTCATGTATGCATCTCACATCCAGTCACTCAGAGAATCTGTGTTTCCTTGCCTAATATGATGAGAGTACATCTTACTACTTGCGGTTTTGAGTATTTGATCCATTTACCCAAGATTAGGGTAAACCATGGTCTTTTGATGACATTGATAGAGAGGTTTCATTTTGAGACCCAGACATTTCATCTTCCTACTGGAGAGCTCACTGTGACTCCAGAGGATGTTTATAGGATTTTACAGATTCCATTCCATAGTAGTCAGCGTCCAATGTATGTGAGTTCAGGGAACTCTAGACTATTAGCTTTCAGATGTCTCTTCGGAGATGATACGTAGTTGAATGGGTCTATTTCATGGGAGATCCTTGTGCAGTGTTATGGACAGTCTCACAGACTGGAGTGTATTATAGTTGGGATGATCAGCGGTATCATCATGTTTGATCGTCAGCAGAACGGTCTTCTAATGGGCTAGGCCCCAATGATTGTACGTGTGATGGTGACTCCTTCCAAGTTAGCTTGGGGTCAATGTCTTTTGGCCCACATGTTCTTTGAGATGCACGAGGTAGTGTATCAGGAGAGAAAGACATTTTCTACTAGTGCTCTTGTTTTATAGATCTGGGTGTGGGAGCATATCCCTATTTTGAGACCAGTGCATCAGTCACAAAGGTAGCCATAGGAGCTTGTGATATATATTTATGATGGATATGTCATATAGGGGTGCATGGGCCATGTAGAGTATTGGAGATGATGTCTTGATGACATGACCTTTGTACGATGGAGACCCTATTTACAGATTGAGCCTTGGCCTACTACACAAGAGTAGTTTAGTTTCTTCTTTCAGAGCTGGGTGTTGATAGGATGATTGTCCTCTATTCTGGAGAGATTCCTTATTACCAAGGTGTGGTGATAGTATGGACGAGTGCAGGATGCACTGCAGGATTATGCCACATATGCTCGGATACCTCATGAGCTCAGACTTGGATGGACCCTGAGGCTTTCTTATGCCTTGTGTTCATAGGAGTATAGTGCTATCATTGGGAGAGATTGGGAGTATAGACCATAGGTTGTAGATGATGGAGTTACAATTGGTTTTATTGCATGGCTTTATAATCATCCTGTACATAGATTCTCTGACCCTATGGAGTTGATACCCTCCATGGAGGAGGTGATGGATGTCATAGGTGCTCTGATGGGATAGGGTCCTAGACCCACACAGGTTTTGATTGTACACCCCATACCTCTGAGACCAAGAGTGATGGCTCCTCCATAGAGACCATTAAGATAGATGAGGTCCCCTCATCTCACTAGTTCCACAATAGGTAGATCTACAGGTGCATAGAGATGGACTAGGGGAGAGGGTGATACTTTAGGGAGTGTTGGTATTGTTGAGGAGGTACTTGTAGCTGAGTAGGTTGTAGGTGGTGATACCAATCCCATACAAGAGGATACCAGTTTTGATTTGGGTGCAGAGGTTAGACGCCGTAAGGCACAGAGAGAAGAGACCATAGAGTAGCCTACTAAGGATGCTGACATGCCTACGGTAGACACTGATCCTAGTGTTCCATTTTCTACATAGGAGATTGTGAGGAGGCTCAACTTATAGGTCCAGGACCTGAAGGTGTGTAGTGCTCATTGGTGGAGAGATACCTAGAGGCAGATAGATAATGCACTGAGTTTCATGGGTGAGGTTCAGAGATTAAAGGAAGAGGTTATCCGTCAGACCTCTAGATCTTCTTGCTATGTTTTTGCATCCTACACTGAAGTTCTACTTGCTCAGAGAGTTCCTTCATACTCTCAGTACATGATAGCATCAGAGGGAGTGAGAGCACCTAGGGCCGAGGTAGTACCCGATGCACCACCACCACCTCCACCAGACAGAGAGGATCAGGCCAACAACTAATCTATCATGATATTCTGATATTTATGTTGCTCTTTTGATATTGATACTATTCTGATAGCTCACATGAGCTCATTCTTTTGTACATTATGCCAGTAGTGCACCCTTGACTATTTCGAGTTTTATGATATATATATGAGATCGAGACTTTTGGTTGTGACTTCATTTGTACTTGTCATGTTTTTGATGTATGATGATATCATGCGATGTAAATGCTATGAGTAGAGTAGAATGTGTGTATGGATTCATGCAATGCAATGATTTTCTTTCATATGTATGAATGTTATGCAAATGTGCTTGATGATGGAAAGTATATGTATGGAAATGTATGTAATGCAATAGATGGAATGAATGATTATGAATATGTAATGAAAATGCAATGATACACATGATATGTTTTGCAGGTATTGATGAAGACAAGTACTCAGTCTTATGTCAAAAAGGATGTTTAACCTAGGATTGTGACTACTTGCGTTTCTATGAGAAAACCTTCGTGTGAGATTTAGCTCTTTGTGTGTACTTTAAGTATAGTTTTAGAAGGACTGTTAAAGATTGTCAAGCAATTGGTGAGATCATGCAATCATGAAAAGTGCAAAATGACATGCAACCTAAGACCTAGGACCTAGTCACTGATCATGTGTTGGTCAGTTGTCATCATTAAGCTTTTTAGGTAACTGGATAAATCAATACAATGTCCACTAGTTAGGAAACTATGAACATATGAATACTGATTTTGTATGCATAGGAATCAATACAACACCCATTGGTTAGGCAACCATGGACATATGAATATTGATTTTATTTTCAGAATGTCAAATTAGATATAAGAACCAAGGCACAAACACCAGG
The DNA here is from genome assembly GCA_027943335.1 of Chamaecyparis obtusa. NCBI lineage: Eukaryota > Viridiplantae > Streptophyta > Pinopsida > Cupressales > Cupressaceae > Chamaecyparis > Chamaecyparis obtusa. The sequence continues at coordinate 376,091 of BSBK01005808.1, forward strand.
ATGACCTGAATATCATGTCCATTTTGATATAGAAATTTGTATAAGCATCAGAACATAAATATCGCGATGACCTGAATACACCTTGCATGAAACAAACACATCAAGCAATCAAGAGATCATTCTAAGTCCAGTGTGAATTACCCGTAGTGACCCTTTATCATTCACATCCTTAGGTAAGATCGCGTTTCACAGTAGGAGAAAGAATTCACTCAAAAAAACAATAGTTAGATCAAACTTCCTTGAATTTTTTGGGCATCAATGGGTGAGGTACTCATGACCATCCAATTTGAGATAGAGGCTCTTACAGACAGACACCATTTTAATCTAGAATTTCCAAAGTTGTTAGATTTTCACATACAAGCAAAAAAAAAAGAAAATATTATGCCCCTAGTCATCACTCTCTAAATCCTATAAGGGACATCATCGAAGAGCTCGAAAGGACACAGTATGCAAAAATCTCAATGCGAATCAATAAGCATACAAAGAGATAAAAGCATGTAAAAGCATAGATTGTTTTCAATTTGTGTTTGATTGTGTTGTTGTAGATGCAAAATCCTTTCTGGAGAGGAGATAGATATACTGACTTGGATGAAGCTTCAAAGGAATCTGACTAGATATGACATGTCTAAGGTACATTAGAGGCCATAGGATATGACTTTGATTGCCCCCAAGTTTGAACATTGATAGGATACAGATGCTTGAGCTGATTGGTGTACAGAACGACTTATTGAAAATAGGAATGTGGAAACAAACTGGGAAATATGTACAAACTAAAGCAAAACTGAAACCTGGGAAAGACCAAGATTGCACTGATAGATGGAGCATTTTAAACAAATGGCACCCATTTGCCAGATTTTCACCATCTTGGCAGAGATTCTATTTTTGCTACCAAGGTGCCTGTTTCCAGGTTTTCACCAAGGCACTTTTTCTTTTTCTCATTTTTTTTAATTTTTAATTTTTTAATTTTTTTTTTAATTTTTAATTTTTTCAATTTTTTTGTACTTTTGATATTTTTTACTTTTTTTGTGAATCATCAAGGTGCCCATTGCTAGGTTTTCACCAAGATGTTCATTTTTTCAGGACTTTTTTAGATTTTAAAGATTTTTTTCAAGACATTTTACCATAGATTGAATGCCTTAGGCATAGAATTTCTTCAGATGGAGAATGTTGATTAGTTCTTAGAGCTATTCTCCTTCAATCATTGAGAGTTGATAGGCACCAGAGCCAAAAGTAGCAGTTATTACAAAGGGACCCAGCCAGTTGGGTTCAAACTTCCCTTTGCGCTCTCTATGTGATTGATTTTTAGGATTCTCTCTCAAGACTAGATCACCAACCTTAAATTCTCCGTGTCTGACTTTCTTGTTGTAGCCTCTAGACATTCTCTTCTGATATACTCTGAGATGATCATATGTTACTTGTCTACACTCATCTAGTAGTTCAATTTATTGCAACCTAGACACTCTATAGTCATCATCAATTACTAGACCATGCATTCTGATTCTTAGTGATGGGATTTCAACCTCAATAGGAAGTACCACTTCAGACCCATAAACTAAAGCAAAAGGTGTAGCCCCAGTGGGCATTCTGATACTTGTTCTGTAGGCCTAGAGAGCTAGATTGATCATGAGATGCCAGTCTCTTCCTATTTTATTAACTGTATGATGCAAGATTTTTAATAGATTCTTGTTTGAAGCCTCTACTTATCCATTCCCTTGAGGATAGTAGATAGATGACCAATGTTGTGTAATCTTGAATTTGGCACATAAATCATCTAAGTCTTTGTTCTTGAATTGTCCACCATTATTTGTGACTATGGAATGAGGGATCCCATATCTATATATGATATAGTTCAAGATGAACATAGATATTTGTTTCCCAGTTGCTTGTGTTAAGGGGACTGCTTCTACCCATTTTGTGAAATAATCTATAGTTGTGATTATATGGGTATGTCCATTAGAAGAATGAGGATGTATGGATCCTATAAGATCAAATTCCCATTGATGAAAAGGCCATTGAGTAGTGAAGGGAATTAGATCTCTTCCTAGAGCATGAATTAAGTTGCCATGCACTTGGCACTTTTGACAGTTCTTAGCAAACTTGATTGCATCTTTCTCCATTTCAGGCCAATAGTACCTAGCCCTAATAATTTTTTGAGCTAGTGTTAAACCATTCAAATGTGACCCACAAATACCATTATGGACTTCCTCTAACGCACGTTGAGACTCTTCCCATTCTAAACATCTAAGTAGCATACCATCTAGAACTTGTTTGTACAGATCATGACCAATGATGACATATTGGGAGGCATTACAGATAAGGTATCTCTTTTCATGAAACTTTGTTATCAATAGATTTTTTTTAGATTCTACAGGCTCTAATTTTCCCAAAATCACCCTATAATTTTGCAAGGTGTTGTTCACTTAAAGTTTTAATCCTTTGCATATACACCCTATCGGTTGAACTTGAACCTTGAACTCTCCTAGTTCAATTTTCAATGTTCAATAACATCCTTTGGTATGATTTTCCTTTGTTTGCAAGCTTAGCAGCATTTCATCTTTGCAACGTGCATTTAGCCAATGAACTATGAACCATGAACTCTCGTAGTTCAAGATTCAAAGTTCAATGGACATACCCTTTTTGTAAAGCGCTCTTCTTTGTTTTCTTCCTTGTTGCTTTAGTTTATAATCGTGCCAAAGGATAGTCCTTCCACCTTCTCTTTGAACTTGAACCATGAACTCTCGTAGTTCAATGTTTAAGGTTCGATGTATGCTTGCAAGTTGTGATAATGTAAAGTGGTGATTTGACATGAAGGACAGCTGGTGGTTGATTGTAACTTCCGCGCATGGTGAAGCTGTTGTAATTAAATCAAAGTGACATTTAAGTGTCATTTCAGTCTGGGAAAGTATAGCAATTAAAGCCTAAGGTGGTGCGAGTTATCAAATAATCATTAATTGAACCTTGTGTGACATAATTTTTCCATTATTGCGAATCTCTCAAGATTTTGTAAACTGTCTTAAGATAAATTCACAAACTTAGACTATTTTAGTCATAATGCTCAAGACATCTCATGTAGTTAGCGTGGAAGAAGGTATCCTCTCCTCATCTCAGAGCTTATTTCATCGCTTAAAAACTAGGTGAGTCTCTCTACTAGCCTCCATTGTTTCAGTTAAAGCTCTTTCATTTGTCGAGGTTGTTTTCCTTTCAAATTGCTACGTTCCCTATTGTTTTTCTTAGCTTGAGAGCCCAAAATAAAGAACCCAATTCTGAATTTTGGAAATACCTCTCCTTTAATCTGCTCCTTGCCCAATTGTGAAGACACCTTGATTAAAATTGGAGCCTTAAAGGACATTATAACCTGAATCAAAGAACCCAGTCCAGGTTCTATGTTAGAAAAGGCCATTCAAAGTGGTCTAGCTGATGCAGCCACCTTCCTTATAGTAGCCCCTTGTCGGGAGCTAGTTGTCGAATGTGCTAGAAGGTATAGTTTTGAGGAGAAGTGTATCAAGAAAGTTGATGGGAGTCCACTGGTTTTCATAAGCAGAGATGTTGTTCAAAGAGCCATGGGAATTTTGGAAAGGGATCCATATTAAGGGTGGAATATCCCTTCATCTTAGTCGGTCTTCACCACTAAGAGATAGGTATACTGGAATGAAATAGCCCAGTACTAGTTGCTCAAAGCTCAAAAAGGAGGGTCACGTCTCCCAAAGCCACTCATTGTAGATCATTTTAAGCTTGAAGTAGCTGATCTAGTCATAATGTTGAATAGAATTAAAGGGAACCAACATGCATACTATTGGAGTGATTGGATGTACTTCTATATCCAGGTCACTCTTGGAGGAGAGAAATATATAGATTGGGTTGAGACTATTTCCAATGAGCTCAATCATCAGCTAGCAAACTTTCCAAATGGTAGTAGCTTCCATATGTCCTCTTACCTATTCTACATTTTGGCTTGTACCAAAGAATGGAAAGGCCTGTTCCATGAACAACCTCTTCCAAATATGAAGGTCTATGATTACTACCCTCACCTGCAAAAAGAATTTCATGTTGATAGTTTCTTGAAAGTTAATGGAGTTTTCTTTGGAAGATTAGCATATGAGCTCCAAGGAAATACGGAGCAAAGAATGTTAGAAGAAGCTAAAATTTTTGTCAACACTTATGGAAGTTTCTTTATCCAGTTTAGGAGGTTCATGTACCTAAGAGTGGGTGGTTTCGAAGGGGAACCTTTTAAATTACCTAGATATGCTTTTGATAGTTTAATCATTACAAAGGTAGCTCACCAGCTAGCGTATGTGCACAAAGGGGTTAAGGAAAGGAAGGGAAGAGAAAAATCTAGTTTCCCAGTTGAATTGGGCTATTATACTTGCAAAACATCTTTAGATGCCCTAAATTTAGAGCATGAGTTAAGGAAATTGAATTTGAAGACGTTTGCACTTAGAAAGGATTTTGACAGCAGGGATATGCTGCCCAACATTTCAGCTTGCCTTCTAAATTTCAACACATTCCTCAAATAGAGGAGTACTAGGAGGGTTGTGCAGATGATTTTGAGGTGAGAAGGACTTGGTGTAGGTTTACCCTAGGAAAAGTTGTTACCCTAAACATTCAAGTTGACATCTCAATAATAGATGAAGATGATGGTGAAGAGGTAATTGATGAGCAGTACGAAACTAGAGTTAGGGGTACACCAATCCCTAAAATAGATTGGGCTATTGAAGAGAGAGAGAGCCTAATAATCAAGACCCTCAATGTGATTAAGAGAACTGAGAAATGGATTAATAGTAAGAGGCCCCGTATTTTAAGAAGGCATAATCCCAGAAGAGCTGCACAAGCTGAAAATACTGTCAAACCCATTGCTACTGTTGACAAAACTATTTACCTTGCAGGTGCTAAAAATAAAAAGAAGTCTTCAGCTAACCTGGTGAAACAAGCTTCTCCTAGCTCCTCACTAGTAAGAAGGAACTTAAGAGGGAGAGTTGGCAAAGAAAGTAACAAGCTGGTTAATGAAAAAGAGGTCATAGATCTTGATCTCATGGACACTCAAATGACAGAGCAGGTTGGTTCGGATAATGTGGAGGGAGATATAATGACCCCAAAGAGCACTCAGCTAGATTTAGGAGAACCTTTGGTAACCATAGAAGGTGACACTTTGTAGTGATGTATCTGTTGCAGAGACATATAAGATCAATGGTTTCCCTTGAATAGGAGGCATCAAGATGGGAGGATTCGATAGATACTTCTTGATATGATTAGAATTATTTTCAAATTCCTCGCTCCATGCAAATGTCACACCTTTATGTAATGTCTTTGTAAAAGGTTGTGATATGTCTACTAGCTGAGATATGAAGCATCTGATAGAGTGAACTCTCCCTTGTAATGTTCTCATTTGGCTGATGTTCTTGGGAGGTTGCATCTCCATGATAGCTTTAAATTTAGCTGGATCTACTTCAATTCCTTTCTTTGAAACTATGTATCCTAAGAGCTTTCCAGAAGTGACACCAAAAGCACACTTCTTAGGATTTAGTCTAAGACTAAATTTTTCCATTCTGTCTAGTATCTTGCTCAAGTCATTTAGATGTTCAGCTCTAATCATATATTTTGCTAAAGTATCATCAACATAATCTTCCATAGTCCTATGCATCATGTCATGAAAAATAGATGTCATAGCTCTCTAATATGTAGCACCAGCATTCTTGAGCCCAAATGGCATGAAATTCCAATAGAAGGTACCCCATGCACATGTAAAAGTAGTTTTCTCTTGATCCTTGAGAAATTTTGATTTGATTATATCTAGAAAATCCATCCATTAAAGAATACATCTCAAAACCCGCAATCATTTCCACTATCATATCAATGTTAGGTAGTGGAAAATCATCCTTAGGGCATGCTTTGTTTACATCTTTGAAATCTGTGCACACTCTTATTGATTTTTCTAGTTTAGAAATAGGTACGATATTAGAGATCCATTCTGCATAATCAATAACTTAGATAAATCCAGCTTTTAGGAGCTTCTCTAATTCAACTTTTACCAAGAGTGCAACATGTGGATGCATCTTTCTCAATTTTTTCTTAATAGGTTTAACATTTGGAGCTATAGATAAATGGAGCATTATTAGATCAAGATCAACCCCTAGCATATCTAAATATTTCCATACAAAGTTGATCTTTTTATCTATTAAGAATGTTGTAAATTTTTGCTTTTCTTCTTCTGATAAAGATTGTGCTACATGGATCAATTGTGGTTCTTCTTTTGTTCCCAAATTGATAGATTGAGTGGGCTCAATTAGAATTGGAGATCTATCCTATAAATGAATCAGAAAGACATCAAATATCTCATCCTTAGGTACCTCAGAGAGGTTTTCACCTTTGGACACGTCTTTTATTTTTACTTTTGTAGGTTCTGAGACTGCCACAAAGTGGTTTTCACCCTCAGAACTCCTTTCCTTTTTATTCTTATTCTTATTTTTTTGACTAAGATACTTGATGTCTGACTCCATCATGCTAACCCTTGGTTCACTGATGGAAGTCCTCATAGGCTCAATTGCATTTAGGTAGCAAGCAAGGGCATAGTCATTGGGAAAGGTATAAATACCTTGGTTCAAGTTGGTGGATGTTATGTCAAGAAGGTTAGGACATTGGATAGTCAAAGTGGTGAAAGATTGGGAAAGAGTGTTTATGGATATGGATCTATCATCATTGGTCCTAACTTGATGCTCAAGTTCAAAGGTGATATTACAACTTAAGACATTCAATTCATGAATAGGCTCAATGTCATTGTGGAAATCCACTTCAGCCATCGGTGGATCAAACTCGATAAGTTCATCATTTCATTCTAGACTTACATTGGGTTTAGGTGCATATTGGTGAATAACATCAACATGCTATTCTGTAATAAGTTCATCTAGTTCTGGAATGACTCCCCATTCATAGTCATTTGATTCATCTTCTGTTTCTTCATCTAGACCTCTAGGAAATCTGAGAACATGAGTAAAGTCAGGATGAATACCCCAAGAAGGGTTTCCCTTAGATTCTGATTTGAATTCATACTCATGGGAATCTGTCTTAGAATAACTACCACGTTCCTCTTTTTGATTGCCTTTGAGATTAGTTGGTTTTTGTGTTGCAACTAACTCTTGCTCTATAGTAGGTTCTTGTGTTTCTACTACGTTAATTCTTTTTATTGGATCATCTTTAGCTTCAAGGAGGTATTTTATTTCTTTAGGAAAACACTCATAAGGAATGAGATCATCAGTGGTGTCTAAATCATCACTATCAGATTGTTCAATTATTTCTCCCTTTAGTTGATTTGATACGGAAGGCTCAATTTGTTCTAGTACATGTGGGGAGTTCTTGCTAAGATAGAAAGGCTTCTTCATGTATCCTAGACCTGTTGTATTCTTGTTTTCTCAGCCACAATGATTAAGAGGTGACAAAAGACCTTTACCCTGTAGTCGTAGAGGTCCTTTTTCTTTATATCCCATTTTTGTGATCAATTTGTCCCCTGGGCCATATGACTTAGAAGGGATATTCGGTATTTAGCATCACATTTTTGAACAACTTGAGATTTAGGTTCATCTTTGTATAGCCATGTGAGTACAACTTCATCCTCTTCAAACTCCTATTTAGATACTTGTTCTAAAACAAAATTTCCTTTATATGCCTCAAGAGGTTCTTTAGACTTTGTTTTAGACTATTTTAGAGTTTTCCCATAAGACTTAGGAGAGATAGGGAGAGATATCAAAGATAAGACTGGCTCTATAGTATATTATCCCATAACATTTTCTTTGATCTGAACCTCTTTAGAAATGTCTTCCATCTTAGATGTTGAAGCAACGTCTAGCTACTTAGTGGAAGATTCTCTATTATTGGGAACAAGTTTATCAGCACTCTCTTTCAAGGTATTGTAAGTTGTATACAGATCAGTTGGAATCATCACCTCGACTCCTTCATTAGGAAATTTCAAATATTGATGGAATATAGAGGGAATGGCTTTCATGTCATGTATCCAGGGTCTTCCTAGGAGGATATTGTAAGCCAAAGGTAGATCAAGAACTTGACATATAGTATCTCTGATGACAGGACCTACTCTGATAGGTAGGACAATAGTTCCCTTAGAAGATCTTTCTTGCTCATCATATGCTTCGATAGTTATCTTCTTCCTAGGATCAATGGCCATTTTTGAAAATCCCAATTGTGTAATCAAGCTAAAAGAATAAATGTTTAGGCCAGTGCCTCCATCTATCAACACACGTTTGACACGATGGTTTTGGATCAAGACTTCAATATGCAAGGGTTGGTTATGCGGATGACTCAAGGAGTTATCATCTTCCTTTGAAAAGGAAATGTACTATGGAGACGTAAGATGACCAACCATAGTTTGGAATCTGTCTAAATCAAGGTCATCATGAACATTGGATCCGAGAAGAGCTTTGTCTAGAATAGCTCTATGAGTTGGAGATATCCGAAGGAACTCAAACATGGAGATTTTAGCATTTGTGTGCTAGAGTTGTTGAACAATACTGTATGAAGTAGGCTTCGTGTCTTTAGGATTTGAAGATTTAGATTTAGCCTTCTATTTAGAAGCAGATGAAAGATTGAAAGGCACCTTAGGGACATTGGATGGATCTGGTATTTGTCCTTGTAGGTGTGCCTGAGCTTGTGATCAAGTAACTGCATTAGTTGATTGATTATCTCTATCTCTTCTTACAATTGTGATGACATTGCAACACTCAGATAAGCATGGTTCAACCATATTGATAACAAAATTGTTTCCAGAGTAGGCATAATTGACTTTAGCACCCATATTAGGTTGAGAAGAAGAATCTTCTTTACCATGTTTAGGAAATGGTTTTGTGAATACTGTATGATCATTATTACTCTTATGATTGTTAATCGTGGTGTCGCCATTATCAATTTTCTCTTGTATAATGTGCTTCAAGTGAGTGCAATTATTAGTCTTATGATATTTATTGTGATGGAATTCATAGAAATCGTTCTCTCTCCACCATTTTGGTTTAGGTTCAGGATCAAAGACTTTCATCTCAGGCAAGTAGATGATTTTGTTTGCCAATAAAGTTTTCATGGAAGATTCCAAGGATTCCCCAAGAGGCATGAATTTGCGATTAGGATCTATAGCCCAAGGTTTGTAATCAGATGACTTTTTGTTGGACTTTATGGATTTAGCTTTAGAAGCTTTAATGGCTTGGGTACCAATAGTAAGATTGAAAGTAGGTGCCTTAGATGGGGCACATGATATTATCAACAACACCATCCATGACAATGCCTTTATTCTTGTTCCAATTTTTGTTCTTGTCCTTAGAACTAGATCCAGATTCTTACTTGTCCTTTTGAAGTGTGATGTCTCCTTTTTTCACAAGTACTTTCTCAATTTTGATCGCATTATCTACCATCTTGTCAAAAGATGTATGATTTTGCATTTATAAAGGGTAGTTGATTTCTGGAACAAGATTGTTGATGAAGATTTCCAACTTCTCAGTTTTGAGAATGGGTCTAGCATATAGAGAAAATTTCTTCCTCCACCTCTTGAGAAATGTCAGGAATGGTTCTCTTAGATATTGTTTCAGATTGCAGATGTCAATCATAGTGACTAGATGTTGAATATTGTAGGAGTATTGTTGATAGAATAGCTTGATTAAATCCTCAAAAGTTTTGATAGTAGGAGGCATTCTAGAGATCCAATGAATGGCTGCTCCTCCTAGAGATCGAGGGAAAATATGCATTAAGTAGGTTGGTTTGTGCATAAACTCCATAGATCAAGTATAGAATTCTCTAACATAATCTTGAGGGTCAGAGTTTCCATCATACTTATCATATTTTGGCATCTCCACTCTTTTAGGGAATGGTGGCATGTACAAGTCTTTATCAAATGGAAAAGGGCATAGAGCTTCCATGGAGAACTCCTTAGGTTCCTTTTCCTTTTCAAGTTTGTTAAGTTTGACTTGCATGGAATGCATCTGTTTCATCATAGCCGTGATAGGAGTTTCTTCCCCATGTGTAATGATATCTTCCACATTAAAGTTTGGAGGAAGTTTAGCTCCTTGATGAGCTAACTCTAGAAAGTATGCTTCTCTATATTCTTTCAAGAAATGTTTCATCATTATTTTGAAATCATCATCATTTTGATATCAAACAATTTCAAAAGGTGTGGGTTCTTGATCCACAACATGTTGAGAATGGTGTCCTTGAGACCTGGGTTGTGTCCCTCCATGAGACATGTTAGGAGTTTTAGGACTCCCTAGATTAGATTGAGGGGTTTGTTGATTACCTCTATGAGTTGATGGAGGGGGGATGTAACCAGTTTTCAATCAAAAATTGCCAAGACCGTCATCTTCGTAAAGACCAGAATTGTAGAGTTGCTCAAGAGTGGGACCCTTGTGAATAGTCAAACATGTAGTGCCAAGTGCTTCTCTAGATTTCTCGTGTGACGAAGCTCTAGTTTCCACCATTAACCTTGGGTGAAGCAAAAGAATGAGATGAAGATAATTGAAGAATGAATTGATTCTAGAAGATCGAATGACGAAACCTTGTCAAGATTGAAGTGATTAAGGATTAGATTAGATGTAAATGAAGGATAATGTGCCATAGTAGTGTGGGTAGATGCCCAATAGATGGTGGGTAGAAGCTCACAAAACTTAGCCGTTTAGTAAAAAGATTGAATTTGAAGATAATTTTGACAAGGTTTTGACACAAGATGAAAAAGACTCAAATTGATAACCCAAAAGGGTAAATCAGACTCAAGAGACCACTTTAGGAAAATGAATGAATTCATTCTAGTTTCTACTCTATTCCTAACAAAATGATTGGTTCATTAGATTCCAAAAATAGGCTGTAAAAATTGAGTTTCTGACAATTTTGACCACTTTCTAGCAATTTTTCTCAAACAACTTTCTATCGGATCATACGACAGTGAGTAGGATATGAAATGACAATTGACAAACTCATACGATAGTTGCAAAACTTGCATGATAATTAGAAGATTTTTTACTTTTGTTTTTAACTGGTGGCAAAACTCGTACGACACTATACAAGCTATCATACGACAATATAGGGGTTCTGAAATGACACTTTCCAAAACTCGTATGAATTTCTAACCTGATGGGATGACTTTTGACTCTAGAAAGGATTTTTACTTTAGATTTTGCAAATTTTTGGTTTTCAATTTCAGATTGTTCACAAATTTATCTATCCAAGTTTGAAGATTATTCTGAGATCGTTTGTTTTCGGTAGTTAGATAGATAAACAAGCACGCAAAACAACAAGCAAGTGATTCCAAGCACATCTGAAAATAATGAACATGGGACAAAGCAACCCTGCACATGAAAAATCAAGTGACTAAATGTGCTAATCCCTAGGAGTGCTAATTGTGTATGTTCCAAAAAGTTTTTCAACAATGCACATATTCTTAGAAAAATGAAAATTTGGCCTCACTAGGGTTTGTAGTAATGGTTTGACTCTGTAACTTTTATGATCTCAAGAGGGAAAAATCCAATCCAGGTGCACCAGGGTTTTGACATAGTCTGAGAAATTAATCAATCAGGAGCTACTGGGGAGATCTGATAGCCCAACAAGAGACCACACCTATGAAGATTTCCTCCACAAGGACATTTATATAGCGGCTGCTACTACCACGGTGAAAATGGCTATTACCACTTGAGGTTCCATCCACGTGGTTGACCCAATTAAGGGAATGTCCACTACGGTTAACCCTCTCTAAAGGTGACTCAAAAAAGATACCACATGGAGACTAGTTCCAGATTCAAGGATCTAAGTTTCTAATACTACCCAAAAAGGGAGTAGAGCATAGTCCTCTAGCCTTTTCACTTTTAACCAAAACAAAGCAGACAGATTAATCTGACATGCTAAGACCAAGATTATCTCACAAAGATCTATGATGTCGACCGCTTATGATCTATCAACCTTTCCAGAGAGAGAATGTATCAATCAAAAGTTGAAGACACATGAATCTAGTAGAACGTGAGACTCTCTCAGTACCTTCCCTACCTATAAGGGGATCCTTCATCAAGAGGAGATTCGCATGAATAAACAAGTGAAAGAAGCTCAATCTCTCAAGATCATCCACAAATAGTGTTCATAGGGCCTAATTACTATGTGTAACAGATATGCAAAAAGCAAATCTATGTTCGTTTTAGAGCCCAAAACTGAAGTCTGTGATATGAAAGCAAGAAAATCATAGAAGCTTGACACGTGAGAGTTTGTTTTAATCCAAATTGAAATGTTATCAGCTTGAGAAGAATACCTGAATTCCTTGCAACACACTTAGTAGATTTTTACTTGTTTTAACAATTTAGTTGCACTTTTTCTAATCAGATTCAACAAGTATCAGTCAAAAATAGAAGATTTCAATTGTTAAGGTTAGTTGTTAGTCCAAATTTGTAAATCAAATCTGGAAAACTGCCAAAAAATCTGAAACGATAATTGAATTCTGGAGTCAAAACTTGTACGACAGTGGATTACCTCCCAGATGACAGTCTGGAAACTTGTACGACTGTGAGTGTCTGTTCATATGACAATCAGGCTTCCAAATGATAGTGTGTACTCTCTGATATGAGCCTTGAAATTTGAATCTATTGTATGACAGTGGGTACCTCCCGAAACAACTTTCTGACAAAAGTCGTATGAAAAATGTACGGACATAAAATAAAAATCATAGTTTTAACCAGAAAATGATAAGAAAGTGATAGAAATTGATAGAAAGATGATGGAAACCTATTTCAGGGCCCTATGATGGGCGCCAAAAATGTGTGTGTGAATTTTGTACCTAGCTATAGACACAACACTTCAGTAAAACATTAGAGGTTAGCCAAAAACCAAAATCATGCAATGAAATGGAAACTAAACTAACCAAGAGATTTATTGCCTTCTAGTAGGTGTGAGTATGATACTCTTAGATCAGACCGAGACCAGTGACAATGCAACACCTAAATGAAGGATTTGAATGCAAAGAATGAAAGACTATGAATGCAGATTAAGCTATATTTTTGGATTTTCTGTGCAATAATATGAAAAATTGTATGAAATTAATCTAGAATGAATGGAATTGGAATGCAGATTTAATCTAAAGATGCTATGAATGAGTATGAAACTATGAATGAGAAACTATGCAAAAGCTAAATGATTAACCATGAAAGATCTCACAAATCGCATGTCGCAAATGCTCAATCCTTCAATCGCCAATTCGCTAGAGTAATTGTGCAAATTTGAGTGTCCTAATTATGAAGAGTTGAGCCTTGTTTTTATAGAAATCCAAGGCTTTGAGGGTGAAAGAGAAAAGCCATAAATCACTCTTGATAAACTCAGGTTGATTTTTGAGTTATCAGGAAATCAGAAATAATTAACTCATAAAATCATGCAAAAGCATGCAAGAACAACTTTTTAACTCAAATCAGAAGTTTAGATCAGCTTTGAACTCAAAATAGAGTGTTGAGTTTCCAAAAGTTAACAACTTGCATTGATTTCCTGATTTTGAGTTTAACTGCTCTTTGAATTTGCACAATTAATTATGAATTAATTAAATAAATAAAGTGATTTATTCTCAACTTGACTGATTTTAGAATTAAAAAAATTGATTTATGGGTTAATCAATCATTAAATCAAACTTTTATTCAAAAACTATATTATTAAATTTGACAACTAATTTTAATTAATTAAATAAGAATTTAATCAATTAGTCATAAGATTTTAGATTTATTGTCAAAATTAAATAATACAATTTAGGAATAATTCAATTATATATGCAAAGCCACATGGGCATTCCCTTACAATATTCTGTAGGACAAAGCCTCAAACTATTACCCAGATCTACTACCCAGAACTATTCTGAACTGCCTAAGACAATAATACAACCTTCCTTATATAGGCAATTTCCACCGCCTGGGAAGGTTCCAGAATTTTAGCCAATAAGGCCGACCAAACTTAGAATTATTTTATTTTACATTTTATTACATCATAGTCAGCTCAAGATAACCTTTGAAACCCGAACAGAAATTTTGAAGAAAATTATTTTCTGCCATTTCAAGTGACCCAACTTCCGAAGACCATAAGTCATCACCAGTTGACCCGATCGGCTATTATAACCCCATTTCGGAAATGCCACGAAGTGCTCTACAGGCTTGACCCGCGCAAGCGCTCGTCACCCAAATTTTTGACCTCTTCCGGGGCCTCTAAAGCCTTCAAAACTGAGTTCGAAGTTTTTGTACCCTGCTGCCAATACCAAAAATCTTCAATATCTTCAAAACTACACCTGATCTAGCCATGAAACTTTGCTGGCAGACTTATATGACCAAAATGAACCTCCAAGAAAGAAATCAGATCATTCTGAGCACATACAAAAATTACCAAAAATAGGAACTTTCCATAAATAGCAGCTCTGCACGAAATAGCCCTTATTGAATATAAAAATAGAAATATTTTTTTGGGTGATGCAAGATTGCTCTTACACCCAGGATGCTCCTACATCACTATAGCCCATTTTTGGGGTATTACAGAAACCTTGACACACTAGATGGCCTAGTTAATGGTGCTGATGGCATTTTCCAAATGCACACAACCGACCAACAAGACATTGTCTGGATTCAATTCAATGACCCTACAATTAGAAAATCACGACGCCAAAAAAATGCAAAGACTATACACAAAGTCTATTTCATCTTCTTGGACACCAATAATGAGAATAGCTAAAAAAATCAAAACAAGCACAAAAATAGTTACGCGAGCACAATTCCCTCTTCAACTAGCATGTGCACAAACTATCCATAGAACACAAGGTGTCACAATGAATGCACTTGCCTTTGACCCTTGCAAAGTCTATCATCATGGTCTTTCTTACACTTCTTTGTCCCATGTACAAAATATTGAGTTATTGTAATTGATACACAAATTGCAACATGAAAACTTTAAAGTATGAAAAAAGTGGATAAAGAAATGCAATGTCTATAAACTTTGGCACAATGGAGGATTCAATATAGTCTTCCTTCAAAAACACTAGATTATTTCATTATATGTTCTTTGAATACTAAGAGCTTTGCATTGCATGCACAAGACATAGTCCATAACCATGATTTGCTCCAAGCAACTGTACTTTGCGTCCAAGAAACAAGACATAAAACTCCATAGAATCTCAACTTGATCAAGGCCAAATTCAACTGTTATTCTTCCTTGTCTATTCATGGGCTACTAACATGTTGCACACACACAACTACATTGATATAAAGTTATACTTTTGCAACAAAACATCTCGACTTAGTAACCATAGATCTCTTGCATCTATGAAATACTCTATGTATCACAAACCTATACATAACACCTAGTATAGCCATTAAAGAGCTAATGAACCTCATAGAAAACATCACATCCACACTTCCAACCAACTACAAACTCATTGTTGTTGGAGACTTCAACATTGACTTGCTACACTCCACAAAATTACAAGCAACACTTACAGAATTTATGCAATACCATAACCTAACTTTGATTGTTGACAAGCCAACAACACAAGCTGGCACTTTGTTGGATCAGATTTGGTTACACAATACCAACCTCACTCTTGCAAATTTTTCTATACTAGATACATACTAGTTAGACCACTTTGCAGTATCCCTACGACTCCATCTCTAGCACACATGACAACAATTAGATTACACAATGGAAAAATAGGGGACAACAACCACGATGGAGCCATAAAAACCGAACATATTACAGGCACAAAGGTATTACCATTGCAAAATTTTTATCATATCATAGTCAATTATATGCTATGTTACATATATTTTTGTCTTCTACCTCACCACTAATTAAATACTAAATTTTGTCATGCATTCCTTGATATGTAACACATACCTCCCCATCAAGGCACTTGCCTAGACGATGAAAAAAGTTGTGACACAAAGCCACAATAGAAACCAACCTCCACATCAAGATAAATCCCTTTTCCAACGCCCCACAACATAATCAACAAAAAATGGCCCAAGATTGACACACAATACTACTAATTTAACTTTTAGCCCACATTACCTTTCTACAAAATATATGATTTCCAAAGCCCATTATTTTTTTTTCAATTATATCCAATAATGCTAAATTATGTTACACATTTTCTAGGTGCCCAAACACATCCCCAACTTGGGTTGAAAGTGAGGTGTGAGAACAAAAAAGGTCAGCATTATATTATACTCCAAAATTTTCCCCTGTAACTTTCCCATCACTGGTTTATCTGAAATACCTCATCTTTTCTACCTACATATTAAAGCTACAACAACATCACTCATCCAATATATGCACACCAATTAAGGCGAGTTACAAGAAAGAATAAATACCAAAGGGATTATGAAGAATGATAAGAGAGAATAGATACATCATTAATATCCAACCCACTCATTTTTTTCAATACTACAAAAACTAAGATAAAGATAAATCACTTTCTTAACATAGGACTTTTCATATATTCAAAGATCACAATGACACCAAAGGCTTAATGGCATAGTTTGATATGATATGATTTGAACTAGACTGAGAAATTAAGTCACAACAATATTGAGTCTAAACAAAAATAATAATATAGCATATTCTTTTTCATTAAGATTGGATCCATAAAATAAAGAGTTCTCCCTCTTAAATAAACCGATTCCCATTAAATAAGCTTTTCCTTTGTAACAAAAAAATTCTCACCCTTGATACCATGTACAAGAAATCCATAATGGATTAGTTTAAACTACTTGAGTGCACAATGTCCTTTCAATAGCCAATAATTGAGTTGTATACCTAGTCAATATGCACAAAATTGTTAAGAGGACATATTTGTGAAGGTTTTATAGACATAGGTTACTGAATCATCATCTCTACACTAGTACTCAATCTGGAAACCCTCGTATGTATATAGCCACCCTAGAAAATCTCCACAAAAATCCCTTCTGGCCTCCACTGCATATACGTCTTCTCAAAATCTAAAAACTCCGGCCCATCATTGATTCTCATTAATGTACCAATTTGGATAGTAAGTCTAATTTAATTTGTCTGTGGATTAAGACCTTAAATTATTGAGCTTCTCTTTGTTTCGAGAAGAGTATTACATTCTCTACTTAACAGGGCCGACCATGTGAAGGTGGAAGATCATCTTGCCCCTCCTAGGAGCCTCTTATGACTCTTTACGACATTTTAAGACCTCTAAGATGTATTCTTAGGGATCATAAATGATTGTAAAGGGTCATAAGGGGTCCTGGGACACAACAATTGAGAAAAATAATTGTAGGCATCATGGTCACAATTTTTTGGAGAGAACGTAATTGAGTGGTATACCCAGACAATGAAGATCAACTTCTGCTCCTCTAGTTCCAAGTTGACACTACGGGATCCAAAGACCATAGATAAGGAATAAATTTAGAGAGCGGAGGAGGGCCATAATGACAAAAATAATACAGGACAAACCTCAAGTTAAATGAGGCAACTGCAAACATTTTAATAGATTTTTATTATTATGAAATTTGCATATACTAGTGTTCTAAGCCCCCTCATTACATGATTTATTATTGTAAGCCCCCTCTGACTTACGCATCTAAAAAATGAAACTACAACCTATTGGGATTGAGACAAACCTTATAAAACAACAACAACTAAGAAGGATTGCTTGCCAACATCTGTTGAATACATATGTTTGAGGACTTTGTATTCATGAGAAAAAGATGTATTCAATAGATGTTGGCAAGCGATCCTTCTTAGCTGTTGTTGTTTTATAAGGTTTTTCTCAATCCCAATAAGTTGTAGTTTCATTTTCTAGATAGGTAAGTTAGAGGGGGCTTACAATAATAAATCATGTAATGAGGGGGCTTAGAACACTAGTATATGCAAATTTCATAATAATAAAAATCTATTAAAATGTTTGCAGTTACCTCATTTAACTTGAGGTTCATCCTATATTATGTTGGTCATTATGGCCCTCCTCCACTCTCTAAATTTATTCCTTATCTATGGTCTTTGGATCTCCTAGTGTCAACTTGGAATTAGAGGAGCAAAAGTTGCTCTCCATCATCTGGGTATACAACTCAATTACGTTGTCTCAAAAAAATTGTGACCATGATGCCTACAATTATGTTTCTCAACTATTGTGAAATCTACATTTATGTTTCTTAGTTGTCGTGTTTATGTGCATATTTTTTTATATGTTTGGGAAGACATCTTTCTAGCCTGGGCCTGGATCCTTTGGCAATTAGCTTCATAATAATGAAGTAGATGACATATGAGCAATTGGCTTCCCAAGAAAAATCCCATAAATGCACTATGTGTACCCCAATTCTTATGCCCTCTGTGCGTACCCAAAGGATAAATTTGAAACAACAAGGGTAAGGCTAACCTTACCCTTGTTGTTTCAAATTTATCCTTTGGGTACGCACAAAGGCCATAGGAATTGGGGTACGCATAGTTCATTTATGAGAATTTTCTTGGGAAGCTAATTACTGAGCTCTCATCTGCTTCATTTATTATCAAGCTAATTGTCGAAGGATCCAAGCCCAGGCTAGAAAGATGTCTTCCCATTCTGTTTAAGCCATATTCCTTGTTCTTGTCAAACTTCTTTGGTACGGTAGGCCTGCTCTCTACAATACTCTTCTTCAATATGTGTTCGATGATAAGCATCTTCTTCTTCTTCCTAATTGCAGCCAAAGCATCCTTTTCATTAGGATTCAACTCCACTTCGGCCCCCATCTCATCATCCTCATCCACTCATCCTGATTGATTGATCTCTCAAGGACCTTGTATCCAACAGATGTTGGCAAGTGATCATTCTTAGCTGTTGTTGTTTTATAAGGTTAGTTAGTAGTTACAGTCAATTTATTAGAGTTAGGAGTCTATTTCAAAGACATCCACGTGAAATGAAATGGGTGTGGTCAAATTGATGTATCAATGAATAAATGGAATAACCAAGAAAACACTATACATTTAATCATGTGATTGATAGAAAATCGAGGCTCACCTGAGCCATAAACATGAAGAATTATTTTAAAAAAAGATGTAAACCATATATATGTGCACTTGAGCCAAAGAGAAGTTACACCATATCCATATTAAAATATTAGTTACAATATGAAAATACTAAAATGACTAATTCTTGAGCTCATCTCTACATATGGTTGTGATAAAGATATGCGATTACAATACAGAGAAGACATCATAAAAATATAATTTCACCATTTTCCCTAGCCTGACACATTTTGCACTCAAATCCTTCATCGTGGATAAGTGGAGATGGGTGGATAGATGCAGATGAGTTGTCATCAACCCAACTATAAGTATCCGTAGCCATTATTTCCCTATGATGCCCAGTCTACATTAGTTCTTATAATATAAGGAATAGTATTTATATTAGAAACATTAAATATATACACATTAGCAACCTTTTTTCTATTTGGGCAGCACCAAAATTGTCATCTAGGGTTGTTTTGTGTCTATGAAGTCTTCAACACACACTGCCCACCACCACATTAACAGTTTGGCACATTGACAAGAGTCATCGAGCCTATATCAATAATGCACCGCACCATCGTTACTACATTTATTATTTTTATATGGAATACACCAAGGAGTACCATCATAAATATTGACCATTTACAATAATGAAAAGTAAACCTAAATCATATAGCTCATTTTTTTATCAACATGTGTAGTCTCTGTATATATGAAAAATGAAAGAAATATCAAGCTGAAATAAAATAGTGAACAAAATAGTATTCCACATACAGTGAATGAAATATACCATCAAAAGAATGTGAGCAAATCCTGTCATGAAGCACAAACATAGGAAATAAAAAAGGGACAAAAGACAAGAAATTAGAAAAATCATTACGACTATAGAAAAATCATTTATACTATAATAAAAAAAAGAAACACTCTTTGTCAACAATTTTCAAAATCATTAGGACTATAGAAAAATAATTAAGACTATACAAAATCAAATTTTAGAAATGGACGGTTCTGATGCTTTGCCATTACAACAATTGAGCATTCATCATTTGGTATTGTGTATTCCATTTAAGTATGTCAACAATGTTCAAAATCCTATCACCAAGCACAGACAAGAAATAAGAAAAATCATTAGGACTATATTTCAATCAAGTTCTAGAAATGGACGGTTCTGATATTACTTTTCCATTACAACAATTGACAATTCATCATTTGGTACTTCTTGGTGTATTCCATTTAAGTTTTTCAGCTGTCGTGTTTATGTGCATGTTCTTTATGTGTTTGGCTTCTCTCCCTTGCAAGGGATACGCCGATAGGTAATTGATTTGAAAGCATAATGATTTGACAATTAGAAGGTTGGTTAATAGATTCCAGTCAATTCTTTGTAGAGGGCAGTCTATTTGGAGTACACTTAATTTTTTTGCAATTTTGGAGTACACTATCCCGTAGGTATAGTCGAAACACCAACGTATTGATTTGAAAGTTTAGAATGCGATCTTTGCTTGGTAGTAACGTAGGAACATTTCCAGGCATTAGTTTTACTTGTTTATGAAATAACTTTGTTGTTTTTGTTGTTTGTGATACCAAAGGAGTAACTGGTATTGTGTAGACAGTGACTAGCCAGATTGTTCCTGAAAAAAATTACAAAACTAAACCAATGGCATGTTTACAACAAAAATCAAATTACAAAACTGAACCAATGGCATGTTAATTCACAATTTTTTTTTACAAAACTGAACCAATGGCATTTTTACAACAAAGAAATAGAATGATAATAATATGCTGAAAATTCTATTCTGTTTAATACATTTCAAAAGACTAGTCCCAACAATTCTTAAACATACTTTATCTGATATGATGAATTCTTAATAAAGGTTTGGTCAATTTTTACTGCTAGCACGAAGGAAGATTTGACCTAGCCAAATCTTCCTTGTACCACACAAACAATTGTGAATAACTATGTCTACTCCAACCTTAATTGTTTAAGAATTCATCATCTCAGATAACATATGTTTAAGAATTGTTGGGAGTTCTATTAGACCTTTTTTGTAAACATGTCATTGGTTTAGTTTTGTAAATTTATTTTTTGTGTTAAATGAATTTAAATGGAACATTAAGCATAGTAATAATATGCTTAATCTATTAGTAATTGGTAGATTAAATGCTCAAAGCCCAATCATGGAAGGGTTGTGTTATGTCCTTTTCTTTCTCATGATTTGGTCCTAGGTTAGGGGATTGGGAAATGACCAATAATGGTTTTAAATGATGTAATAAGGCTATTAGATTTAACACTGTAGATATATAAGATTTAACATATTCAACACTGACATTACAGAGACTGTCAAAATTGCAGACATGAGACACAATGCTTCCACCCTTTGATATTAAATATGTAATATATTTAATATCTATTGTTTATGGAATTTGATTTTTGCATTGAATTATTTGTTTGGGCCCTAGAGTCAGCCTTCTTGGATTAATCATTCAAGTCAGCCCCTTTGGCTTTCTCCCTTTGTCTCCTACATATAGGAGGTTGATTCTTGAGAGAAGAACACACAAGACATAATGTGTTTCTTCTCCCAAGAATCACTAAAAGAGGTAGCAGTAGCAAAAAATTGTCTAAGGCAATAGCAACAACGAATTCCCAAGGCTGCAAGGAATTCCTTAAGGGCAACATAGAATTCATTCTTGGGTCCAAGACAACTCATTTAAATTTCCTGGTTCTTTACTTTCTCATTTGCAATTTCTCCGTTCTTACATTCTTGACCGATTTTGACAAATCCAAATTAGATTAAACAATGTTTCAGATCTAAGATGCAATCAAAATCTTTATCATTTGAATTTCATTTTCGAAGATCTCTATTTTGATTTGGGCTTATTCCTTGTTATAGCTTCCCATCATAATCTTTGTGATTTAATACATTTAACTTTTTTATAACAGTGACCTATAATAGACGCCGTGACATAAGATCTTCCTTTTCTAATCAATGACAAGACATATTTTGATATATTCCCATCATAGCACTATGACATAGTTTTGTATTTTGAGGCTAAAAACTCCATTTATGAGCATTGTGGCTCATGGTGACTGATGTTAGTGTATTATAATTGAAATGTCTTACTATTGTCTTGTAATATTTGATACTCATGATTATGCTTTGGAATCAGATTTTTCTTTCATTTCATATCCTGCTACAACATTTCTCTTATACCTTAAACATGGCTTGAGTTGTTAGATCTATATGTATTTATTTACATTATTTCTATAAGACCTATATGATCACGAAAGGCTTCATTATTGCTTCTTATATAACATGTTAATAGAATGAATAATACATTGTTTGACAAATATAGGAGTAATACATTTTTATACATTTGGGTGCATGATTCCTACTTTTGATGCACTTGTTGATAAGTGATAGTAAGATTAAATTGAGTTGGCTTGGGGTTGTGATTAAAGATGAATTTGGAAGATGGGGGCAACCTTGAAGTAGGACAAGGTTCCTTGGATAAACTTGACTTTAGAGAAAGTATTAGTTTGATAATTAAGACTAATCTGAGTAGGTTGAATTAGTTATAGTGTATGACTAAACCAACAAAGCACTTGATGCAAGAGCATCTTTGGTGAATCAGTGAGCAACATCAACCAAAATCATTTTCTATTTTGTTTATTTGATTTTCTTCAGTTCTAGTTTGGTGGTTTGACAAACAAGTTAAAATATCACTTCTACTCTATGGTGGTCAACTGTGAAATGAGAGTTTTGGAACAAAGCATAAACATCAACTATTTGATAGAGTACCTCAAATAGGAGAATCCTATTCTACTATATTGTCCCTTGTCTGATCTTATGAGATTTGGGACTCAATTCTTATATTTCAATTGAAAGGTTCTTGTTTCTGTGAAATAAATACTGGTATCCTTATCTTCTTGAACCATAGACTTTGATTAAATCCAATGTTTTTCTATAAAGTCTAATCTATAGATGTCATGAAGATCATATTGCTACAATCTTCTCATAATAAAATCTTCTCTGTAATGTCCATGTCTCTGTGATGTCCTTGTCTCTGGTTTAGACAACTAAGGTGATCTTGTAAATGAATATTCTTCTTTATTTGGATCAGTTACTAAAGATAAATCACAAGTTATACTATGTCTCTTGCTAATCAATTGACATGACTAGTTAATGATGTTAGTTGTCACACATATTATATTGATTTGTTTATTGATCAGTAATGTTGGTCAATTACGTCTGTCCAAATAGCACTTGCATATTATTATTGTAGTCATTATTGATATTGTTATTTGATTCAAATTTAATTGATACTCATCAAAGATGTGCTTGATCTCTAGATAGAAGACTGTATATTAAATAAATATGTTCTCCCTTGACATATTAGTTTCTATCATTCATGTGTTTCACCCTTTGTATGGTCAATTTGATCAAGATAGTTTGATGATAGATCTCATATCAATTCTCATGATTCCCTACATATTGACCATGAGCATTGTGTATAATGTCTCTACGCATGATACAAGAATTGTGGTGACTAGTTGCATACTCCTATTACAAAATTGGAGATTCCTATTACAACCAGTCACCTCAAAGAAATGTAGGCTTGTGAATTGTAGTGATTGCAAGATATGCACCAAATGAATTTGTTGAAAAGGATAAAGACACTTGAGCTAATGAAATTGGCTACCATCGTGTTGAATAATCCAAAATTCCAACAACTTGTGCATGATGTAAATGGTTTTGAGATGCTACTATTCAACTTTGTATCTGATTCTAATGTGACTATCCAGACCAAATCTTTGGGTGCAATTTCTTCTTTAATTAGGCATAACAAGCTTGCTATAGTTGCATTTTGTCTGGGTAATGGATATACAACACTGAGGGATGCGTTGACTGCATAATATATTAGATTCCAGAGGAAAATGGATTTGTTCTTTCACCAAGGTTCTACAGGAAAATGAGATTGACTATAATCAATAATGTAGCTATAGAGCTAGGGTTTACTTGTCTATTTATACTTTTGTCATCTAATGATTTGGGGGCAGCACTGGAGAATATACTATTTCATGAAACTATAGCATTAGGGTTTGCAAGCTACAGTTTGGGAATTGAAAAGTTCACTTTCACAGTCATGTCTGCGAGTTTAATTCTCAATTGATTGATGCCTTGCCCTATTCTAAAGGTTAGCAAAATGCTTACCCCACTCGGAGGTCACTTTGCTAGTCTACGGAGCCAGACTTATGATCAAGTTAGGTAGAGTTATGCTATTATACCCTCTTTGAAAGGTTATACCGTAATCTAAAATTAGTTCAAGATTCTGCGAAAGGTCCATCCCCATGCAGGCGAATAGCAGGCAGTCATATGAGCCAAACTGGTAGATCGACGGGCCTATAATGCGAATCTTTTCTCCATCGATTGGAGAACCATTCAGCTTCCATTGGAGTTAAAATGCAAGTATTTTGTTTTCTTTATCTATACAAAGGTCAAAATGTATGTTGTTGACACCAAAAATTTCAGGTTCTAAATAAACAAAACATTAGGGAATTATAGTCTACATTTTTCATTTTTTATGTAATTTCCCTATGTAAAAATTAAAATGATTAAACATGCATAAATATTTATTGTTATTCTATGTTTATGAAATGGGTTTTAGTTATTTTATTTCAATAAACTTAATGCATGTACATTTTGAAATAAAGTAATTATAAAAAATAATAAATAAGGTAGTTAAGTAAAAAAGGTGGCGAGAGGGAGTTGAGCTCTCAACCTCTCAAGCCAACCTTTTTTCCTACCTACCTATCCTCCTACCCTCTAACTAGTTAGTCTATTTATATTCTTTGAGAGGATTAGGAGGAGAAACTAATTTATTTACATCTTCATGTATAGGGAGTATTTCTTTCCTCAGTAATTTCAAATTCAAATATGAAATATTCCTCTCTTATATATTATTTATTTTATTTTTTTAGGAAAAAAGTGTGGGGAGAGGGAGTTGAACACTCGACCTCTCGACCCACCCTTTCTTCCTATCCTAACTATCCAACCTACCCTAACCGATTGTCCTATGTTATTCCTTGAGAGTATGGGTAGGAAATAAGGGATAAATATTAGATTATTCTATTTCCTTTTAATAATTTAGAAATAAATTATTAGGATAAATAAGTGTATTGTTTTTCTCTTGTATGTATGTTTCAAAGAGTTTTTTCATTTCACGAGATTATTGTTTTTACTAATGTATTTGCTTTTGATTTTAATTTATAATTTACCCTAAAAATATTAAAGTGAAAAGTGTATTAAAGTAAATTCATATTAGAAAAGATTACTATGTTTTTAGGTTTTGAAATATTTTTAATTGATATTAATCTTTAATTTTCAAATATCTAAATGTAATCTTGTAATTTTACCCTATTATAATTATAATTTTAAAAATTAAACTTGTAGGGTAAAATGAGCATAATTGATTATATAGTACCATATGTGATTTATTTGTATTTTTTTCATTATAGGAAATACTAATCAATTGATTTGAAGTGTATACTTTTATTTTATCTTTCACCTTCATTTCAATATATGCATATTAGGGTTTTTGTTTGAAATGTGAAATTATTTTATTACAAAGACCCTAAATGTGTTTTATAAAATGGTTGTAATATTATTTTTACATTAGAAATATTTATATCATTAGGGTTGTTATTTTGTAAAAATCAACGCACTTGCCCTAAGCGAATTATTCTGAAATATTGTGATATTTAGGGTGAATGCTTCCTTTTTTTTTGCTAGGGTAGATTATAAATCTTTTTACCCTAATGCTTTTAAAAATATTTCTATCTGTTATTTTTATTGTATTATGTTTGTGGAGAGGCATTTTGGTGAATATTTTAAAAGTGAATTTAATATTTCTAGGTGTTATCTTATTAATGACATTTTTATATGTTTTGATAATATTTTTTTTGAAAGTAGAAATTAAATTTCAAACATAAAACTATATATTCCTATTAAATGATTTTAAGCATTACCTTACTATTTGGATTTTTCAAAATAAGTACTTACGATTGATTATTTTAATTTTATTTATATTATCAAAATATTTATAAAATTATATCAAGATCTTATTAATGTTTATTTGTTATATCATTAATTAATAATTGAATAATTTTAAAGATCATATTAAAAACCTAAAACATTATAGAATACCTAAAGATTGTAACATATTAAATTTGTTGTACAAGAAATGTTTCCCTAAAAACCATTTATATGGTTAATGTTTGTAATGTTTAGGGTTAGTTTTAGGGATTAGGTTTTGGTGAAAGGGCATGTCTTTTCACATAAAACCTTTGATAATTATATTTATATTGAAACATTTGTAAGCAAAAATCAGGACACACAATTGGGACAATACCTCCTGCAACTACAGATTTGGACCTAATATTCATTTTTTCAAATGCTAATGTCAGATAAGTTGTTTTATACCTTTTGAGGTTATACATCTTTTATTTTCAATTAGTTTTTTAGATACTATGGTAACAAGGTGTTTTATTGTGTTATTTTCCTTGATTTATTTGTTCAAAGTTAATTTATGCAATTCGAATAACAGTTGTATGGTCTAAGAACCTACCGTTGTTCCTTTCGGCCTCTTAATTTGGGTTAAAATCGATAGGATTAATTGTATGAATTATTTTGAATTGTGATTCAACAGAAGCCTGTAGGATGATAGTCTTACTTTATAGGAGTAAGTTCCATTAAAACTGTCTCTGACTATACATAGGATTGAAAGTAATTGATACCATACCCAAAATTGTATTAAGGCACTGATCTCATTTCATTTGAAATTGTTATTTGGTTCTTTTTGTAGTTTATATATTAAATCTGATTTCTTCTTTATAAAGCATTCAATTAGGTTTTAGTGATAGTTTCGGGCTTTAGTTTAGATTTCATGCAATTTAGCTATTAAGAGATTATATTGTTTTCCTCCAAGGATTGTTTACCCCTTTAGAAGGAATTGCATTCGTTTGTGCATGCATTTGTGTAGCATAGGGCACTTGTGAATTCAAGCCTACCAGCCTTGGCTCAATCGAGCCAGAATTGCAGAGGCACTTGTGTGTGCCTGTTAGTTGGCCTCAAAACGGTCCAACATTTTTGAGCACCAACAAATTGGTGACTCTATTGGGGACGCTTATTAGAAAAACTGAGAGGGGGGTGAATCATTTATCCATAGTCCCAATCACAAAATGTTTAACCAAAAAAATTTACTAAAACTTTTGTAGCTCGGTAACATAAAATAGTATTATATCTGTGCTTTTATCGATTACCATTTAATAACATATACTGATTACCGATCAAATCCAATATGCAACATGCAAAGTATGACAACAAAAAATCATCATAGTCAACACATAACACAAGAGATTTAACGTGGAAACCTTGTAAAGGGAAAAACCACCTGGGACCGACAACCCAAAAATTGTGCACTCTTTTGAAGTGAGGTCAGTGAAGACCCAACCCTGTTAAAGGTTACAAACACACTGTGAGATGTGACCTTGTTAGAGGATTTTAGACCAACTGTTATTGTCCAACCAACATTCACTATGGGGTTGATAGGATAACAAATGTACACTCTATGAATGATATTACAAGACTTTCTAGTCCACTCCATTAAGGGATTTATCTATTTACAATGGTTGAAATGTAACAACAATTGATCTGATTACAACACAACTTCAATTGTAGATTATTAGATCTATGTTAAGCTCATTCAAATCCTCTAACCAATATATCAATTCTGTTTCAATCAATAGTTAGTAACTTACTGTCGCTCGGTTATAGCTTTCTAACATTCGGTAATCTCTACAGTTTGATTCTCCTTAACTAGTCTGATCAGGCATGCATGAAGCTTGTTCATGCGATATCTCTGCAGTCTCCTTCTTCTGGCATGATTTCATCATGAAATCCTAGTCTCTTAAATAGACAAGTAAACCGTTTTAATTCCATCCATCAAATTTTTCCGCTTAATCTCCTTTGTTGATTTTGCCGCTAAACCTTCCTCAGCTGATGTGTCAGTAAAACATTTTGTTTCAATCCCTTAGATCTTCTTCGAATTATGTTAGCAGTTGATCTTCGTAACAAACATTATCTTCAACTTCATAATCATAACACTTTCTAGCTCATCAACTTCCATCAGCTAAAGTAGTCATTTAGTTATTTTCTCTTGCTCGGTTAACAAAGAAATGTGTCGGTGAACACAAGCTCAGTTTATACTATGCTTGTTATACACTATACTGTGTCGGTGTATATTGAAAGGCTTCTTAACCGACCACACTGCTTTGTGCAATTTTCTCTATCCTTCATCATAGATGAATGAAACATAATCAAGTCAATAACATAAGGTCATAGACTCATTCATAAGTTACCCAATGTATTCCTTATCCTTATCTGTCATATCCATCTTCCTCATGTAGATATATCTATTCTTCATCTCTTTTCTTCTTCTTTCTACAGATGTTTGGGTATAGTAACTTACAAGATAAGTATTGTCAAAACTAGTTGACATCAATGACAACATATTACTGATTTAATCATCTTACATATCTAATCAACAACTCAGTGATCTATAATCATAGATCTTCAAGTCATACAGTTTATTCAAATCAGTTGTAGTTCATCAATGCTATTAGTGAAAGATACCTATAGAATCTTTGGTTACAGTTTAGTCAGACTCTACATGAGATAGAACTCAGAATCAATTATACAATTTTATCCTTCTTATGAAGAAGGTAGCGACTCTATTGAACAAAGCATTTCAGTCAGTGACTCTATTGAGGGAGAAAATTCAAAAGGAGATAGGAAGATAGCCTAGAAGGGATGAAATTTTTTCCTTTAATTAGTAATAGAAGATCTATTACATGATGCTTAGAATTCTGTTCAAAAGGTTTTTGATTCCCATTGATACCAGGCCTTTGGATCTTAGAAAGTTTCAATGTAGTTCTAATGAATTGTTTTCACAACTTTCACAGAGGGTTCTTGAATTTTATGGAAATTATGATGAATCAACTCTTGATCATTTGGATATTTTTCATATATTCCTTGATAATTATGAGGTCCATATAGAAGATGATGTCATGAAATTGTTTGCATGGTCATTAAAAAATAATTCACAAGAAGTATATGAATCATTACCCACACATTGTATCTCATCATGGCGAGAGATTGAGAAATGGTTTCTTTATACATTTCATGATGCCAGTGGTGAAGAAGACAACATGTGCTATGAACGATATGAAAACCAAAGTTCTTGATGTAGGAGCATCCTGGGTGTAAGAGCAATCTTGCATCACCCAACAATATTTTTGTTTGCTTTTCAATAAGGGCTATCTTGTGTAGAGCTGCTATTTATGGAAACTTACTATTTTTAGTAAGTTGGTCATATGATCTTGGAATGTTCTAATTTCATAGTTGGAGGTTCATCTTAGTCATATCAGCCTACTAGTTGAGTTTCATTGCCACATCATTTGTATTGGTGAAGTTATTGAGGTTTTTGGGTACGAAATATTTCAAGTCAATTTTGAAGGCCTTAGAGGCTTTGGATCACGATCGACCCCTAGTTGTTTGGAGCTTGCGCAAGTTAGGCATTGTAGATCTCATCCTGGCGTTTCCAAATAGTGGTTATAATAGATAAACGGAGCTACGGTTAAAAAGTTATGGCCTCCAGAAGTTGGGGTACCTAAAAGCATATTTTGTATTTCTTTTGAGCTGACCCTATTGTAAAAATTGTGAAAATAAAATAATTCTATGTATAGTCAGCCTTAAGGGCTAAATTTCTGGAACCTTCTCCGGCGGTGGAAATTGCCTATTTAAAGAAGGCCTGTAGTGTTGTCTAGGGCAGTTCTAGGTAGATCTGGGTAATGATTCGAGGCTTTGTCCTATAGAATATTGTAAAGGGAATGCCCATGTGGCTTTGCATATTGTAATTCTGAAATTTGTAATTCCACATTTGTGGAGATAATATGAAGCCCATTTTCTGTTCTTGCAAATTGTTGTTGTTTCTCTATTTCTGTTATGTGTTTGTGGTATTAAGGGGAGCACCCTTCATCAGTTCCAGCATGGAAGAAGATCCAAATTACATTGTGGAAGTAGAATTGTACATGTCCCCTTTGGATACATTCTTCAATTTGGAAAGGTATGAAGGAGAACCTACAATACATTTGTTCATGAGAATGATAATGATTTATCGAAAAATACCTTCTAATATTAGGCCTGATTTTTTAAATAAAATATATAGTTTAGGAGTAACTCGTGATTAGGTAAAGCTTATTCTTGAAATTGTACAGAAAGATGTAATAGAAGAAGATGATAAAGTTACAAAAAGGACACAAAAACCTAATGATATTCTAAATTCAGATGAACAAGAAAATTCAAATCAGGTTGAAGAAGAATCTGTACATGGTAAGATTTGTATGGAGATAAGTATCAATGGCCATGATGGTGAGGAAGAAAATCACCTCAGTACAGAACAAATTTCAGAGTTGTTGGATGTTGAATATCATAAGTATGTTCAAAATAATGGTTTAAATTTTTCCTATAATCATCAAGATGAGCATGATCAGGTTATATTTGATACAATAAAATCTCAAAGGAGTGAAACATTTGATGAAGGAAATATGTTTATGAATGGTTTTGAAAAAGATAAAGAGTTTTTTGGATATGGACCATGTGTAAATCCATTCTGTGAAATAAATGAAATCTCTTCAGACTATGAAGAGGATATCACACTGTCAGAAAATGTATCACATGGTGAATAAATTTATTACATTGGAAATTATGAAGATTGGCATGAAAATTATGTTTAGTGCATTTCAAGAAGGCATACAATATTATATGACCAAAACAAAGTTTTCGACAAAGGTAAGGTTTCATGGACAGGTAAGTATATCTTCTATTTTTCTTAATGTTCTATGTTTTCTTGCATTTTAAGTACAATCCCTTTTGAAATTATCCTTTCATTTATATTTATATGATCATTTTTGTATACATGTGTAATTAAAAATTTTAATATTAAGAGCTCATGTATAATTACAAATTTTGCATTGTTATCATATTATGTATATATTATAATATTGCATTATTTTACAATTATATTATGCACTAATTCTAAGTAAATAAAATATTTATTATATCAACATAAAATACTAAAGCAATTTGGAGCAGAAGGAAGTAAATTTGTTTATCTTGGTGTTGAAAATGAATCACGTTTTTATCTTTAGGTTGTAGATTTGAAGCCATTTTTGAGCATTAAATGATTATTTCTACATTTAAAATGACTCCCAAGCATTTTCCCATAACTAGAGGGAAATTTTGGGGGCACTTCAATGTGTTTTTGGGATGCCAGCATACCCAAAAATGCCTAGAAATTTGCAAAAATGGCCAGCTGATTTTATAACAACGAAGATTTTATTTAAAATATATTTGGGGGAAATGTTTATTGGTAGTGCAAACTGAGATGTTTGACTGCACTTTCTACAATTCACAGTGTTTGTGCTAGCGCAATGATGAAGCCTCGATTACTGTGATTACACAACAATCATTTACAGATGGGGGATTGGGTGCATCCCTTGCTGACCTCTACTGGCGATAGGAAGACATCCTTCTACAGGGATATAGTGGTTACAACACACGATAGGCTTTGTTCTTGCTTCCCCACATTTTTCATCTTGAGTGTTAGAAGCAACTAGCAGTGGTGACTATATTTTTGGAGCCAGTGATGCAGCTATACTAGGAAGGAGTAGTGAGCAACAACATGTGCCTTGTACTGAGTATAGCATGCAAAAGCTAATTATGGGAAGAATGTTGTTGAGCTACCTAAATGAACAAATGGCAATGCAAGAAATTATACCAAATCTTGCCTTGAAGTTGCAAGTGACTTTGGCATTCCATCGATTGATTTATGGTCAAGATAACAAACATATCTAAGTGATGGTTTATACCTCACCCCAAATGATGGCTCCAAAGAGTAGAAAAAAGAACAAAGCAGTTTCAATTGAAGCGTACACATTTTGCATGCACGGTTGCCAGGGTAGTTGCAAACTACTACATGTCTACGGACATATCTACGGAGGATGATAATATATACTTTGAACACTCGAAAATACTTTTCAGTGTTTTTCAGTGAATACAAAATTTATTTCACAGTGCCAGTTCATTCTCGATAATGTTTTGTCTCCGTATGTAGTGGTTTTGGCTAATTCCAACTTGATCAAAATAGCTATGCGGGTGAATTAAGAAGCGGGGCCAAGGCTAGAGTAATTTTCTTCAAAAGGGTAAGGTTACCTGCTCAGGTAAGTATTTCTTTTAGAAATCAATTATTTTCATTATATTTTCTCTATAAGCTTTTTATTTTATATTTTATATTTTCAGCATGAGAATAATTATTTTGGAGAGAGAACTGAGTTTGTTTTCCTTTCTATTTAATTTCTTATATTTTAATTAATTAATTTATTATTGTTTTATATTGTTAATACTTTAAGTTTAGTGGTTTGCTTCTTCATAGATAACTAGACTCTCCCTACATCCAGACATGAATGCATGTCCCCAATAAGAGCCACTGTTGACACCAAAAATTTCACGTTCTAAATAAATGAAACATCAGGGAAGTATAGTCTACATTTTTCATTTTTTATGTAATTTTCCTATGTAAAAATTAAAATGATTAAACATGCATAAATATTTATTGTTATTCTATGTTTATGAAATGGATTTTAATTATTTTATTTCAATAAATTTAATGCATGTACATTTTGAAATAAAGTAATTATAAAAAATAATAAATAAGGTAGTTAAGTAAAAAAGGTGGCGAGAGGGAGTTGAGCCCTCAACCTCTCAAATCAACCTTTTTTCCTACCTACCTATCCTCCCACCCTCTAACCAATTAGTCTATTTATATTCTTTGAGAGGATTAGGAGGAGAAACTAATTTATTTACATCTTCATGTATAGGTGAAAAATCAACACAAATTTCTCATTCAGGAGTATTTCTTTCCTTAGTAATTTCAAATTCAAATATGAAATATTCCTCTCTTATATATTATTTATTTTATTTTTTTAGGAAAAAAGAATGGAGAGAGGGAGTTGAACACTCGACCTCTCGACCCACCCTTTCTTCCTATCCTAACTACCCGACCTACCCTAATCGATTGTCCTATCTTATTCCTTGAGAGTATGGGTATGAAATAATGGATAAATATTAGATTATTCTATTTCCTTTTAATAATTTAGAAATAAATTATTAGGATAAATAAGTGTATTGTTTTTCTCTTGTATGTATGTTTCAAAGAGTTTTTTCATTTCATGAGATTATTGTTTTTACTAATGTGATTGCTTTTGATTTTAATTTATAATTTACCCTAAAAACATTAAAGTGAAAAGTGTATTAAAGTAAATTCATATTAGAAAAGCTTACTATGTTTTTAGGTTTTGAAATATTTTTAATTGATATTAATCTTTTATTTTCAAATATCTAAATGTAATCTTGTAATTTTACCATATTGTAATTTTAATTTTAAAAATTAAACTTGTAGGTTAAAATGGGCATAATTAATTATATATTACCATATGTGATTTATTTGTATTTTTTTCATTATAGGAAATACTAATTAATTGATTTGGAGTGTATGCTTTTGTTTTATCTTTCACCTTCATTTCAATATATGCATATTAGGGTTTTTGTTTGAAATGTGAAATTATTTTATTACAAAGACCCTAAATGTGTTTTATAAAATGGTTGTAATATTATTTTTACATTAGAAATATTTATATCATTAGGGTTGTTATTTTGTAAAAATCAATGCACTTGCCCTAAGCGAATTATTTTGAAATATTGTGATATTTAGGGTGAATGCTTCCTTTTTTTTTGTTAGGGTAGATTATAAATCTTTTTACCCTAATGCTTTTAAAAATATTTCTATCTATTATTTTTATTGTATTATGTTTGTGGAGAGGCATTTTGGTGAATATTTTAAAAGTGAATTTAATATTTCTAGGTGTTATCTTATTAATGACATTTTTATATGTTTTAATAATTTTTTTTTTGAAATTAGAAATTAAATTTAAAACAAAAAACTATATATTCCTATTAAATGATTTTAAGCATTACCTTACTATTTGGATTTTTCAAAATAAGTACTTATGATTGATTATTTTAATTTTATTTATATTTTATTTTTATTATCAAAATATTTATAAAATTATATCAAGATCTTATTGATGTTTATTTGTTATATCATTAATTAATAATTGAATAATTTTAAAGATCATATTAAAAACCTAAAACATTATAGAATATAATAAATTTAATTTTAAATTTTATTACCTTAATGCCAGGTATTTGTGTGCAGGAATTAGATTTGCAGATCATTATGCACATACATGAAGATTGTAACAAATTAAATTTGTTGTACGGGAAATGTTTCCCTAATAACAATTTATATGGTTAATGTTTGTAATGTTTAGGGTTAGTTTTAGGGATTCGGTTTTGGTGAAAGGGCATGTCTTTTCACATAAAACCTTTGATAATTATATTTATATTGAAACATTTGTAAGCAAAAATCACGACACACAATTGGGACAATACCTCCTGCAACTACAGATTTGGACCTAATATACAATTTTTCAAATGTTAATGTCAGATAAGTTGTTTTATACCTTTTGAGGTTATACATCTTTTATTTTCAATTAGTTTTTTAGATACTCTGGTAACAAGGTGTTCTACTATGTTATTTTCCTTGATTTATTTGTTCAAAGTTAATTTATGCAATTTGAATAGCAGCTGTATGGTCTGAGAACCTACCGTTGTTCCTTTCGACCTCTTAATTTGGGTTAAAATTGATAGGATTAATTGTATGAATTATTTTGAATTGTGATTCAACAGAAGCCTGCAAGATGATAGTCTTACTTTATAGGAGTAAGTTCCAGTAAAATTATCTCTGACTATATGTAGGATTGAAAGTAATTGACTCTATACCCAAAATTGTATTAAGGCACTGATCTCATTTCATTTGAAATTGTTATTTGGTTCTTTTTGTAGTTTACATATTAAATCTGATTTCTTCTTTATAAAGCATTCAATTAGGTCTTAGTGATAGTTTCAGGCTTTAGTTTAGATTTCATGCAATTTAGCTATTAGGAGATTATATTGTTTTCCTCCAAGGATTGTTTACCCCTTTGGAAGGAATTGTGTTTGTCTATGCATGCGTTTGTGCAGCATAGGGCACTTGTGAATTCAGGCCTACCAACCTTGGCTCAATCAAGCCAGAATTGCAGAGGCACTTGTGTGTGCCTGTCAATTGGCCTCAAAATGGTCCAGCATTTTTTAGCACCAACATATGTAACAGAATGAAAAATCTTCAAGTATGTATGTACTTGAAGATAGTCAGCTAACTAGTCTCGAAGCATAAATCAATGAATAAAAGAAGAAAATGATAATACTAATTGGGTATCCAGTAAATTAAACAGTTGAGAGAAAGAATGAACAACCTTCAATAACCCCAGGTTAAGGTTTCACCTGCTCAATCTCCTTCACGTGCGCGTTGCCCTTCTATTTCGCTGGCCGAGAATAATGAAATGAGAAATGACCCTTTTTTTTAAAGAGTTATAACCATGTTTGTCAAAATTTTGACTACCACAAGATTTGTTGATATTTCAACAAACACGGGCATAAATTAAAAAAAGAAGTTTTCCTTCTATAATACGACCAAGAAAAACCTTTTAATTTTTTGGTCAAAAATTTTGGTAGAAAAACTAGGTCAAATGTACTAGTGACACAAATTGTATACGTAGAGCTTGTAGATAGCCATGGACAAATGACTATCATTACCAATGTTACAAACAAACTTATTGAAACATACCTACCAAAGCTTTCACCTAGTGCTAGTGTACGCTTAACATAATTTATAATCAATAAAAAAAGAACATTCGAAAGAGGTGATGCTGAGTACTACCTCCAGCTAACTGCAAAGACATGCATTGAAACCATTGAAAAAGTTTGCAAGAAATGCAAACTCACACATGATATTACAATTTCTCAACTAGTTCATTCGATAAACACCTACCCATTTGGGACACTAGTTGTTCTTGTCACAAGGCATAGTCAATCAACAATTGAATTCCACCTCCACGTCAGGGATGGAAAAACTATATAATGCATAGCTTCGTTAAGTTCTTTCTACTACATATCAAACTACCTTTTGCACTACTAATATAATACAATGCTCCCTCTAATTCTACTAAGCAATTGCTTTTCCTTACAGGTAAAAGTTTCAGACTACCACTCTGAAGCATTCACAAAACTCCAATAGATTCTAGCCTCATCAACAACACTGCTACTCTTGCTAAAGAATATTATCCAGAGTGTCCCAATCGGTACAAATATCATAAAGTCAACCCTGTCAACATTCATAGACCACCTGAATGATGATTGCATGAAAGTTGCTTTGCAAAACTTATTCTCCTCCAATATACAATTCAGTAACAAAATCTCCAAATATTTTAAACACAAGCACATTTAAATAGTAAGTAACTTGCTAACATTTTGCAATCCTTGTTGAAATCTTCATTAAAACTATAGGTCTTTGGAACATTAAAGCCGAGAAATGCTTATCTACCACCATACCAACTAGTTTGCACTACATGCCATCAGACTATTTCAGTGACACAACTGTCAACAACCAATATTGCCAGATGCCTTACATGTGGTAAAAATACAACATTCAAATAACATCATTTTCTGCAATGCACAATAGAAAATGATGATGACATTATAAACTACAACATGCCTAGCACATTCTTGGAGCAACATCTTCTACAACTTGTAGAAGTACCATTTGAAACCTAGAAAAAAGACATGTCTATAGTGTTAGAATAAATAAGAGGGGGGTGAATTAGTTATCCACAGTCCCAAATACAAAATGTAAAACTTCTAAACAAATTCAGCTTAATCTGCAACTCGATAAACAATAATACTAAACTATCTATGCATTTTATCGATTACCAGTTAATTGTTCATAGTGATTACCGACCAAATTAGATATGAAATATGTAGAGTATGAAAATAAAACAATCACCACAATAAACACATAACACAAGAGATTTAATGTGGAAACCCTGCAAAGGGAAAAACCATATGGGACCAGTAACCCAAAAATTGTTCACTCTTCTGAAGTCAGCTCGGTGAAGAGCCAACCCTGTTAAAGGTTACAAAACACACTGTAAGGTGTGACCTTGTTAGAGGATTTAACACTAACCATTATCATCCAACCATCATTCACTATGGTGTTGACAGGATAACAAATGTACATTCTATGAATGACATTACAAGACTTTCAAGTCTACTTGGTTAAGAGATTTATCTGATTACAATGGTTAAAATATAATAGCAGGTGATCTAAATACAATACAACTTGATTTGTAGATGTTCAAATCTATTCTTAAGCTCATAAAATCCTCTGATCAATATTTCTATTCAATTCATCAACATTTAGTAACTTACTATCCCTCGGTAAAAGCTCTCTGACGCTCAGTTAACTCTGTAGTTCGGTTCTTCTTTAACTAGTATGATCAGGCATGCATGAAGCTTGTTCACGCAATATCTCTATATTTATCTTCCTCTAGCATAAGTTTCATTGTGAAACCCTAGTCACTTAAATAGACAAGTAAGCCATTTTCTTCTCATCCATCAGCTTTTTCTGCTTAATCTCCTTCATTGATTTTTTTGCTTAAACCTTCCTCGATATTTGTGTCAATAATACATTTTGATTCCATCCATTAGATCTTCCTTGAATTTTTCTAACCATTGATCTTATAACAAACTTTATCTTTCCATCCTGATTATGAGATACTTTCCAGCTCATCAATATTATTAGCTAAACTAATCATTTATTTCTTTTGTCCATACTCGGTTAACAAAGAAATGCATCGGTAAACACAACCTCAGTTTATACTATGCTTGGTATACACTACACTACTTGGTGTATACTAGAATGCTTCATTAACTGACCACATTGCTTTGTAACATTTTGCTTCTATCTCCATAACAGATTAATGTAACATAATCAAGTCAACCATATGAAGTCATAGACTCATCAATAAGTTACCAAGAGTATTCCCTATCCTCATTAGTCATATGCATCTTCCTCATTGCAGATATCTCGGTTCTTCATATTTCTCTTCTCTTCTATAGATGTGCTACATATTTGCAACTAACATGATAAGTACTATCAAAACTAGTTAACATCAATGACAACATAAAACTAATTCAATTATCTTACATAACACTTCAATGTTCGGTGATCTCTAATCACTTGTATCTCTTCAATCATGTTCTCAATCAATTGTAGTTCATCAATCTCTCCCTTTGGAATTGATGGCAACTCAAGCAATATGAAGTATACCATACACATACCAAACATGTATTCTACAACTCTATAAACAAATGTTGTAGCTTGGTATAAGCTCTCCCTAGCTTAATATGTTTAATCACTATGTTACATAACAACATTGCAAGTGTAGACTATCTTCTACAGATATGATCTTTATAGCTCTTAGATTTCTTCTATTTATCTCTCCTTTATCTTCTCAAATTATCTCTCCCTTAGATAGATGTTCCAATATTCTCCTCGGTTATCATATTGTTTATCTCTCCCTTTGACAACAATGCCAAAGAAACAAATAAACATACAACTCTGTAGTAGCCATGTAACTCTCTGTTGTCCGGTTCATTAACTGTATCTCAGTATACTGATTAGGCCACTGGTTTTTCAAATATTTCACAACCTTAGACATAATCCAAAGTGTGAACTATTCTGCATCAACATGAATGATCTTCTAATAAGATTAGGCTGATGCAACCTCTAGATCACATTAGTGATTGTCAGATAGGGGGCAGACCCCAAGTCTAGTCCTCAAGTATTCAAATGTATCTTTCGGTAGAGGCTTGGTAAATATATATGCAAGTTTCTCTTTAGATGTAACAAATTCTAGCTTCACTTGCTTCTCCTATACTTGTTCTCTTAAGTAGTGATACTTGATAGATATGTGCTTTATTTTTTAATGCATCACTAGATTCTTTGAAATGTTTATAGCACTAGTTTTATCACAATATATAATCACTGGCTCAGTGATTACCTCATTCATTCCTTCCAACAGTTGCTTAATATATGCAATATTTGAATAGTTTATAGCAGCAACAACATACTCTACTTCAGCTATAGATTGGGAAATACAAGACTACTTCTTACTTGTCCAGGTAACAAGTCTTTCACCAAAGAAAAATGCTCCTCCGATTGTGCTTTTTCTGTCATCCATATTTCTAGCCCAATCAGCATCGGTGTAGACTCTTAATTCAAATTTTTCATCCTTAGGATGCCATAATCCATAGTCCTCTATTTTCTTCAGGTATCTTAAGATTCTCTTTGTAGCAACCATGTGTGACTCTCTAGGATTTGCAAAAAATCTTGCAACAATCCCCACAACATGTGCAATATCTAGTCTACTATGCACTACATACATTAATCTACCAATCATAGATCGGTACAATGTCTGGTTCACCTTTGTAGTTTCATCATCATTAGTCAATTTGCAGCCTATGACCATTGGTGTTCCAACTATTTTAGCATCTTCCATGCCAAATGTTTTCAGTACTTCTTTGATATACTTGGATTGTGTGATGAATATCCCATCATTTTGCTGAATAACCTGTAGTCCTAGAAAGAACTTAATCTCTCCAAACATAGACATTTCAAATTCTTTTCTCATCTCATCAACAAATGATTTACATATGTGATCTCATCCTCCAAAGATAATATCATCCACAAATATTTCAGCAATCAGGATAGTATCATCTAATTCTCCTTTCATATTCAAATTGTTGTTCTCACTAGTTCTAACAAATCCAATACTTAACAAATAAGTATGCAACCTTTCATACCAAGCTCTCGGTGCTTTCTTTAAACCATATAAAGCTTTATGTAATCTACATACCATGTATTTCTTTTCTTGATCTACAAACCCTTCTGGTTGTTCTATGTAGACTTCTTTTTCAAGTATCTCATTCAGAAATGCTGACTTAACGTCCATTTGATAAAATTTAAATTTCTTATGTGCTGCATAGGCAAGTAACATTCAAACTCCTTCTAGTCTAGCAATAGGTGCAAAGGTCTCACCATAATCAATTCCTTCCTCCTATGCATATCCCTTACAAACTAGTCTGGCTTTATTCCTTGTAAACTCTCCATTTTCATTCAGCTTGTTTCTGAAGATCCACTTAGTACTAATAACATTATTATCCTTAGGTCTAGGTACTAAGGTCCATGTCTTATTTTTCTCTATTTGTTCAATCTCCTCAGTCATTGCATTTATCCATTCATCATTCTCCAATGCAACCTTAACATTTTTCAGTTCAAACTCACAAACTAAGCATGTACCTTGTCTTGACTTACTTCTCATTTGCATGCCAGCTTTCTTGTCGCCAATGATTTGGTTCTTAGGATGATGTCTCCTAAAAAATATTGCCAGTACTTGATCCCTTCTTTATTGTTCATCCTATTTAGGTTCAATTTCTTGCTTGGTAGCCTCTTCCCGCTTGTCAGTGTTCCTTTCCTATTCCTTGGCATTATTTCCCTAATACCCAATTGACACAGTCTCCAGCTTTAGTTGGTACTCTGTATGTTCAATGTAAGTGAATCTACCATAATCTTCTAGTTCCCTGATGCTCTCTTCACCATTTTTATCATTAAAATCATCAACCCTAACATTATTACTTTCAATAATTTTATTAGTAACTCTGTTTAGACACTTATATGCTTTTCTTTAGTGGAATATCCAAGAAATATCCCTTTATCACCTTTTGAGTCAAACTTTCCATTTCTTTCATCTTTTAGAATAAAGCATTTACTTCCAAAAATTTTGAAATAACTTACAGTGGGTTTGTGACCAAACCATAACTCATACGGTGTTTTGTTAGTGTCCTTCTTCAATTGTACTTGGTTTAGAACATAAACAACTGTGCTAACTGCTTCTCTCCAGTATGTTTGAGCTACATTCTTCTCTATCATGAGTGTCCTTGCACAATCAACAATTGATATATTCCTCCTTTCCGCAATGTCATTCTATTGAGGTTTTCTCGGTGCAAAAACCTATCTTTTAATACCATGCTGATTACAATAGTTAGTAAATTCATCAAAAATAAATTCACCACCTTTGTCAGATCTTAAGCATTTCAGTTGCTTACCGATTTCTTTCTCTACTTTTGCCTTATACCATTTAAACATCTTAAATGCTTCTGATTTCTCCTTTAAGAACATCACTGTCATAAATCTAGTATAATCATCAACAAACAAAATGAAGTATCTATCTCCATAATAGCTCCGTGTTCTCATGGGACCACATAGGTTGGTGTGAACTAGCTCCAAAATTTTCTTTGTTGAGAAATCTTTTCTCTTAAAACTAGATCTTGTCATCTTACCTTTCTGAAATTGATGACACATTGCATGATCTAGCTTTGTTAAGCTAGGCAGACCTCTAACCCTTTTCTTTCTACTAATCTTGATCATGTTGTCAAAGTTTACATGGCATAACCTTTTATGAAACAGCCATGCATCCTCATCTTTCATCATTAAACAAGAAGACTTATTGTTATACACTGAATTTGCGCCTTTGTCTCAAGCTGTCATAGTCTTGATAACTCAGTATAACATGGGAATCATCTCAAGGTTGTGGGACCTTTGCTAACCAAGATGAGACCTCCAGGTTCTA
Source organism: Chamaecyparis obtusa (assembly GCA_027943335.1). Lineage (NCBI taxonomy): Eukaryota > Viridiplantae > Streptophyta > Pinopsida > Cupressales > Cupressaceae > Chamaecyparis > Chamaecyparis obtusa. Next base: position 417,879 of record BSBK01005808.1, read on the forward strand.
GGCTGGTTCCTCTTGGATAGTCACCTTAGTTTGCTTCTAGATAGGAAAGTAAACTTTTGAGGGAAAGGGATAGAAGGAATACATGGAAAGGGAAATTACTGAAAGCAAATCTATCTTACTAGGTGATGCACCAAAAAGATGATATGAATTGCAGTATAAAGGGATGAAACCAGTAGATGATCCTAGGTCTAGGAGATTACAACTCAATGAATAGGCCTGCATAAATATTTTATAGAAGGGTTTGCAGTAAAGGAATACTATGCAGGGAAAAGGGAATTTCTCAAGACAACAGTACTCCTAAAGAGTCAAACATAGACTATAACCTACAGACAAACATTCATCTCTGCAATTGGGTATAGGAATGAGATAGATTGCCAGGGGTGGAAGTATGCCCACAAAAGCATTCAAATCAGATCATTCATAAACATACACATGAATTGCAGAAAGAAAGAGGAATAAAAAAAGAACCTAAAAGTTACTGAACATACATATACTGAATTCAATAAGAGATAATCCACATAAGAAAGCATAAGGACAGGAGAATGTCACAAAATGCTTTGCAATATTTGAACAATCAATGAAAATTACAACTGTAGAAAGCCAAAGGGCAAGAAAATTGCCACAAATTGCTCTATGAGAAAGAAAACCTTCCTTTTTACAATTGTTGGATTCTGAGCCCTAAAGGCTCCAAAAAACAATATATACATCCCCTGCACATAGGTAGGAATCAAACTTTTAAGGCTACATAGATATGCATAAAATAATCCAACCCTAAAATAGTCACTTCTGATCATAAATGTACTTTGTAAATATCTCAACAGATCAGACATATCTCCCCTTGCGTGCCCATCTCTGTACTAAATCTACCTATAGATTAACAACCCTGATCCAACTACCTCTCTACAAGCCCACTAAGCCATGAATGCTCAAATCTGATTTCAGATCCTCGAAAGGACCCAAAAATGGTAGTCTAAATCTTCTACAAATTCTCCCAACTACAGCCACCTTTGAAATCATCAATTTCTAGCTACCTGCACTTGCAAACATCTCTCTCAGAAGAAAGCCCGTGAAAATAGGCCACACTGCTTTGACATAGCAATGGTCGCATGATTGCATGAGCTCAAAAGCCTTCATGTGATCATGCAACAAGCCTTTGAAAACTTGCCTCTGCCATGCAAGACACCCGAGCCTGCAAGAACCTTCACCACCTCAGTCCAAATGGATACATCATCGTCCACAGACCCACCGTCGGAGTCAAAGTCCCTGCTGATTGCTAGAGGCTTGTGGCGTGGTCGCATGCGGTTAGGAAGCCGCATGCGATCATTCAACAAGCATGAAACCGCACCATTGAAACCATTGTGAACTACCTTAACTATGACTGCTAATGGTTTGTCGCATGGTCGCATGGGCTCGAAAGAGCCCATGCGATCATGTGGCCAACTGTAAGATGTTAACCACTGACCACTGGTGGCTTGTTGTCTGCTTGACTGCTGACTGGACCCGCGGTGATGTTAGAAATTGGGACCCACCTAGTCGCGATAGCGCGCTTAGGAAATATGCCACCTTACTCAAAAAACATGGACCCACTGAGATTCTAATCTGATCATTGTCGCATGATCTCATGGGCTCAAAAGATTCCATGAGATTATGTGACAACCATCGGATCTCCACTGCACTTGCATGGCTATGAGGAACTGGGACCTGCCTGGTCGGAGTTGCACACTTGAAGGTCGAAAACACAGAGGGTTTTCAAACTGGAGGTTGAAAACACAGAATTTTTTGGATCGAAAGTCAAAAACATCCTGAGCCTTCAGAGAGAAGGTCGAAAACACATTGGGGTTTTGGGCCAAAAGGTAGAAAACACACTGGACTTTCAACACTAAAAGGCAGAAAACACAGAGGGTTTTTGACACTTGAGCATTTCTTGGAACAAACAAGATGCAGCCAAAAAGGGAATGATAGGGAAATTTTGGGCAACATTTTGGTGACCTCTGTGGGATGTTAGCCTACTAGACATTTAGACCAGTTTCCTTGACATATCCATTGGGCATAGGAGTCATCACAGGAACACAAAACTTTGACAAAGACAAAACTAAACCAGCAAGACAAATTGTGCACGGGCACTTCTTGGAAAGCAGGAAACTACTCTAGAAAATAGGGAAACCTAACCTAACCTAAACTAACCAGTGCAGAAACATGGTTAAACAAAACCATTCACTGGTTGTGAAAAATAGCTACCTTTCCTCAATAAGACATTTTGCATCGGGAACATGAGGATAGCTACAAAGATAAGAGGCATACAAAGATTTGGCAAATGAGGATGCATTACCTCTGCAAGAACAAGATCAAGTTCACTCACCTCAAATGGATCATATGGAGGTGTCTCAATGAACTCTTTCTGGGCCAAGTATCTGATGGGGCGGCCTCTTGAAAGTCTGAAGGTAGGACCTTCCTTGATGGTTTCTTCTTTATCTTCTTGGTTGCCCTCCATCATGGATAGCTAGGTCAAATCATCATCCATGGACAGGGGACTATCATCTTCCTCTTTTAAACCAGCCAAGAGCTCATTACAATCAGGCTCCATATACAATCCATCCATGATGCTTCCCAAATAATCCTTGTCAAGGCTCTAGTTATCTTCTGTACATTGGGAAGCCTCCTCCTCAAAGATGAGATCAAGCTCATGAATCAGCATATCCTTAGGATCAATCTCTTCTAGCTGCTGCAACTTTACAGAGGTGGCTATGATCATAGCCTTATCATCTTGCTCAACAAAATTGGGCAGCTCATCCAACAAGGACAAGGCATCCTCTTCTATAACAACCTCCTGTTGATGGTGAACCTTTTGTTCTGATTGACCTTCAACCACAGGTAATGGCATGGTCTCTTCTTCATCATCAACAAAGAGGGGGTGCTCATCATACAAACTAGCCAAGAGCTCAGGTTGAGTACCAATGTCCACCTCCACACCTTGTTGCTCCAATTCACCAAAGTCATCACTCTATGCTAATACCTCAGGTTTCTTCTCCTCCTTGTCACATGAAAGCTCATCCTCCATAGGTTCTCGCTCAGACACTAGACTAGTATCCTTGAGAAGACTTGGCATCTGACAGCCAAGAGGCAGAGTCCATTGGGGTATCCACATTACTTCATCATCCTAAGAAACCAGAGGGGCCTCTTGGGATGAAATTTTTTTTTGAACGGGCTGCTTTTGTAGAGTGGTGGACTGAATCTCAAGTGAAGGCTCTTGAAAAGAATTTTTTGCCTTAAAACTTGGGATGTGAAACTGAGGGGGAGAGGGGGGAGACAAAGAAGGCATAACTACTTTAAAGCTTGGAAAATGATGCTTAGTAAGCTCCTCATGTGTAGGTTCTTGAGATAGATGGGCCCTCCAGCTTGGAATTTTAGGCCTAGGAGCCTCTTGTTGAGCAATCTGTGATCTTAACCTTGCTGTCTCAATTTTAGCTCAACATCTGATCTCTTCTTGAAACTCTCTTTCTTGTTGCTCATCAACAAGAACCTCTGTCATTTGGTAAGGAGCTGCCCCTTTCTCATAGCTTTGGGCTTCTATCTCCTGGTAGGGAGCTGACTCCTCTTCATAATAACCTTGAGCCTCCTGCTCTCTCTGCTCCTTGAGCTCAGACACGTGCTTAATCAAATCAAGCAACACACTCTTTGCCTTTTCTTGCTCTTTCATGAAGTTTGAGTTCAGAGTCTGTATCTATTGCATAGTCTGAGAAGGGTAGGGTGGGTGGTAAATAGGATGGGGAAGTTGGCTTTGCATTTTCTATTGTGCCTCTTGTGCCCATGATCCATCTTGCCTAAGAGCCCGCTCATAACTTTGCATAAGGGCAAACTCATTTGGGGCATACTGGATATATTGATACCCTTGAGAAGTATAATGGCTTGGGGTAAAAGGAGGCTTTGGGTGGCTTTGATAGGGCTGAGAACTAGCCCATTGAGCATTATTCTCATGATAGGATGGTGAGTAACCTAACTGTCCATAGAAACTTGACATGTCTAATCATGTAAACAGCTGGAACTTGAATATGAAGATTGAAAACATACCAGCACTTGACCTTTGAAACCAATAGACTTTTTGGAGTCACCAGATATGTAGCCAAATGACCTCTTCTAGGTCTGTAATATGTTATCAGCATATCAAAGATACCATATTCTTTTCAAGTAGACTTCTTTTGTGGTCCCACCGGGCGTGCCAGAAATGTTATACACTAAATTTGCACCTCTATCTCAAGCTCTTGTATTCTTGATAACTCAGTATAACGTGGGAATCATCTCAAGGTTGTGGGACCTTTGCTAACCAAGATGAGACCTCCAGGTTCTAGGCTGGTTCCTCTTGGATAGTCACCTTAGTTTTCTTCTAGATAGGAAAGTAAACTTTTGAGGGAAAGGGATAGAAGGAATACATGGAAAGGGAAATGACTGAAAGCAAATCTATCTTACTAGGTGATGCACTGAAAAGATGGTATGAATTACAGTATAAAGGGATGAAACTAGTAGATGATCCTAGGTCTAGGAGATTACAACTCAATGAATAGGCCTGCATAAATATTTTATAGAGGGGTCTGCAGTAAAGGAATACTATGCAGGGAAAAGGGAATTTCTCAAGATAGTAGTACTCCTAAAGAGTCAGACATAGACTATAACCTACAGACAAACATTCATCTCTGTAATTGGGTATAGGAATGAGACAGATTGCCAGGGGTGGAAGTATGCCCACAAAAGCATTCGAATTAGATCATTCATAAACATACACATGAATTGCAGAAAGAAAGAGGAATAAAAAAAGAACCTAAAAGTTATTGAACATACATATATTGAATTCAATAAGAGATAATCCACATAAAAAAGCATAAGGATAGGAGAATGTCACAAAATGCTTTGCAATATTTGAACAATCAATGAAAATTACAACTGTAGAAAGCCAAAGGGCAAGAAAATTACCACAAATTGCTCTCTGAAAAAGAAAACCTTCCTTTTTACAATTGCTGGATTCTGAGCCCTAAAGGCTCCAAAAAACAATATATACATCCCCTGCACGCAGGTAGGAATCAAACTTTTAGGGCTAAATAGATATGCATAAAATAATCCAACCCTAAAATAGTCACTTCTAATCATAAATGTACTGTGTAAATATCTCAACAGATCAGACATATCTCCCCTTGCGTGCCCATCTCTGTACTGAATCTACTTGTAGATTAACAACCCTGATCCAACTACCTCTCTACAAGCCCACTAAGCCATGAATGCTCAAATCTGATTTCAGATCCTTGAAATGACCCAAAAATGGTAGTCTAAATCTTCTACAAATTCTCCCAACTACAACCGCCTCTGAAATCATCAATTTCTAGCTACCTGCACTTGCAAACATCTCTCTCAGAAGAAAGCCCATGAAAACAAGCCACACCACTTTGACATAATAATGGTCGCATGATTGCATGAGCTTAAAAGCCTTCATGCGATCATGCGATATGCCTTTGAAAACTTGCCTTTGCCACGCAAGACACCCGGGCCCGCAAGAACCTTCACCACCTCAGTCCAAATGGATACATCACCATCCATAGACCCACCACCGAAGTCAAAGTCCTTGCTGACTACTAGAGGCTTGTGGCGTGGTCGCATGCGGTTAGGAAGTTGCATGCGATCATGCGACAAGCATGAAACCGCACCACCAAAATCATTGTGAACTGCCTTAACTGTGACCACTGACGGTTTGTCGCATGGTTGCATGGGCTCGAAAGAGCCCATGTGATCATGTGACCAATCATAAGATGTTAAACACTAACCATTGGCGGCTTTTTGTTTGCTTGACTACTGACTAGCCCCTCGGTGATGTTAGAAATTGGGACCCACCTGGTCGCGATAGCGTGCTTAGGAAATATGCCACCTTACTCAAAAAATGTGGACCCACTGAGATTCTAATCTGACCGTTGTCACATGATCTCATGGGCTTGAAAGATTCCATGAGATTATGCGATAGTTGTCGGATCTCCACTGCACTTGCACGAATATGAGGAACTAGGACCCGCCTGGTCGGAGTTGCGCACTTGAAGGTCAAAAACATAGACGGTTTTCAAACTGGAGGTCAAAAACATAGAGAATTTTTTGGACCAAAAGTCAAAAACATCCTGAGCCTTCAGAGAGAAGGTCAAAAACACACTGGGTTTTTAGGCCAAAAGGCAGAAAACACACTAGACTTTTGACACTAAAAGGCGGAAAATACAGAGGGTTTTGACACTTGAGCATTTCTTGGAACAAACAGGATGCGGCCAAAAAGGGAATGATAGGAAAATTTTGGGCAACACTTATCATTATCAAGATAAAACAAGTTACCTTTTGTTTGTACTCCTATTCCAATAAGTTTTCCTCTTTCATCAAATATCTTCACTGTCTTTCTCTCAAAATCTACATTGTAGCCTGAATTTTTAAGCTGTGCCACACTTAGAAAATTATAATTTAGTCCTTCTACCCAATAAGTATTATCACATTTAATTTTATCATTTATCAGTAAGCATCCCTTTCCTCTAACCATACAAGGTGTATCATTGGCTATTTTTACAGATCCTCCATTATATTACTCAAGATGATCAAATTTTTCTTCATCACCAGTCATGTGATGGGTATAACCACTATCAATGATCCATGTATCATTTTTATTAACCTTAGAGATAAGAGCTATCTCTACATACCTTTCTTCTTCCTCAAAATCATCCTTCATTGCAACAAACACTACTTCCACATCATCATCTATGTCACTCTTAGTATCATTCTCTTCAGCAATGTAACATACCTTCTTTCCTTTATCATTTTTATCTCGATTATCTTTGTTGTAGTGTCAGTAACTCCTGTTGTTTCTTCTCCCATAGCTTCCTTCACTAGATCGATCCTTGTTTCTATCATCTTCTTTCCTGTTTGGGCATCTAGCAGCAATATGACCAACTTCTTTGTAGTTAAAACATGCTAAAGGTAATTTACCTCTATATCTACCTTTTCCTTTAGGTAACCTCCTAGCCATAAGAACTTCAAGCTCATCAAGCTCATCATCACTATTACTATCATTATCATCATTATTGCTTCTACTACTAGATTTACTAATCTTTAGAGAAGTCATGAAAGTGGACTCAACAGATGGTATAACACTATTATCAAAGTTATCAAGTTCAAAAGTTGTAAGCTTACCAATCAAACTATTAAGAGTGAGAGTACTGCCAGGTGCAAATCTCATTTCATGTATTGCAGATATTTTGATAGCATTAATAGGCAATAGGGTTCTCATAATTTTGCTTACCACTATTTCTTCAGAAATGACACTACCAGATCCTCTAATAGCATTAAGTACTTCCTTTATTCAGTTTGTGTACTACACTATATTCTCTCCTTCTTTCATTTTCATATCATCTAATCTTCCTCTTAAAATTTCAGCTCTAGCTCTTCTGACATTTGCATCACCACTTTAAACTAGAGTAATTTTATCTCACATGTCCTTTGAGGTAGCACAATCCTTGACATCTTCACATTTGACATTTGTAAGAGCAACAAAAATCTCCATCATGCTAACATTATGCTCATGTCTATCTCTTAATTGGTCAAGAGTCAAAGGTCCTGTAGGAGGTGCTAAGTAGCCATTCTCCAATAGAGTGAGGGCAGAATTCCCAATTTCAGATATATGCAGTTTCATTCAGCCTTTCCATATTGTGAAATTATCCTTGTTCAGCTTTGGCACTTCCCTCTTATACATTTTATGATCTTTCTACTGAAGTCCTTAAAACTATGTTCCAAGTAACCAATGCTCTGATACCAATTGTTAGAATAATTGAGAGGGGGGTGAATCAGTTATCCAAAGTCCCAAATAAAAAATGTAAAACTTCTAAAAAAATTTAGCTTAATCTGCAACTCGGTAAACAATAATACTAAACTATCTATGTATTTTACCGATTACCAGTTAATTGTTCATAGTGATTATCTACCAAATTAGATATGCAATATGTAACGTATGATAATAAAAAAATCACCACAATAAACACATAACACAAGAGATTTAATGTGGAAACCCTACAAAGGGAAAAACCATATGGAACCGATAACCCAAAAATTGTTCACTCTTCTGAAGTGAGCTCGGTGAAGAGCCAACCCTGTTAAAGGTTACAAAACACACTGTAAGGTGTGACCTTGTTAGAGGATTTAACACTAACCATTATCATCAAACCAACATTCACTATGGGGTTGACAGGATAACAAATGTACATTCTATGAATGACATTACAAGACTTTCAAGTCTACTTGGTTAAGAGATTTATCTGATTAAAATGGTTAAACTATAATAGCAGGTGATCTGAATACAATACAACTTGATTTTCAAATGTTTAGATCTATTCTTAAGCTCATAAAATCCTCTGATCAATATTTCTTTTCAATTCATCAACATTTCGTAACTTACTGTCCCTTAGTAAAAGCTGTCTTACGCTTGATTAACTCTACAGTTCGGTTCTCCTTTAACTAGTATGATCAGGCATGCATGAAGCTTGTTCACACAATATCTCTATAGTTATCTTCCACCAGCATAAGTTTCATTGTGAAACCCTAGTCACTTAAATAGACAAGTAAACCTTTTTCTTCTCATCCATTAGATTTTGCAGCTTGATCTTCTTCATTGATTTTTCTACTTAAACCTTCCTCGATAGTTGTGTTAGTAATATGTTTTGATTCTATCCATTTGATCTTCCTTCAATTTTGCTAGCCATTGATCTTATAAAAGACTTTATCTTTCCATCCTGAATACGAGGTACTTTCCAGCTCATCAATATTATCGACTAAACTAATCTTTTAGTTCTTTTGTCCATACTCGGTTAACAAAGAAATGCATCAGTGAACACAAGCTCAGTTTATACTATGCTTGGTATACACTGCAATGCTTAGTGTATACTGGAATGCTTGATTAACTGACCACACTACTTTGTAACATTTTGCTTCTATCTCCATAATAGATTAATGTAACATAATCAAGTCAATCATATGAAGTCATAGACTCATCAATAAGTTACCAAGAGTATTCCTTGTCCTCATCTGTCATATCCATCTGCCTTAATGTAGATATCTTGGTTCTTCATCTTTCTCTTCTCTTCTACAGATGTGCTAGATATTTGTAACTACCATGATAAGTACTGTCAAAACTAGTTGACATCAATGACAACATACAACTGATTCAATTATCTTACATAACACTTCAGTGTTCAGTGATCTCTAATCACTTGTAGTTCTTCAATTATGTTCTCAATTAGTTGTAGTTCATCATATAGTAATCTACCTGTTATGAAAATTTGAAATTCATGGCACTTTTACAATTGTAATGAATGATATCATACTTAGCATTGCAAATGAAATAACAGCGTAAATTTTACAAAGTTAGAAACACCTGACTTTGTTGTCTCACAAGTTTACAAAGTTATGTTTCAAAATTCATATATGCCTTTCTCGCTCACTACAACATCATTATCTATTATTTGCAAACTACATGAAAACACCAGGATGATAGTCACAATAATGTCCTCCACAATATATGGTCCCCAAGGTAAGCTTTACTTTTTCTCCAATTTCATAGCTTTTCTTTGTTGAATCACTCTTTCTAAGAAGACACATTCTATGAAAATAAAAAAAAGAAACCTAGGATTGCTTTTTTCTTCCATCATGCACCAGTTTAGCTGACATGATAATAGGAGTGGAAGAACACGTAATTGAGAAATTTTTTTTATAACATGTCCTCTTCATTATGATTCACCCACCACCGCCATTATGCTTCTTTTGCTTGTGATAATGAGATAATAGAGAGCTATCTTTTTCTTTTCTTGTATTTCCATCATTCATTCAAACTCAAAACCATCAAACATCATCCTTTCCATATCATAATTATTTGTGCAGCCATAAATTAGCATTGTTTGGTATTATAGGTACATGTAAGCTGAGTTGTTCTTATTAGCGTAAATAATGAATAGAACTGTAGACTTCAAAGAGTAGCAAAGGTCAAAACCAAGGAAGCGCTATGAAGTATATTCAGTGAATAATGAAGAAATGAAGCTAAACTAGAAGCGCTTGATATGTGTGCAGGTATCATCTAACAAAGCCTCACAAAAGCCACAATACTGATTTAGGGCATTGTATAGACACATGCCAAATCAAGTTCTTGAAATACTTGACTAAGTTGAATTGCTGTAAATACAAATTATTTCCAAAGACTAAGTTTCAGACATCTCTTTGAGGTATTATGTTAAACAGCTCACATAGAAAATTACACAGAAACACTGGTGTCAATACCATTCACACATATAGGTTAATCATACAAGCTTATTAATAATGGGAACCCAAGACACTAGCTTTCATTTATAAACACTCAATATTGAGAATTGAGAATTGAACCACTCAGTTAACTTATACATACATAAACAAACACCTAAAATCCAATTCACAAATCTTCACCATAATCACAATAGAAAATACATCTAATTCATAAATTAGGCTCCTCTAGCCTGTTCTACCATTTTAATATAACACTAATTGGAGCTTTGGCCCAGGCTCAAACTGGAAAAATGTGCCAAAATGAAAAGGTGACTGACTTTCTAGCATAAAGAAATTATTATTATATAAAAAAAAAATCACTGTCAAAATATATATTCAAAACCATATGGCTCATAACCAACAATTCAAAGCTAAATTCATTGTGATGGGATTCTAAAATGAAGTTTACATTAACATAGAAAAGTGTGGAGCACACTCTTTTTATTGACATATGATTTTTGAACCGTTAATGCTCAAGTGTTGTCACATTTTAGGAAATAAATCCTCTTGAAAAAAATGTGATATAAAGTAAATTGACCTATGGACAAACTATTTAGATAAAGTACACATTTGATGTTACAGATGTTCTTTTTGCTTTCTCACGTATACATTTTTTCCAGATGCATCTTTCTGTATGTTAATGCTTTAAATTTTATGGTTTGAACTGGAGTTGGTAAATTATGAGACTTGACAGGTCTTTTGTTTTTTATTAGGGCTTTTCATCACTTAGATTACTTTTTGGAATTTATCTTTTGTGATAAATCATGATAGACTAAGTAGATAAGAGTAAATAGAAGTACTCATGTGCATGACTGAAGATTTAATTTGGTCTTTTTCTGTGGATTTATATTTTTTAGTAAAATATTTTGAGGTTTGTGAATAGTGGATAGTAATTTCTCACTTGTAGTCAGAAATTCCAAGTTTTTTAGAGGCCATACATCAGTGTAGTTTTCTATATGTAGCATGGTCTAATTTTGTAGAGTAGTGGTTATTTGAGGACTAGGTTTAAGTAACACTTGACCATATATTAGTCTATAGACCTATTCATAAATAAAGAAAGATTTATCTACCACTATCTTTGATAATCAGGGAATTTTACCCTTTTTTGAATGGGTGTGGGCTTCCATGCTTTTGTTCGCTTCCATGAATTTTGATGCATACTACTAGTTAAAATTGGTTTCATTCTCTTAGAAATTGAAGTTTTATGATATCAAAATTAAGCACACACTATCTACAATATTGATTACATTTTGTACAAATTAGGAATTCAAATTTGCAAGTAGTCATGTTTGGCAAAAAAATCTATTCATTGCTTACCTTGCCAATTTGTACCACTTACATACAAATTATTTTCTCTCTTACATGATATTGTCTATCCCAATGTTATGGTCTCCATGTCCTTCACTTCTTTGTTTTGCTAATATGTTCCCCTTACTGTTGTAGGAACTCTCAAAGACCAACATCGTTTCCATTACAATGCTTACAAACCAAGATTGAGAGAAGTTTTTTGGCCTAAACAACTTCAACCATTAAAAGGAAAATACATGAATTTCAAAGACAATGTCAAAACTTCACACTAATTACTGCATCATAGTATAAAAAATTCAAAATTAACCTCTCAAACCAGAGACCATTTTACTTTAACAAAAATGTTGTTATTTTCAATCAAACTGTCACTGTTTTGTTGTGACAAGTGAATATCAATTAGCTTAGGATGTCTACAATGTTATATGTTTCATGCTTTTTCTTTATAATATATGTCATGGTTATTTTGATGTCAATATATGTCCACTATTTATTATGGAGACATATAATTCAATTACTCAGTTGTCAAGGCATATATTTTCAATAACTTTGGATGTCTACAACGTTATATATTTCACATTATTGCTTTATAATATATGTCATGGTTATTTGGATGTCAATATATGTCCACTCTTTATTATGGACATATATAATTGAATTCTTGAGTTTCTAGGGTATAAATAAATGAATTACTTAGTTGCCTGGACTGTATTTATCTTATATGTTCCTCATATTTGATTTACAACATATAAATCTATCTCATCCACCACATAGACTTCTATACAACTATACAACTTTAAACATCTCCAAAATTTCAAAAAAACCCACTATAATTTTGATTGCACACTGCCTCCTCCCCCACCTTAGGCAGGGACTCCAGCTACACTCAAACCTTGTTTAATTAATATTTTAAGATATTGATTAAATAAATAGAAATTGTCAATTAATCACAAAAAAAGAAATTTAATTAATTATGTCATCACATTTTTGGAGAAAAATGAATAAAATCCCTTAAATATCCTAAAAAGGCATTTATGAAGTCATCATCCAGTTAACTGAAATCAATTTTGGAAATAATCCAGTTAACTAGAAAAAAAAATATGTTAACTCATTTGTCGATTTAGAAACTTCAATTCTAACTGGGAATTTTCCCAAATAACTGATTCTCTGAACCAATCAAATGAGTTGCATGTGGATTGTGTTAGTTCAAAGTGAATCTCAATCGTTCATTTGGAATCAATCTTGTCCATTCATTCTCAAGATAATTTCTATATAATTAGGCCTCCATTCTCACAAGAAGGATCCCAATTTTGGCTTAGAGTAATACTGTCAAATTGATTATAGTTTATGCATTTTGAGATCATTGTTAGATATATTAATTTCTTAATTCATCTTCATTGCATCAATCACATCTAGGAACACTTTAATTTGGTATAAAATGGATTAATCTTGGATTAAGCTTAGATGAACTTACATTTCATGATAGTTTAGTTTTTAAAATCCTTCATTTAGATAGAATCTAAAGTCATTGGATTTTGCAATAATCTGAGCTTGAAAAATCCATACTCCTGCCTACTAGAAGGCAATGAGTCACCTTGATTGATTTCATTTCAGATTAACCTATTTGTTTTCTTTAAATCAATCATTTAAGGATTCATTGAAGTGTAGTGTAATCACACTTTTCACAATCACAATTGGTATAAAGAAAGATGATAATAAGAAATTGATTACTTCAAGTTTTGGTGGTTGTAAAACCTGAAGATTATGATTGTGGGGTAGTAGAAGAAAGATCTGACCTACAATTGTAGAAGGTGACATCAAAAGAGTTGGTTCAATGGTTGGATGACAACATGGTGGTTTCTTAGTTATCGAATAGACCTAGTTGAGGTAGATTATTGATGTTGGTGGATTTCTAGATTTGATCAAGGCAATCAAAACTTGTGATAAGATCATCAAACCTGAGGAGGTTGAAGATTGGCATCTTTGTGGACATGCCACCTATAAGGATGAATCCTAGAAGATTAGAAAAAATGATGGAGGAATTTAGAAATGAGATGAGATCTAAAATCTGAAATGCATTAATTGGAGCTAGGAGAATTTGTGAGATTGAAGATGAATTTTAGGAAGCTGCTAAAGATCTTGAGACTACCAAAGTTGAGATCTCTTCAGAATCATAAAGATTATTGAGAGCCGTGGAACAAATGGGTAAGAGTCATAGGCTTGATGTTTATAACTTTATTGGTTCATTGCATCTAGAAGATTTGATAGATTGGATTAATGAACTAGATTATGACTTTAAACTTGATGATATTAAGGATCTATAGAGGGTTGGGTTAGAACATACTAAGTTGAAAGATCATGCTTCCTTATGGTAGAAATAATTTTAGAAAGATGGGGAAGATAATGGAGAACCTAAGATCACTAAGTGGAAGGTTATTATTTCTAGACTTAAATCCTAGTTCATACCAAAGGATTATGAATTAGAGTTGTTTAAGAAGTTGCAGGAACCTAAAGAAAAAGGACTTGATAGTGAAGTAGTATACTTAAGAGTTTTAGAAAATGTATATCAAATATAGACACCAAGAAGTATCTAAGGAAAATTTTTCTAGGTATGTTAATGGTCTAAGACTTAATATTTAGGATGAATTAAGTATGTTGAGGGTTAGTATAATTGAAAATTCTTATCAATACGCTTTGAAGGAAGAAGATAAGTTGAAAAGAAAACTGATTACACCTAGAGTTAAGGACAAACCAGTTCATGAAAATATCAAATATAAGCATGTGATTGTAGAGGAACTTGATCAAAAGATTCATGAAAGGGGTAGTAGTAGAAAAGAATTCAAAGGTACTAGTTTCAAATGTGGGACATAGATCTTTCCAATGTTCCCTTGGTTCTAGCAAAGGTAAACAAAACTTGGTGGCACATGAGGAACAAGAGAATGCATATTTTGTGGAAAATGGAGCTACACCTGAGATGGGAGAATCGCTTATGTCAAGGAGAGTTATGTGATAAATAGGGAACCAAAAGTTGTGCAGAGAAGATAGTTCTTTTGAACCATTTGGAAGTCAAATGGTAAATGTTGCAAGGTAATTATGGATAGTGGTAGTATTGAGAACCTTGTATCAAAAGAGATGGTACAAAAGCTTGGATTGAAGAAGCATAAACATCCTTGTCCTTATAGAATAAGATGGTTTTAGGATTAACATATGGTGAAAGTGAAAGAACAATGTTGGGTTAAAATCAACATTGGTCCATACTATGATGAGGTATTATGTTATGTGGTGAATATCAGTGCTTGTCATCTCTTGTTGGGCAGACCTTGGCAATTTGATGTTGGTGCTATTCATGATTTCCGAAGAGATATTGTTTCTATAGTGAAGGATGGTGTGAATTTCACTTTGACTCCTTTGAAGGAAGAGGAAGGAAGGCTAAGAAATTGAGTTTAATGAGAAATTACACCTTAGGATACCAGATTTGCAAAAGGTGGCTGAGAAAGTAGTTGAGGTGGTATAGTTGAAGAAATTGATGAATAAATCTAAATTGGTAGGGTTGTAGGATAGTGACAACCAGATGTTACAGTAGGTTACTAGAAAAGTGGCATTATATGAGAAACATAATCTTGTGAATGTGCCAGCGGTAGAGATTGATCAGATGCTAAATGATTTCATAGATAGAGTCAAACACCAGAAAGGGAAGCACACATTGACTTCTTGTTGTAGAAGTAACCCAGTTTATCAGGACAATGATTATAAAATCAATAGTTGTAATAGTAATCAAAGGATACTAGATGCTGAGGAAGATGAAAACAAGTTGTGGCTGAACACTTGCATTAAAGAAAGCATGTATAGTGGTAGAAAGAGTCTATGCAGACAATTTTTTTCTGATGGAGAAGGTATGTGGGTCAAGAATGAGAGCTTGGTATTGAGAATAATGCAATCAATTTTCAATGGTATTGACAATGGTATTTTGTTGTTGTATATTGACAATGGTGAATTAATGAAACTACATGTTTGTCGGGAAACTTGATGTAATTCCATATTGCTATGATAATGAAAGATGGAGAAGATATGCGGGTAGAGAATGAGAGCTTGGTATTGAGAATAATGCAATCAATTTTCAATGGTATTGACAATGGTATTTTGTTGTTGTATATTGACAATGATGAATTAATGAAACTGTATGTTTGTAGGCAAACTTGATGTAACTCCATATTCCTATGATAATGAAAGATCTTGTTACCTTATATTGTTGGTGATATGTTACTTTGTCTTGTTATTTCCATTTTGTTGATATCTTGTTTTAAGGTTGGGCATCTCCTCCACCTATTTATATGATCTTCTCTACGTTAATATCAAATCTAGACATATAGATGATGAGGTTGAAAGAATACAAAGGTACCTGAATGGTTTGAGGACATCTATTCAAGATAAGATTAGTTTGTGATATTGCTATCAGGATTTAACTGTGTAGTTTTTTTGAGTCAAACTCATTGACCTCTATTTCATGAGTAGTGGCTCACATGAACCCATATCTCATGAGAATGAATAGAACACTTAGCACTCATTGGATCTAGGTGATGCTCACAGAGGTGAAGCACTAGGACTTCTCGGGAGGTCACCCATCGCAGAACTACTCCAGCTCAAGTGCGCTTAACTATGGAATTTCCTCCATGGTTAAACCCACTCTCCTTCCAACCTCATTTGCAAAAACTTCATCAAGTTTTGTTCCTTATGAACCATTCATTATAAAGCCCCTTAAGCTCATCAATTGACAAGTAGGAGATATTTTCCACAGCAAGTCAAATTGTGATATTGCTATCATGATTTAACTGTGTAGTTTTTTTGAGTCAAACTCATTGACGTCTATTTCATGAGTAGTGGCTTAGACAAACCCATCTCTCATGAGAATGAATAGAACATTAGCACTCATTGGATCTAGGTGATGCTCATAGAGGTGAAGCACCACGACTTCCTGGGAGGTCACCCATCCCAGTACTACTCCAGCTCAAGCTCACTTAACTATGGAATTTCCTCCATGGTTAAACCCACTTTGCTTGAAACCTCATTTGCAAAACCTTCACCTAGTGTTGTGCCTTATGAACCATTCATTATAAATCCCCTTAAGCTCATCAATTGATAAGTAGGAGATATTTTCCAAAGCAAGTCAAATTGTGATATTGCTATCAGGATTTAACTATGTAGATTTTTTGAGTCAAACTCATTGACCTCTATTTCATGAGTAGTGGCTCACACGAACCCATCTCTCATGGGAATGAATAGAACACTTAGCACTCTTTGGATCTAGGTGATGGTCACAAAGGTGAAGCACCGAGACTTCCCGGGAGGTCACCCATCCAATTACTACTCTAGCTCGAGCATGCTTAACTACGAAATTTCCTCCATGGTTAAACCCAATCTACTTGCAACCTCATTTGAAAAGCCTTCATCAAGTGTTGTTCCTTATGAACCATTCATTATAAATCCCCTTAAGTTCATCAATTGATACGTAGGAGATATTTTCCAGAACAATTCAAATTGTGATATTGCTATCAAGATTTAACTGTGTAGTTTTTTTGAGTCAAACTCATTGACCTCTATTTCATGAGTAGTGGCTCACACAAACCCATCTCTCATGAGAATGAATAGAACACTTAGCACTAATTAGATCTAGGTGATGCTCATAGAGGTGAAGCACTGGGAATTCCTGGGAGGTCACCCATCCTAGTACTACTCCAGCTCGAGCGCGCTTAACTATGAAATTTCCTCCATGGTTAAACCCACTCTGCTTGCAACCTCATTTGCAAAACCTTCACCAAGTGTTGTGCATTATGAACCATTCATTATAAAGCCCCTTAAGCTCATCAATTGATAAGTAGGAGATATTTTCCATAGCAAGTCAAATTGTGATATTGCTATTAGGATTTAACTGTGTAGTTTTTTTGAGTCAAACTTATTGACCTCTATTTCATGAGTAGCGGCTCACACAAACCCATCTCTCATGAGAATGAATAGAAAACTTAGCACTCATTAGATCTAGGTGATGCTCACAGAGGTGAAGCACCAAGACTTCCTAGTGTACACACTAAATAGTGCACTTCTCTAAGTCATTACTTCCAAGGGAATCCATGGATGGGAAACCTTGAGAAAATGACCTAGAGCTCCCTAGGCATGGAGTCACAAGGATGTTGATAGTGCTATCAGTTAGAGCTATTGAAGCATGCAAACTTGCTAGTAAACCACACAATGGGAGATTCAAAGAGACAATGGTGAGAATGCCAATATCCTCAAGAATCAACAATGGAAATGCAATGCAACTATGCTAAGAGTGAAGATGCAAGCTAAGCTATGGAAATGAAAGTGTTACAAACCCTTGCTAATTAAGCTATGTGAGCTAATCTAAAGCATAAAGGAAACTAAGCTAAATTCCATGAAAGCTATGATGCAAGAAAGAAACTAGAATGTAAGAAATGATCTCCAAAAGCTCCAAAGTCTCTAAGAAATCCTGTAGCATAAGATTAGCATAAAAAGTTGGGATCTAAGAATGAGAAAAGAGCTTTCCTTTTAAAGGAATTGAAAAAGAATGGACCATGGAGATTAAGAGGCAAAAGATTTAATCAAGAGTGGAGCTTGGAAGAGGAGCAATCCATGTGCACAAATCTCCTCCAATGAGAAAATAAGAGTTGAATTTTGTGTCCATATGAGACAAAAAGTGCTTTTCTTCTTTTTATAAAATAAGAATAATGCTTTATTTGTGCAACTTAGGATAAGAGGAAAAGTGGGGGCTTTTTATTTAATAAAAGGGGAGGAAATTACTTTTAATTAAATAAAGACTTAGGATAAAATGGTTAGCCCATAGAAAATAATAAAAAATGAAAGAACTAGGATTTGATCAAGGAAATTGATATTTGAAAAATGTTTATTTTTTGAAAATATTGATTCAGGGATTTGATAAATTGCTGAATGGGGCCCCAAAGTCTAGGATACCATTTTAGGGTGCATACATTTGCCCCTCTTTGACTAATGTGAGATTGATTTGGGATCACATGTGGTCAAAGAATGGAATTGAAATGTGAGATCGATTTGGGATCACAAAACAACCCAGATGTGTGTTCGATGGATGGGAACACATCAGGACAAAGATAAGAAAAAGCTAACAAAGATAAGTTGAAAGACAAGACCAATACCTATATAGCTAGGTGATAATCAACTCTCAAATAAGAGATAAGAATCTCAGGCAAAGCTAATTGAAAAATCTGAATCAAGGATTGAAGCTGATAGGTACTGCCCCCTCAGAATCGAAATTGAAATCAGGTAGAGGAGAAACAGTAAATTGATAAACTTGATCAAGTCACTAGAAATCATAATCGAAGATGAAGGACAATAGGATAACCATCAAGTAGGAAAGACATGCCCCAATTTGACTAGGTTTGACTAGGAAAGATATAGAATAAAAATGAAGGAAAACCTTAGAGAGATGAAGCAAATGAAAATGAATGAAAGACTAGAAGGTCAAAAGAGATGGGGATGAAGAAATGAAGATGCCCCAACAAAGATTGAAGGATCAGGCCTCAAATGGTCAGTTAACTGTGTAGAACAAGGTGAAATTTTGGAAATGTGATTTTGACTATCAAGATGAACTCAAATTTTGATTTTGATCCTGAAAATGGATCCAGGATGTCGAAATTAGCTAGGGGTACAATTTTTGTGCAATTATGAGGTGTTTTGAAAATTAGGTCAAAAAGTCAAAATGCTATAAAAGGGGGAAAAAGGTCATTTTTAAAATCATGTCTTTTAGTGATTTGAGAATCTCAAGAGCTTAGAGAGAGAAAATAGCCCAGCAAGTAGTGATCCCAATCTACAGGCATCAATTTGAGCGTGCTCAGTTGCGTAACCGGCCTCCGTAGTATGCTGCCCCAGTATGTTTTCAGAAAAACTCACCTTGTAGGTCATTTATGAGCATTTATTGCAATTTAAAACACATTTTTAATGTTTTTAAAATTTTCAAATTTTACTTGTACAAAATTTCGTACGATACTTAGAAAGTATCGCACTCTTTGACAATATCTATTATGTGATAGTTTTTGGGTCAAAATAGTATCGCATGGGTATGTAATCCTGTATCACACGATACTAGATGAAATATCATGCAATCCTATTGGAACTATCGCACTCAAAGATATTATCACACTGCTATTGAGGAAAGTATCACATGATACTTAATCAAAAAATAGTATCACACAGTGTAAAAAAATGACATGTTTTAATGTTTTTGAGCAAAATGACATGGGTCCTGACAATGTTTGCTTTTTAAAGATGTTTTGTACTGATTTTATACATCAATCATGATATGTTCTAACATCTAGTTTGGGTTAAATGGTTTGCAGGAGCACTTTCTAGCACTTCTCATTAGAGCACCGAGAGTGACAGGGCTACGATGCATCTGGGATCTTGATGATCCGGGGTGAGCAGACTTGAGAGAGATGGGATTTAGGTATTTGCTGCAAATGCCCCATATTCAGGCTGATCGCAGATTACTTACAACATTGGCTGAGAGGTGGCATAGTGAGCATAACACATTTCACTTTCCCACTGGAGAGGCTACTATTAGCATAGAGGATGTCTATCAGATCCTACAAGTTCTGAGCCATGAAGATCTTGTAAGTATAATCATGTTTATAGATAATTGCAAATGTAAAGTTTCCATATGATAGAAGCTGACATGATTTTTTGTTGGCACAGGTATACTATGATCAATATTCGATTGAGGGACACTAGATCATGCAGGACATGTTCTAGGACATCACCTTTGTGGATAGACACCTCAATTGGGATTGACTAATGGAGGAGTTCGACAGGGACTTCCCAGTGCCATGCATAGTATGTTCCATAGTGGCACAAACTCTCATTACAGACAGGAGCTAGAGAGGGTTCCCATTGGGCTAGAGTCAGTTAGTGGTAGATTTTATAGTGCACCCATGATGGATGGCATGGGGCCCAGCCATCCTTGTAGACATGTACCATGAGCTCCATGAGATTGTCTATCAGGAGAGTAGGACTTGGGCATATGGTGCTATCCTAGCACAGGTATGGGCATGGGAGCACATTGCTGCTGTGCATCCATGTGTGCAGCTGAGGGAGTAGAGATGCCGCTACATCTATAGATACATAGGGTTCCTATCATAGCCACATAGCGGGGATGTGACATATTATAGGAGACTATTAGATAAGCTCACATCATTTTAGTGGAGGCCATATAGGGCTTGTGAGTAGTGGGGTGATCGAGAGGAGGAGCTGGGTTATATGCTATGCATTCAGCCACTGGTAGGGTGGCACTCCAACATAGTAGAGCATTTTGTGATCACCCAGGTTTGGAGATAGTTCAGGCGATAACAGAGAGTGCCCACCGAGACCACCACTTATGCTTGGGTTAGGGACAAGGAGGGATAGGGTTGGATACCGATGCTAGACTACCAACAGGTAGTATAGGACACTATAGCTATCTACAGGGAGCCATGGAACTATCTCCCAGACATGGAAAATGTAGGGGTGGATGTGGCATATAGGGAAAAGCAATAGAGGTGGCCCTTCCCTAGGTTTATTGTACTTGATACATAACCGATAGCATAGGAGGATGATGGAGATGATGGGGATGGAGGAGACAAAGGAGGTGGAGGGAGAGGAGAGAGAGGATAGCTCTCTTGATTAGGTGGCTGGAAACGGTCATGAGGATAGGGTTCTATAGACAAGGGGGATGACACGGCGAGGCCAGCTCACTGATGGGTGGATGCTGGGTAGGATCAGCCTATAGGGGGAGAGGATCTGAGAGCAAGGATCCAAGTCCTAGAGACAGAGATGCAATAGCTATAGATCACTATAGCCATTAGAGACTAGTAGATGACTGATCTGAGAGTTGAGATAGAATGGCAAGAGAGGGCAGCATAGGCTGATGTAGCAGAGATTCGGTAAGAGGTGGCACAAGCTACTTATTATCGTGGGCTCTATATACAGTCTGTACTAGAGGGACATAGGTCACTACCCTACTCTATGATAGCTAGGAGGTCTAACATGGTACCAGACAGAGCGGCAACACCACCTCCACCACCACTAGCTCCACATGATGGTGCTAGTTAGAGTTAGGTTTAGGGTAGATAGATGTATAGAGACATATCTTGGGACATTATCCAGATTATGGATCCCACATTGTATTTCTATCATGACATTTATATATATATGAGATTTACTAGATTTGTGACAGATCTTGTGTACTTGTCCCACTTGTGATGGATGTTTCAATTTTTATATAGTCTTATCATATTGCTCAAAATGTATGATATATATGCTCATGTATAATCTCTCTCATAGATGTATGCTTAGTTCTCATGTGTATGATATAGAATCATGTTTCGGAAAATGATCTCTTTAGGATATAGATATGATGATAAGATTAACCCCTTGTGATGACAGGAACAAGACATGATGTGAAAGACAAGGAGTGAAAGACATGATCAAGAAAAGGAAAGGTGAGTGCAGTTGACCAATAGGTCCATGAAAGATGAAGAAGAGATCTCTCCATATGCAAGATGAAAAACTAAACTAACATGAACCTAAGAATGCAAGCTACAATGAAAAGTGGTTTACTTGCAAGGTCACAAAGCTTTTAGACTCTAATATTCATCATCGAGTGTTATTGGTAGCGTCACAAGATCATACAATACACACTAGGATGACTATGTGAATCTGAATATGATCTATATCAAATAGATATGTGGGAATCCCACCTAGGCATCAAAGACATATAGGTCAAGATGACTAGTGCAATTAGATTTCCTAAGTTTAATATGGAAAGATTATACTCGCATCGAGACACAAGGAAATTCATGATGACTATAAGTATGCACTTGCGGAAAACAATCAAGGATAATACATTATAGATCCTAGTGTCAAGTGGAACAAGCATAAATGCTCATGACAGTTAGGACCAAAAAAATATACCCACAAGCGGAAAAAGCAATAAAACATGTCCTCGTGCCCCTAGTCTTCTAGCTTGGCATCATCAAAAACTATTAGGGAGAGAACACTCATCAAAGTAATCATCATAGACAACACACAAATAAAGTCAAACAAGTCTCAATGAGTCAAGTGTTTAAGTGTGTGTGTGTAGGTCATAGAGTCAAACTTTGAGGATCACATCTACTAGTGAGAGAATATCATATCATGCTAGATTGTGGGTAAGATATCTAATAAGTGTTGAGAAACACTTGACGCTAGGGTAGTGTTGAAAAAAACACAGTTGGAGTGGTGTTGAAAAACACCATTTGCAAGATGTCCTAAAGACCAATGCATCCTAGAGACCAAAGCTAACATAGTGATGCCCCCTAGACAAAGACAAAGACCAATTCCAAACCAAGGCAACAAGGTCAAGGCATGATGGAGGAAGGCTAAGTGTCAAGGACGCATGCTAAGAAATAAAGGTGCAAATGCCTCAAGTAGCACCTATTTCCAAGTTTTCACCAATTGGAGATTTTTTTGATTTTTTCAATTTTTTTGTATTTTTGCTACCAAGGCGCTTGTTTCCAGGTTTTCACTAAGGCACTTTTTCTATTTTTTTCTATTTTTCTATTTTTTGATTTTTTTGTATTTTTTCAGGACTTTAGATGCTTTTTAGGATTTTTTCAGCATCATATATGAATTTTTTTTGGAATTTTTTTTTCAGGATCAATAAATATATACAAAGGATGCCCCCAGATAGAATAGGCATCATGGATAGAACTTCTTGAGGTGAAAAACATTGATAGGCTCAAGGATCTATTCTCCCTCTGGATTAGACAGTAACTAAGCACCTATCCCAAAAGCAACAGTAATGATGTATGGTCCAAGCCAATTAGGTTTGAATTTCTCCTTTTGTTCTCTATGTTGTTGGTTCTTAGGGTTTTCTCATAGGACAAGATCCCCCACTTGAAATTCTCTAGGGTGAACCTTCTTGTTGAATGCTTTGGACATATGCTTTTGGTAAAGTCTCATGTGATCAAAAGATGCTTTACACTTTTCATCTAGAAGTTATAGTTCTTGTAGCCTCATGGCACGGTAGTCTTCATCTATCACTAGACCTTTAAGGGAAACTCTAAGAGAAGGAATCTCCACCTCTAAAGGTAACACTGGTTCAACACCATAAGTGAGGGTAAAAGGAGTAGCCCCTGTTGGAGTACGAATACTCATTCTATAGGCCACAAGGCTAGATTTATCTATAGATGCCATTCTCTACCATTCTTGTGAACTGTTCTATGGAGGATTTTGGGAATGGTCTTATTCGAAGCTTCTGCTTGTCCATTTCCTTGCGGGAAGTAAATGGAGGACCAATGCTATTTTATCTTGAATTTCTTGTAGAGATGTTTAAGGTCCTTGTTTTTAAACTGACCTCCATTGTCAGTAATTATTTTAGAAGGCACTCCATACCGACAGATGATGTGGTTCAAAATAAACAAAGAAACTATCTTGCGTGAGGCAACAAAAAGTGGGATAGCTTCTACCCATTTGGTAAAGTAATCAGTAGTAGTGATAATGAATTTGTGTCCACCTGATGAGTTGGGATGGATCTTCCCAACAAGATTAAAGGCCTAGCACTGAAATGGCCAATGAGAAATAGAAGGAATAAGCTCCCTGCCTGGAGCATGTATCAGGTTACCGTGTTTCTGACACTTTTTTTCATGATTTAGCAAAAGCTACTGCATCTATCTACATGGTAGACTAGTAGTACCCCACCCTAAGAAACCTTTAGGCCATGGCAAGACCATTAGAATGTCCTCCAAAAATGCCCTCGTGAATGTTAGCTAACGCTTGGTTAGACTCATCCTTTTCTAAACATCTAAGAAGTGTCCCATATAAACCCCTCCTATATAGATCACTAGAGCTAAGGGTGTGGCAAGAGGTATTTTTAATTAGGTTTCTTCATTTAGAATGGTTGAAGGTTTCAGGATAGTACCATCATGGAGGTATGAGTAAATGGCACCGTAGCGGGATGATTCATGGCCAATAAGGGTACAAACAACTTGGCTTTCTTGGGAGTCATAGATAGGGTAGCGTAGCTCTTCCACCAGGAATTTGAATCTGGACTCATGTTGTTCTAGCTAAAGAAGTGAAGCCAATGTAGCCATAGTGTCAGCTTCTTTGTTCTCTATTCTAGGGATTTGTTGAAATGTAACAAAGGTGAAATATTGTCACAATGAATCAACCATTTTCTTGTAGGGTACCAGTTTTTCATCTTTGGTTTGGTATTCTTCATTAACCTGGTCGACTATTAATTGTGAATCCCCATAAATATGCAGCTCTATGATTCTCCATTCTATAGCCATTTTTAGTCCATTTGTCAAGGCCTCATACTCAGCAATGTTATTCATAGATGGGAACAATAGTTTGTAGGACTTAGGAATTGTGTACCCATGGGGAGAAACAAACAACACTCTAGCTCTTGAACCATTTTGTATGAAAGAGTCATCAAAGAACATCTTCCATGTTCTTTTAGTCATGTACATTATATGCTCATCTGGAAATTCAACTTGAATTGGTGCTTTGTCTCAAATTGGAAAATCAGCCAATTGGTCTGCAATGGCTTGTCCTTTTATAGCCTTACGCTCAACATACTCTATGTCAAATTATGATAAGATCATCATCCACTTAGCAAGTCTACCTATGAGAGTAGCCTTACCAAGCAAATATTTGAGAGGATCAATTTTTGCAATGAGGTGTATTGTATGGGCAAGCATGTAATGTCACAACTTTTGGGAAGTAAACACCACTGCAAGGGAAGATTTTTCAATACTAGTGTAGTTGACCTCATATGACACAAGAGTATGACTAATGTAATATATAGCTCTTTCTTTTCTAGTATCATCAAGTTGAGCCAATAATGCCCCCAAGGAAGATTTTGTTGCTGACATGTACAATATGAGTGGTTTTCCCAGGATAGGAGGCATTAAGATTGGAGGATTAGCCAAGTATTGCTTGATTTGGTCCATGCTTTGCTGACAATCTTCATTCTAGACACATTTAACCCCTTTGTGTAATGTCTTATTAAAGGGTTGAGTTCTATTAGCCAGTTGTGAAATGAACCTCCGTATAGATTGAAGGCATCCCTGAAGACTCCTCATTTGGCCGATGTTTTTGGGAGGCGGCATATCCAATATTGCTTGAAATTTCTCTAGGTCCACCTCTATGCCTTTAGCTGAAATGATAAATCCTTCAATTTTTCTAGAGGTGACTCCAAATGAACACTTTTTGGGATTTAATCTAAATTGAAACTATTCCATATGATCTAGAATGACTTCCAAATTGCCTAGGTGTGTATCCCTTTTTTTGGATTTTGACAAGGTGTCATCCACATAATCTTTCATATTCTTATGCATCATGTCATGGAAGATAGTAGTCATAGCTCTTTGATAAGTAGCTCCTTCATTTTTTAATCCAAATGGCATGACATTCCAGTAATAGGTTCCCCATGCACAAGTGAATGCAGTCTTTTCTTGGTCTTCAGGAGCTATTTTGATTTGATTATACCGAGAAAAACTGTCCATCAAAGAATATACCTCATAGCCCGATGTCATTTTCACTATCATGTCTATGTTTGGAAGTGGAAAATCATCCTTTGGGCATGCTTTATTAAGATCTCTAAAATCTGTGTAGACACAAATGGACTTGTCATGTTTTGAAACTAGCACAATATTGGATATCTAGCCGGCATAATCAATGGCTCTTATAAATCCTACACTGAGGAGTTTTTCTAATTCAGCTTTGACAAGAAGAGCTATGTGAGGATGCATTTTCCTCAATTTCTATTTTATTGGTTTTATACCTGGAGCTATGGACAAGTGATGCATAATGAGATTGGTGTCCAACCCTAGCATGTCTGAGTAAGTCCAAGAAAAATTGATCATCTTGGTCTATAGGAACTTGGTATATGCTTCTTTTTCCTGTGTTGATAGAGACTGAGATAAATGCACTATTTGTGGAGCCTCTTCTGTATTCAAATTGATTGGCTGTGTAGGTTCAACAAGCACTGAAGACCTATCCTGAAAGTAACTGGGGAGATGATCAAGTACCTCATCCTTAGGTGCCTCAAAGAGGTTTTCACCCTCAAATACATCCTTTATTTTTACTTTTTAAGGTTTTGACACTACTACACAGGGGTTTTAGCCATCAAAACTCTTATTCTTTTTTTCTTTTCTTTTCATTTTGTGACTAAGGTACTTGATATCTAGTTCTATCATGCTTGTAGTTGGTTCACTGGTGGAAGAGACTACAAGTTCAAGAGCATTTAGGTAACACACTATCTCATAGTCATTTTGGAAAGTTAGGAGTTGAGGCTCTTGATAGCACTGAGACCAATCAATTAGATGAGGATTGGCAAGGGGTAGGTCAATGACTAGTTCAATATTGTGTATGTGAATGGCATCATCTTTGGTGGTTGTAGAGTTAGGATCTGTCAAGTATCCCTCTAAGGTATCCAAATCGGGACTTATCCTACCAAGCGAAGCATCATCCACTAAAGCGACTCATGGATTCAAATCCTCTAATCCTACACTAGAATCGTTAGATACCTCAGGTTGGGCACTATAAGCATGAGCAACATCAATGTCCATATCAATTGTAGAAGAATCGGAGAGCGATTCCCACTCATACTCATGTGAGTCCGTATCTGAATCCTGACTGGGATGTTTGCACCAGGCATGTTTGCATCGTCTAGATGTAGAAGTTGTAATGTCACCAAGGGTAACGCCCTCTTGAATTCCATTTGTGTAGTGGTGTTCTAGAATAGGATCCTCAATAGAGGATTCTTGTTGTTCTAGGTCTGAAATTTTTGGATTGGTAACTTGAGTATCTGAATCTCCCCAAAGGAGATTGGTGGAAGGAACCCAATCTTCACACCTATCTTGTTGATTTTGTAAATTGGGTATGTAGCTTGATTCATCATCACTATCCATCGTAGCAAGGATAGAAGTAGTTTTCTTGTTCTGACTTTCAAAACCTAGGCCAACTGTTGTCTTAGACCTATGCCTAAAAGGAGCATGATCGAGTCATTTGGCTATAGCATCTAATATGTGACTGAGAGGACCATGACTTGGATAGCCCATATTTTTGACAAGGGTGTACCCTCTTCCATAGACCTTAGGAGAGGGAGAGAAGTTCTCATTATGCATGTATTTTTCTTCTCTATAGATCTAGTCCTTGATAGCTGCCTCTTCTTTTTCATCCTGTATGGGTACTAAGAACTCTACAAATGTACCAAATAGAGTCATTATTGAAGATGAGGGATGCATCTCTTGTGAAGGTTTACCATAGGACCTAGGTGAGACTGGCAGTTTTGTAAAGGAGTCCTTACTAAAATTGCATTAATAGATAATGTGCTATCCCCGGGTATACAAACTTCTACTCCATTATAGGGGAACTTAACACATTGGTGGTAGGTGGATGACACTACTTGCATGTCATGGATCCACGGTCTACCAAGTAGGATATTATATGCTAGAGGACTAGCATCAACAATCTAAAACAAAATGTCCTTTTCCACAAGGCCAATCCTGATAGGAAGGACAACCAACCCTTTAGAACTTCTCTCGGCCTCATCATAGGCTTTAATGGTGATTTTTTTTTGAGTATCAATAAGTTGCTCAAAGTAACCCAGTATTTTCAACAAACTCAAGGAACAAAGATCGAGCCCAACACCCCCATCAATCAACACACGCCTGACATGGGTCTTGTGGATCATAACTTCAATATGAAGGGAAAGATTATGTGGATGGATCAAGGCTTTGTTATCTTCTTCTGAGAATGTGAGGTAATGAGGGCTGGAAAGGTGTTTAACCATGTTCTGGAATTGGTCAACATCTATGTTGTTAGGAACATTGGCTATATGCAAACCATCCTCAAGGACATGCTTATGTCTTGGGGACAATTCCAAGAGTTCAAAAATTGAGATTTGAGCTGGCATTCTTTGTAATTGGTCAACAAGATTGTAGCTCATTTCAGGATTGACTGCTGACTTGGTGGTGACATTCTTAGATGTCACTTGCTTGGGTTTGCTAGACTGATTGGAACTAGGACCTCTAATAACCACAGGACCTTGGCTTTGGCTTTTGGTGACAATGTTAAGAGCTTGGGATGACCTTTGAGAGTGAGGACCCCTAAGCACAACCATAGGTTCTTCATCAAATATAGGAGGAGAGCCCACATCATGACCATAAGAATCTTTGTTTCGCATCATGTTGACATTTTCCTCAACAACCTCAAGCATATTGATTACATTTTCTGCACCTGTGTAGGTATAGTTGATTTTGGCCTTGCCATTCTTGGGTTTAGAGGTTTCCCCCTTTTCATATTTGGGAAAAGGCTCCTTGAATGCCTTGTGGTCTGCATTTGTATTCAAGCCATCAATCTGAAGTTTTCCACTTTCAATAAGATCCTGAATAAGGTGTTTGATTTTCAAACAATGTTTGATGTCATGTCCAATGCCATTGTGGAATTTGTAGAAAGCCTTTTCATTCCACCAATGTGGCTTAACGTTAGGTATGTGGAAATTTGATGGATCTTGTGGTTGTACAAGATTATTGGCAATAAGTGTCTTAAAAACATCCTCATAGGAATCACCCAGTTTAGAAAATTGTCGCAACTTTTTCTTGGGCTTTTCTTAATACTTAGGTTTATGCTCTTGTTGGTTAGAGGATGTGTTGAGCTTCATAGCTTGGACTGCACTAGAAAAATGGAGGACTCCTTGATCCTTGGGTTGGAAAGAGTCCACAACTCTATCATTGACTACTTGCTTATTCTTTTTCCAGTGCAAGTGTTTGCCTTTGTCCTTATTAGCATTGTTAGGATTTTGACCATTGTTGTTATTGCTATGTTTGGTCAAAATGCCTTTTTCTTTTAAGACATCCTCAATTCAGCATGTGGTTTCAACCTGATGCAGGAGCATCCTAGGTGTAAGAGCAATCTTGCATCACCCAAAAATATTTATGTTTTTGTATTCAATAAGGGCTATCTTGTCCAGAGCTGCTATTTATGGAAACTTTCTATTTTTAGTAAGTTGGTCATACGATCTTGGAATGTTTTGATTTTACATGTGGAGGTTCATCTCAGTCATATCAGCTTGCCAGTAAAGTTTCATGGTTAGATCAGGTCTAGTTTTGAAGATATTGAAGATTTTCGATATTGGCAGTAGGGTACAAAAACTTTGAACTCAGTTTTGAAGGCTTTAGAGGCCTCGGATGAGGTTGATAATTTGGGTGACAGGTGCTTGCATGAGTCAAGCCTGTAGAGCACTTTGTGGCCTTTTTGAAATGGGGTTATAATAGTCAATCGGGTCAACTAGTGATGACTTATGGTCTCTGGAAGTTGGGTCACTTGAAATGGCAAAAAATAATTTTCCTTCAAAATTTCTGTTCGGGTTTCAAAATTTATTTTGAGCTGACTTTGATGTAATAAATTGAAAAATAAAATAAATCTAAGTTTGGTCAGCCCTAAGGGCTAAATTTCTGGAACCTTCTCGGGCGATGGAAAATGCCTATATAAAGAAGGCTGTAGTGTTGTCTAGGGTAGTTTTGGGTAGAGATCTGGGTATTGATTCGAGGCTTTGTCCTAGAATATTGTAAGGGAATGCCCATGTGGCTTTGCATATTGTAATTTTGAAAGTTTATAATTTCACATTTGTGCAGATAATAAGAAGCCAATTTTCTGTTCTTGCATATTATTGTTGTTGTTTCTTTGTTTTTGTTGTGTTTGTGGTATTAAGGGGAGCACCCTTCATCAAGTGGTATCAAAGCAGGAGTTCCTGAGTGTGTAAATAGATCACTGACTGGGAGGCAGTTTTCACCAGGACCATGGTTAGGGTATTAGCATGCATCATGAAAATGCCTCCATGAAGGGAACGTGTTGGAAGAGCTGGTGTTGTAACACCTAAGGTTAGAGTGCTCTAGAGACAAGTGCAAGCATTGAAAGAAGAGATTCGTAGATGAATGAATCTTAATGTCAGAGATGAAAGCGAGGGCAAGGATGAAGCCGAAGAAGAAGATCAAAAAGGAGAAGTCAAAATTATGAACCAAGAGGAAGAAAGATTTTTTTGGGCCATTTCCAAGATTGGGAAAAGACCTAAGATTGAGGTTCTTGCATTTTCAGGAAATCTTAACCTAGAGGAGTTGATCGACTAGATCAATGAATGTGAAGAATATTTTGAGTATGAAGATATTGAGGATCCTGATAGGGTCAAATTTGTGAAGGCTAGACTGAAAGGTCATGCAAAGATCTGGTGGCAAGAAATTCAATTAGAGTGAAATAGAAGAGGGAAAGATAAAATCACAAGATGGGATTGAATGATGGATAAATTGAAGCAGCAGTTCATTCATGTTGATTATGAGCTTGACCTACTGAAGAAGATGCAAAGTTTGAAGCAGGCAAGAAAATCTATTCAAGAGTATACAGAGGAGTTCTATCGAATCCTCATCAGAACAGGCCATGCAGAACCTGACAAGGAGAAAGTTTCCCATTACCTTAATGGGTTAAAGCTGAGCATTCAGGAGGAGCTAAATGTGGTTTGAATGAATAGTATTGAAGAGGCATACCAGTTTGCCTTAAAAGTAGAAGAAAAGTTGAACAAGAAGTTTGAGAGCAGACAAAATTGAAGAGGTCATAGTTGATGATCTGGTGGATGGTCATATGGACGCCGAAATGAAGATCCAAAAAAGAAGGATGAGGCTATTAGTAGTCAAAATTAGAGAGAAAACAATTTCAATCATTTCCAAGATCAGAACAATAGAGATCATAGAGGAAGAGGAAGAGGACAAGGTTCAGGAAGAGGAGGCTTCCATGGAACATGTTTTTACTGTGGAGAAGAAGGTCATAGGGCATTTGAATGTCCTCAACACCAAGGAAGGATGGATAGGAGGAATGAAGGCTAGGCTAGAGTGGCACATATAGATGAAGATGCTAGATCATCAAATTCTGAAGATGCTGAAAGAGGAGAAATGTTGATTAATAGAAGAGTCCTGTTGAGTGGTGAGAATGAACCTGAACAAAGGAGGAGCCTATTTTGCACTAGATGAAAGTGTGAGGGTAAATGTTCTGATGTGATTATTGATAGTGGAAGCACTAACAATTTGGTGTTAGAAGAGATGGTGACAAAGCTAAAGCTCAAGAGACAAAAACACCCACATCCATATCGGATTGCTTGGGTGCAGGATGACCACAAGGTCATGGTCAGTGAACAGTGCCTAGTAAAGTTTAAGATTGGCAGGTACCATGATGAGGTGCTATGTGATATCATACCTATGGATGCATGTCACATGTTGTTGGGTAGGCTGTGGCAGTTTGACAGATGTGCTATACACCATGGTCATGCAAATATCTATTCCCTGACAAAGGATGGAGTGCGACATATGCTAAAGCCATTGAAGGAGACTGAAGAAAAGGTATGTGGTAATGCAAGAATAACTTTTGTTGATAGAAGAAAATTCCTAGATGGTATGAGACATGAGCATGTGTGTTTTTCTTTAATTCTAAATGCTGGTAAAGAGGAAGTAGAGGATGTACCTGTAGAGGTTGTAGATTTGTTGAATGAGTTTCATGATATTGTATCTGATAATGTACTTGATGGATTACCATCGGTAAGGAAGATTAGTCATCAGATGGATTTGATTCCAGGAGCTAGTTTTCCAAACAAGGCATCACACATAATGACACCAGTAGAAAGGGAAGAGTTGAATAGACAAGCACATGAGTTATTGCAAAAGGGGTTGATTCGAGAGAGTCGGAGTCCCTGTGCTATACCAGTAGTATTAGCACCAAAGAAGAATGGAGAATGGAGGGCGTGTATGGATTGTAGAGCAATAAACAAGATCACAATCAAGTATAGGTTTCCATTACCATGAATGGATGATATTATAGATTGTTTGAGTGGAGATGTGTATTTCTCAAAGATAGATCTGAAGAGTGGATATCACTAGATTCAGATCAGAGAAGGAGATGAATGGAAGACTGCCTTCAAGTCAAAGGAAGGACTATATGAGTGGTTAGTCATGCCTTTTGGGCTAACCAATGCACCGAGCACTTTCATGCGGCTCATGAACAAGGTTCTAAAAGAATTTTTGGGTAAGTTTGTCATTGTGTACCTAGATGATATTTTGATCTTTAGAAAGACATTGGAGGAACATATGATGCATATTCATATGGTGTTTGAGAAGCTGAGAGATGAGAAATTGTTGATTAATTTGAAGAAGTGCAGTTTTGTGAAGAAGGAATTAGTGTATTTGGGATTTGTAGTTTCAACAAAAGGTCTGAAAATGGATCTAGAGAAAGTACATGCTATGCTTGAATGGCCTATTCCAAGGAGTGCTACTAGGTAAGATCTTTTCATGGTTTGGCTAGTTTTTATAAAAAGTTTACTAGAAATTTTAGCAGTATTTGTGGACCCTTGATTGAAACAATGAGAGGGGATAGAAAAGAGTTCAAGTGGACTAATGGGGTGGATAAGAGTTTTAAACTGTTGAAACAAAAGGTTATAGAACAACCTATTTTAGCACTTCCTGATTTTAATAAGGTGTTTTAAGTAGACTGTGATGCTAGTGTTACTGCAATAGGAGTTGTTATGAGTCAAGAAGGTAAACCTATTACTTATTTCAGTGAGAAGTTGAATGATGCCAAGAGAAAATATTCTATTTATGATTAGGAATTTTATGCTATAGTTCAAGCATTGAAGAAGTGGAGACACTATCTGCTTCCTAAAGAGTTTGTTTTGTATACTGATCATCAAGCTTTGTAATATTTGAATAGCCAAAGAAAGTTGAAACAAAGGCATTTGAAATGGGTTGAGTTTTTGCAGAGTTATACATTTGTTTTGAAACATAAGAGTGGAAAGTCTAATAGGGTTGCAGATGCTTTTAGCAGAAGGCAACTATTGCTGACAGAGATGTAGATTGAGGTGGTTGGGTTCAAGGAATTCAAGAATTTGTATCCAGAGGATCCTGATTTTGGTAAAGCTTGGAAAGCTTGTAAAGAACCTATTACTCTAGATAGGATGAAGTGGTTGGATTTCATTATTTAGGATGATATGCTATTCAGAGGGAGTTAGTTGTGCATTCCAAGAATTTCTATGAGGGAGAATCTCATCAAGGAGAAGCATAAAAGAGGATTGGCTAGACATTTTGGTCGTGATAAAACCTTTGCTTTGGTTAGTGAGAATTATTATTGGCCAGAATTGCAGCAAGATGTCAAGAAGTTTGTACAGAGTTGTAGAGTATGTCAGATGGTGAAAGGAGTGAAGCAGAATACAGGGTTGTATCAGCCATTACCTATACCAGAGAAGCGTTGGGAGGATATTAGTATGGACTTTATTCTTGGTTTACCAAGGACACAACGGGGACATGATTCAATTTTTGTGGTAGTTGATAGATTTTTAAAAATGGCACATTTTATTCTCTGCAAGAAGACTAATGATGTTGTTCATGTAGCAGAATTATTTTTTAGAGAAGTGGTGAGACTACATGGTTTTCCAAAGAGTATAGTTTTAGATAGGGACACTAAGTTCATTGGATATTTCTAGTGTACATTGTGGAAGTAGTTGAAGATAGATTTGAAGTTTAGTTCATCACATCATCCACAGACTGATGGACAGATAGAGGTGGTGAATAGGATTTTGGGAAATTTATTGAGATGTTTGGTTGGAGATAAGCCAAAAGGATGGGATTTGATTTTACCACAGGCAGAATTTGCATACAATAATTCTATCAATAAGAGCACTAGTAAATCACCATTCTAGATTGTATATGAGAGTAGTCCAAGAAATACATCTAAGTTGAGAAAGATAGATAAAGGAGAAATAAGTAGTGTTGAAGCTGAGGATTTTGCAGAACATTTGAAGAACATCCATGAGGAGGTGAGGAAGCATATTACCAAGATGAATGTGTAATATAAGGCTAAGGCAGATGTGAAAAGGAGGCACAAGGAATTTTAGGTTAGAGATGAAGTCATGGTTCATTTGTGGAAGGAGCGATTTCTGGTTGCTACATATAACAATTTGAAAATGAAGAAGTTTAGTCCATGTAAAATATTGAAGAAGCATGATTCAAGAAATGCATATGAAGTAGAATTGCCTACTGAGCTGAATATTTCACCAGTGTTTCACATTTCAGATTTGACATAGTATCATGAAGGAGGTGTTGAAGATGAGGTTACAGTAGCACAGTGGAGTATTCCAGCAACTAGTTCAGATAACAAAGAGATTGAAGACATACAGGATAGTCATGTAGGTAGAAGCACAAGGAACAGGACATATGAAGAATATCTGGTCAAGTGGAAAGGATGACCTGTTGAAGATTCATCATGTATGACAAAGGAGAAGGTTAACTATCTTGGTTTTCCTCTACACATCTGAGATGTGATGGGGTCACTTCTCAAATTACCCCAGGTGTCTGATGCAGGAGCATCTTGGGTGTAAGAGCAATCTTGCATCACCCAAAAATATTTATGTTTTTGTATTCAATAAGGGCTATCTTGTACAGAGTTGCTATTTGTGGAAACTTTCTATTTTTAGTAAGTTGGTCATATGATCATAGAATATTCTAATTTTACATGTGGAGGTTCATCTCAGTCATATCAGCCCGCCAGTAAAGTTTCATGGCTAGATCGGGTCTAGTTTTAAAGATATTGAATATTTTCGATATTAGCAACAGGGTACATAAACTTTGAACTCAGTTTTGAAGGATTTATAAGCCTTGGATAAGGTTAAGAATTTGGGTGATAGGCACTTGCATGATTCAAGCCTGTAGAGCGCTTCATGGCCTTTCTGAAATGGGGTTATAATAGTCAATCGGGTCAACTGGTGATGACTTATGGTCTCCAAAAGTCAGGTCACCTGAAATGGCAGAAAATAACTTTCCCGTCAAAATTTATGTTCGGGTTTCAAAAGTTATTTTGAGCTGACTTTGATGTAATAAATTGAAAAATAAAATAACTCTAAGTTTGGTCAGCCCTAAGGGCTAAATTTCTGGAACCTTCTCGGGCGATGGAAAATGACTATATAAAGAAGGGCATAGTGTTGTCTAGGGCAGTTCTGGGTAGAGATCTGGGTATTGATTCGAGGCTTTGTCCTAGAGAATATTGTAAGGGAATGCCCATGTGGCTTTGCATATTGTAATTTTGAAAGTTTGTAATTCCACATTTGTGGAGATAATAAGAAGCCAATTTTTTGTTCTTGCATATTGTTGTTGTTGTTGTTTCTTTGTTTCTATTATGTGTTTGTGGTATTAAGGGGAGCACCCTTCATCAAGTGGTATTAGAGCAAGAGTTCCTAAGTGTGTAAACAGATCACCGATTGGGAGGTAGTTTGCACTAAGACTGTGGTTAGGGTTTCAACACGCATCATAAAAATTCCTCCACAAAGGGAACGTGGTAGAAGAGTTGGTGTTGTAACACTTGAGGTTAGAGTGCTCCAAAGACAAGTGCGAGCATTGTAAGGAGAGATTTGCAGAGGAATGAATCTTAATGTCAGAGATGAAAGTGAGGATGAGGATGAAGCTGAAGAAGAAGTTGAAATTATGAACTGGGAGGAAGAAATACTTTTTAGGGCCATTTCCAAGATTGAGAAAAGACCTAAGATTGAGGTTCCTACATTTTCAGGAAATCTTAACTTAGAGGAGTTGATTGACTGGATCAATGAATGTGAAGAATATTTTGAGTATGAAGATATTGAAGATCTTGATAGGGTCAAATTCACGAAGGCCAGACTAAAAGGTCATGTGAAGATCTGGTGGCTAGAAATTCAATTGGAGTGAAATAGAAGAGGAAAGATAAAATCACAAGACGGGATCGAATGGTGGATAAATTGAAGTGGTAGTTCATTCCTGTTGATTATGAGCTTGACCTACTAAAGAAGATGCAAAGTTTGAAATAGGCAAGAAGATCTGTTTAGGAGTATACAGATGAGTTCTATCGAATCTTCATCAGAACAGGCCATGCAAAACCTGACAAGGAGAAAGTTGCCCATTACCTTAATGTGTTAAGGCCGAGCATTTAGGAGGAGCTAAATCTGGTTTGAATGAATAGTATTGAAGAGGCATACAAGTTTTCCCTAAAAGTAGAGGAAAAGTTGAACAAAAAGTTTGAGAGCAGAGAAAATGGAAGAGGTCACGATGGATGATCTGGTGGACGGTCATATGGAGGCCAAAATGAAGATCCAAAAAAGAAGGATGAGGTTAGTAGTAGTCAAAATATGAGAGGAAACAATTCCAATCATTTCCAAGATCAGAACAATAGAGATCATAGAGGAAGAGGAAGAGGACAAGGTTCAGGAAGAGGAGGCTTCTGTGGAACATGTTTTCACCGTGGAGAAGAAGGTCATAGGGCATTTGAATGTCCTCAATGCCAAAGGAAGGATGGATAGGAGGAATGAAGGCCAGGCCAGAGTGGCACATGTAGATGAAGATGCTAGATCCTCAAATTCTAAAGATGCTGAAAGAGGAGAAACATTGATTAACAGAAGAGTCCTACTAAGTGGTGAGAATGAACCTGAACAAAGGAGGAGCCTGTTTCACACTAGAAGCAAGTGTGAGGGTAAATGTTGTGATGTGATTATTGATAGTGAAAGCACTAAAAATTTGGTGTCAGAGGAGATGGTGACAAAGCTAAAGCTCAAGAGATAGAAACACCCACATCCATATCAGATTGCTTGGGTGCAGGATGACCACAAGGTCATGGTCAGTGAATAGTTCCTAGTAAAGTTCAAGATTGGCAGGTACCATGATGAGGTACTATGTGATATCATACCTATGGATGCATGTCACGTGTTGTTGGATAGGCTGGGGCAGTTTGACAGATGTGCTATACACAATGGTCATGCAAATACCTATTCCCTAACAAAGGATGGAGTGCGACATAAGCTAAAGCCATTGAAGGAGACTGAAGAAAAGGTATGTGGTAATGCAAGAATAACTTTTGTTGATGGAAGAAAATTCCTAGATGGTATGAGGCATGAGCATGTATGTTTTTCTTTAATTCCAAAAGCTGGTAAAGAGGAAGTAGAGGATGTACCCATAGAGGTTGCAGATTTGTTGAATGAGTTTCAAGATATTGTATCTGATAATGTACTTGATGGATTACCACCGGTAAGGAAGATTAGTCATCAGATGGATTTGATTCCAGGAACCAGTTTGCCAAACAAGGCAGCACACAGAATGACACCAGTAGAAAGTGAAGAGTTGAATAGACAAGCACATGAGTTATTGCAGAAGGGGTTGATTCAAGAGAGTTTGAGTCCCTATGCTATACCAAAGGTATTAGCACAAAAGATGAATGGAGAATGGAGGATGTGTACAGATTCCAGAGCAATAAACAAGATCACAATCAAGTATAGGTTTCCATTGCCATGAATGGATGATATTATGGATTGTTTGAGTGGAGCTGTGTATTTATTAAAGATAGATCTGAAGAGTGGATATCACCAGATTCAGATCAGAGAAGGAGATGAATGGAAGACTACCTTAAAGACAAAGGAAGGACTGTATGAGTGGTTAGTCATTCCTTTTAGGCTAACCAATGCACCGAGCACTTTCATGCGGCTCATGAACGAGGTTCTGAAAGAATTTTTGGGTAAGTTTGTCATTGTGTACCTAGATGATGTTTTGATCTTTAGCAAGACATTGGAGGAACATATGATGCATATTCGTATGGTGTTTGAGAAGCTGAGAGATGAGAAATTGTTGATTAATTTGAAGAAGTGCAGTTTTGTGAAGAAGGAATTAGTGTATTTGGGATTTGTAGTTTCAGCAAAAGGTTTGAAACTGGATCCAGGGAAAGTACATGCTATCCTTGAATGGCCTATTCCAAGGAGTGCTACTTACATAAGATCTTTTAATGGTTTGGCTAGTATTTATAGAAAGTTTAACAAAAATATTTATGTTTTTGTATTCAATAAGGGCTATCTTGTGTAGAGCTGCTATTTATGGAAACTTGCTATGTTTAGTAAGTTGGTCATATGATCTTGGAATGTTTTGATTTTACATGTGGAGGTTCATCTCAGTCATATCAGACTACCAATAAAGTTTCATGGCTAGATCAGGTCTAGTTTTGAAGATATTAAAGATTTTTGATATTGGCAGCACGGTACAGAAACTTTGAACTCGGTTTTGAAGGCTTTATTCCCCTAGGATGAGGTCAAGAATTTGGGTGATAAGCACTTGCCTGAGTTAATATTGTAGAGTGCTACGTGGACTTTTTGAAATGGGGTTATAATAGTGAATCAGGTCAACTGGTGATGACTTATGGTGTTCGGAAGTCGGGTCACCTAAAATGGTAGAAAATAATTTTTCCGTCAAAATTTCTGTTCGGGTTTCAAAAGTTATTTTGAGCTGACTTTGATGTAATAAATTGAAAAATAAAATAACTCTAAGTTTGGTCGGCCCTAAGGGCTAAATTTCTGGAACCTTCTCGGGCGGTGGAAAATGCCTATATAAAGAAGGTCGTAGTGTTGTCTAGGGCAGTTTTGGGTAGAGATCTGGGTATTGATTCGAGGCTTTGTCCTATAGAATATTGTAAGGGAATGCCCATGTGGCTTTTCATATTGTAATTCTGAAAGTTTGTAATTCCACATTTGTGGAGATAATAAGAAACCAATTTTCTGTTCTTGCATATTGTTGTTGTTGTTTCTCTATTTCTATTATGTGTTTGTTGTATTAAGGGGATCACCCTTCATCACAACCATAGTATCAAAGGAATCAAAGACTATCTTTCAAACCTCATAATGCATTTCAGGCACCAAACTACTAACAATGATGTCAATCCCTTCATGCTCAGGAATAGTCCTAGAATAGTGGGAGCACAATCGTCTCCACCTTTACAAGAAGGTAACAAAGGATTCCCCTTGGTTTTGTTTCAAATTGCATAAGTCCAACATAGTGACTGATATTGACAAGTTTTATGCAAAATGTTGAATGAATTTGTTGACAAGTTCTTTAAAAGTTTTGACGAGAGGGGTTATGTTGGTAAACCACTCCATGGCTTGGCCCTTGAGGCTCCTTGGAAATAATCTCATAAGATAAGAGTCATCTTGGTGGAACTCAAAACTCATGATGTAGAATTGACACACATGATCATGTGGGTTGCCATTGCCGTCATATTTGTCATACTGGGGGATTTCAACTTTCCTAGGAAAATCTGTCATACTCACACTTTTGTCAAAAGGATTGGGACAAATAGAATCAAGTGAAAATGAACTTTTAGATGCCAAAACCTTTTCCATCATTCATTTGAGTTTCTTGATTTCCTCTTCTTGAGAGGGTCCTTGTTTCTTGATTCTCCTATCCACATCAAAGTTGTAAGGGACTCTAGCACCCTTGTTAATTAAACTCTCTAGGAACCTATCTTTGTTTTGATCAAGGTACTTCTCCACATATTGTTGGAATAGTGGTTCTTGTTGCATTCTCATAAAATCTTGATCATCAAAATTTGCACTACTTCCTCCATGTTGGGAGCCATGATGAGCTCGTTGGGAGGGTTGTCTCAAGTTTGTACGAGGTGTTCTTCTCCTATGTTGTGAAATCCTCCTTCCTCTAGGACTGGGAGATCTTGAAGGGGTCCTTAACCACCTTCTACTTCTTGGAGTTCTTGAGGGAGTAGATGGTGGAGAGTTTTTTCCACTATTGGTACCCCTATTGTTAAATTTATCATTGAGTTGTTGGGCCAAAAACCTATGGTGTTCCTCTTGGAATGCTTTTCTTCTCAACTCTAGTAAGGCTTGTTGCTGTTCCTCTAGGTGTCTAAACCTTTCTTCTTTAGTGGCTTGTTCATCCAAAAAGGCTTTCTTTTCATGCTCAATTCTTTTAATCCTTTCATTTGCATATCTTGAGGTTATTTTGAGTGGCGAGTTGGACCTTGAGTGTTTGAACAAGTTGTTAGTAAATGCGGTATTCACATGAGCATCACTAGATTCATTTTTTTGGTCTTCATGTTGTGACCATGCATCTTGGTGAGCTTTAACATAATGTCTTTCAGCTCTTTGATGCATGTCTAAATATCTTGAGTTAATAGGGGGTGATTCAAGTTGATTGTCATCACCAAACAACATGTTATCCCTATGTCTTTGGAAAATGTCATCAAGAGTTTGATCCATCGCTTCTCCTTGTTTTCTAGTCAAGGTGTAGGTCATGTCCATATTTGATTGAGAAGATGGTAAAGAGGTACTCAACTCACTAGTATTTCTCTTTGGGTCAAACCAAGCCTCAGACTCACTCCTAGGTGATTGATCAAAGACAAGTTTCTTTCCCTTTCACTTTTGATGAGTTTGGACTAAGGGTAATTGTTCAAAGAAAAATTGAGGTCATTTTCCTTCACTAACTTAGTACCTTGTCGTAACCGACATGAAAGAAAAAGACCCTTGGTGATAAGATGACCTTATGAAATGTTATTACCAAACTAGGATAGTGAAAGTGTTCAATTGTCCAAAAAGAGATGGTGAGTTAGAAAGCTAGAAAAGGTGTAAACCAACACTACCACAAAG
Organism: Chamaecyparis obtusa; assembly: GCA_027943335.1. Classification (NCBI taxonomy): domain Eukaryota; kingdom Viridiplantae; phylum Streptophyta; class Pinopsida; order Cupressales; family Cupressaceae; genus Chamaecyparis; species Chamaecyparis obtusa. The sequence goes on from BSBK01005808.1 coordinate 459,061, forward strand.
GTGTATAATAAAAGGATGAGTATCCTAACACATATGGACTAGGAGGATGGATTTACCAAACATATAATTGAAATTGAATTTTGATGGAAGTGAATTGGACAAAAGAGTACTAAAACTCTCCAAGTGTGTTACCAAAGAATCTAAAGGTGTACTTTTTCAACAAGGATAATTCTTAACTTATCGATGTGAAGCAAGACTACTTTGTAAAATTAGAGAATACTAATTCAAGGGGTCTAAAAATAGGAACCCAAGGTACAAATAGGTTTCTAGTAGTAGAATAAGTCACCTAGTAAAATCTAGTCAACTAAGGAAAGACTGAAAATTGCATAAACTAGACAGGCAACAAAAAGACTTTGTACGACAGTTTCCAGGCTAATAGTACGATAATTTTTGACCAAGTGATATTTTGTAGTAAGCAGTGCAATAGTTTCTAGGCAGCCTATGCAATACTTTCTAGGCTAGCAGTGCGATAGTCTTCCAGTGATGAACTATTGCACGATAATTCTCAATACAGTGTGCGATACAATTTCAGGATCATACGACTCTTGACCAGTGAGTGCTAAAAATCTCAGTTTTAAGGGTAGTTTGGTCAAAATTTCAATTTGAAGGTTGGATTTTTTTATTTCAAGCACAATGACAATAGTAAATAGGTAGGTTTGCAAATAGTAGGTGATCAAACATGTCATAAAAAACTTGCACAAAGGAAAAAGCAACCTTGCCAAGACAAGCAATTGTGATATCAAAGCAATAAAATCCTATGAATGCTACCGTGATGTTTGATATTTGAGAATGTTTACATGGGTAGATCACAACTAGAACACTTCAAGTACTTACTAGCCTAAAAAGACAATGGCTCAATACTTAACAACTTGGCCCACACTTGATGCTCCATTGCATCACAAAAAGTGGTTGCCCACAATAGATATTGCCTTTGTTGTGGAAGTGCCAATGACACAACCAAAGGAACACAGATGGTGAGTAATCTTGGGGTGATTTAGGTTAGTCCACTAGGATCAATCCTTGCACCAAGAAGCTAAGCGGCAAAATAGGGTGGCTTCTATCTATGGTTCTTAATAAGGGCTTCCATTCGTAATACCCCTCTTGCTTCCCAAAGGGACTCCTTACCTTGCGGCAAGTAACAGACCTCACGGCCACAAGAGTACCTTAAGCATTCTTGCTCAACATTTTCCTCATGTTCACAATCCCACAAGTACTCACATCAAGTGAAGACAACTACTACATCTACCAAAGTTTTGTGTCATTGATAGCCTTGAGTTTATATATTGGATCGAAATAGCCAAAAAAAAGCTTGTCTCTACTTGGGTTGTTCCTCTTGATTTCTCAAGAGCAGGCCCACTAAAAGATTCTAAAAGCTAAACAAAGAGTGGATCAACCTTTGAGTGTCAGGATTTTTGTTTCACCTCAAGGGTGAAGAGCATAATCTCCTAGCTCAAAAATATCTCCCAAACACATCAAGCAAAGGTTCAATTACCCTCTTGCTTTCAAAATCTAAAGATGGGTCAAGATTTTCTGGTTCACCACAAGGGTGAAGAGCATACTTCTCCTACCACCCAAAGATTCCTACAACAAGTTATTAAGTGCCTAATAAATGAAACAACTAGTAGATGCCACACTCAAAAGAAAGCAATTAAACAAGCACTTGATTGGTTTGTATGCTTTGGCCAGCCCTGCAAAAACTGTTAGTAGCCCTTGCGCATTTGGAGCTTTGACATGTGTTCTTTTAAGAAAAGAATCAAGCAATAGGAGCACTTAGAAGCACCACTTGTTAGCCCTACAAGTGTTAGCACATCAAAAACCAAATGAAATATGCAAATAGATCCCTATTCTACAACAACAAATAAAAAATCCAAATCAAACCAAGTAAATCTTGCAAAGAAATGACAAAAATTACTCACTGCCAGGCCTGGGCAATACTTCTATCTGATGAAGGGTGCTCCCCTTAATACCACAAACACATAATAGAAATAGAGAAACAACAACAATACACAAGAATAGAAAATTGACTTCTTATTATCTCCACAAATGTGGAATTACAAATTTTTAAAATTACAATATGCAAAGCCACATGGGCATTCCCTTACAATATTCTGTAGGACAAAGCCTCGAATCAATACCTAGATCTACTACCCAGAACTGTTCCAAATTGCCTAAGACAACACTACAGCCTTCCTTATATAGGCAAATTTCCACCACCTGGGAAGGTTCTAGAATTTTTAGCCAACAAGGCCGACCAAACCTATAATTATTTTATTTTTCATTTTATTACATCAAAGTCGGCTCAAAATAACTTTTGAAACCCAAACAAAATTTTTGAAGGAAAATCATTTTCTACCATTTCAGGTGACCATAAGTCATCACTTGTTGACCCGATTGACTATTATAACCCCATTTCAGAAAGGGCGTGAGGAGCTCTACAATGCCTAAATCAAGCAAACTTCATTCAGCCAAAAATTCAACCTCATTCGGGGCCTCTAAAGCCTTCAAAATTGAGTTCAAAGTTTTTGTACCCTATTTCCAAAATTGAAAAGTTTCAATATCTTCAAAACTAGACTTGATCTAGCAATGAAACTTTACAGGCAGGCTAATATGACTAAGATGAACCTCCAACTGTGAAATCAGAACATTTCAAGATAGTATGACCAACTTACTAAGAATAGAAAGTTTCCATAAATAGCATCTCTACACAAGATAGCCCATATTGAAAAGAAACCAGAAATATTTTTGGGTGATGCCATATTGCTCTTACACCTAGGATGCTCCTGCATCAGACACCTGGGGTAATTTGAGAAGTGACCCTATCACGACTTAGGCGTTCAGAGGAAAACCAAGACGGTTAACCTCCTCCTTTGCTAGCCATGATGAATCTTCAAAAGGTCATCCTTTCCATTTGACCAAATACTCTTCATATGTCTTGTTCCTTGTGCTTCTACCAACATGACTATCCAGTATGTCTTCAATCTCCTTGATATCTAAACTAGTGGCTGGAATACTCCACTGTGCTATTGTAACCTCATTTTCAATACCTCCTTCATGATACTCTATTAGATCTGAAACATTAAATACTGGTGAAATATTTAGCTCAGTAGGCAACTCAACCTCATATGCATTTTCTGAATCATGCTTCTTCAGTATCTTGCATGGCCCAAACTTCTTCATTTTTAACTTGTTATATGTACCAATCAAAAATCTTTCCTTCTGCAAATGAACCACAACTTCATCTCCAACCTAAAATTTCTTATGCCTCCTTTTATCATCTGCCTTAGCCTTATACTACACATTCATCTTGGTAATATGCTTCATCACCTCCTCATGGATGTTCTTCAAATGTTCTGCAAAATCCTCAACTTCAGCACTACTTATTTCTCCTTTATCTATCTTCCTCAACTCAGATGCATTTTTGGGACTACTTCCATAAACAATCCATGGATGATGTGATGAACTAAACTTCAAATCTGCCTTCAACTCTTCACTTCTTACTAGTATCATTCTGTGTGCTGCCTTATTTGGCAAACTGGCTCCTAGAATCAAGTCCATCTGATGACTGATCTTTCTAACTGGTGGTAATCCATTAGGCACATTACTAGATACAATATCCTGAAACTCAATCAATAATTCTACAACTTCTACAAGTACATCTTCTACCTCCTCTTTCTCAGCCTTTGGAATTAAGGTAAAACACATATGCTCATGCCTCATACCATCTAAGAAATTTTCTCTATCAAAAAAAGTTATTCTTGCCTTACCACATACCTTTTCTTCTATTTTCTTCAATGGTTTTAACTTATGTCACACTCCATCCCTTGTCAGGTGATAGGTATTTGCACGACCATCGTGTATCGCACATCTGTCAAACTACCATGGCCTACTGAACAACATGTGACATGCATCCATAGATATGATATCACATAGTACCTCATCTTGGTATCTGCCAATTTTGAACTTCACTAGGCACTGTTCACTGACCATGACCTTGTGGTCATCCTGCACCCAAGCAATCCGATATGGATGCAGGTGTTTCTATCTCTTCAGCTTCAACTTTGTCACCATCTCTTCTGATACCAAATTGTCAATGCTTCCACTATCAATAATCACATCACAACATTTACCCTCACACTCGCATCTAGTGTGGAACATGCTTCTCCTTTGTTCAGGTTCATTCTCACCACTCAACAGGACTCTTTGTTTAATCAACATTTCTCCTCTTTGAGCATCTTCAAAATTTGATGATCTGGCATGTTCATCTACATGTGCAACTCTGGCTTGGCCTTCATTCCTCCTATCCAACCATCCTTGGCATTGAGGACATTCAAATTCCCTATGACCTTCTTCTCCATAGTGAAAATATGTTCCACGGAAGCCTCCTCTTTGTGAACCTTGTCCTCTTCCTCTTCCTCTCTGACCTCTATTATTCTGATCATGGAAACAATTGGAATTATCTCCTCTCTAATTTTGACTATTACTTGCCTCATCCTACTTTTTTAGATATTCATTTTGGTCTCCATATGACCGTCCACTAGATCTTCCATCACAACCTCTTCCACTTTGTCTACTCTCAAACTTCTTGTTCAACTTTTCCTCTACTTTTAGTGAAAACTAGTATGCCTATTCAATACTATTCATTCAAACCAGATTCAATTCTTCTTGAATGCTCAGCCTTAACCCATTAAGGTAACGGGCAACTTTCTCCTTGTCAGCTTTTGCATGGCCTATTCTGATGAGGATTTGATAGAAATCCTTTGTATACTCCTGAAAAGATCTTCTCACTTGCTTCAAACTTTGCATTTTCCTCAGTAGGTCAAGATCATAATCAACAAGAATGAACTGTCACTTCAATTTATCCACCATCCACCCCCATCCTGTGATTTTATCCTATCCTCTTCTATTTTTCTCCAACTGAATCTCTTGCGACTAGATCTTCACATGACCTTTCAGTCTGGCCTTTGCAAATTTGACACTATCAGGATCCTCAATATCTTCATACTCAAAATATTCTTCACATTCATTGATCCAATCGATCAATTTCTCTGAGTTAAGATTTCTGAAAATATAGGAACCTCAATCTTAGGTCTTTTCCCAATCTTTGAGATAGCTTGGAAAAGTCTTTCTTCCTCCTGGTTCAAAACTTTGACTTCTCCTTCTTGATCTTCTTCTTCAGCTTCATCCTCACTTTTGTCTCTGACATTAACATTCATTCCTCTGCGAATCTCCTCTTGCAATGCTGGCACTTGTCTCTGTAGTTCCCTAATGTCAGGTGTTACAACACCAGCTCTTCTGCCATGTTCCCTTGGTGGAGGCATTTTCATGCCTCTTGCTGAAACCCTAAGCACGGTCCTAGTGCAAACTACCTCAGATTCAGTGATCTATTTACACAAAAACCCTAACTTGCCGTCTTGGTGCAAACTGCCTCAGAGTCGGCGATCTGTTTACACAAAAACCCTAACCCACGGTCCTGGTGAAAATTGCCTCACAATCAGTGATCTATTTACACACTTAGGAACTCTTTCTCTGATACCACTTGATGAAAGGTGCTCCCCTTAATACCACAAACACTTAACAGAAATAGAGAAACAATAGCAATATGCAAGAACAAAAAATTGGCTTCTTATTATCTCCACAAATGTGGAATTACAAATTTTTAGAATTACAATATGCAAAGCCACATGGGCATTCCCTTACAATATTCTATAGGACAAAGCCTCGAATCAATACCTAGATCTGCTACCCAGAACTATCTTGAATTGCCTAAGACAACACTACAACCTTCCTTATATAGGAAAATTTCCACCGCCTGGGAAGGTTCCAGAACTTTTAGCCAACAAGGCCGACCAAACCTAGAATTATTTTATTTTTCATTTTATTACATCAAAGTCAGCTCAAAATAACTTTTGAAACCCAAACAAAATTTTTGAAGGAAAATCATTTTCTGCTATTTCAGGTGACCCAACTTCCGGAGACCATAAGTCATCACCCATTGACCCGATTTCCAAAACTGAAAATTTTCAATATCTTCAAAACCAGACTTGATCTAGCAATGAAACTTTACAAGCAGGCTGATATGACTAAGATGATCCTCTAAGTGTGAAATCAGAACATTCTGAGATCATATGACCAACTTAATAAGAATAGCAAGTTTTCATAAATAGCAACTCTACACAAGATAGCCCTTATTGAAAAAAAATCAAAAATATTTTTGGGTGATGCAATATTACTATTACACCCAGGATGCTCCTGCATCAGACACCTGGGGTAATTTGAGAAGTGACCCTATCATGACTTAGGCGTTTAGAGGAAAACCAAGAGGGTTAACCTCCTCCTTTGCTAGCCATGATGAATCTTCAACATGTCATCCTTTCCATTTGACCAAATACTCTTCATATGTCTTGTTCCTTGTGCTTCTGCCAACATGACTATCCAGTATGTCTTCAATCTCCTTGATATCTGAACTGGTTGCTGGAATACTCCACCGTGCCATTGTAACCTCATCTTCAATACCTCCTTCATGATACTCTATCAGATCTGAAACATTAACTACTGGTGAAATATTCAGCTCAGTAGGCAACTCAACCTCATATGCATTTCCTGAATCATGCTTCTTCAGTATCTTGCATGGCCCAAACTTCTTCATTTTTAACTTGTTATATGTACCAATCAGAAATCTTTCCTTCCACAAATGAACCATGACTTCATCTCCAACCTAAAATTCCTTATGCATCCTTTTCTTATCTGCCTTGGCCTTATACTACACATTCATCTTGGTAATATGCTTCCTCACCTCCTCATGGATGTTCTTCAAATGTTCTGCAAAATCCTCAACTTCAACACTACTTATTTTTTTTTAATCTATCTTCCTCAACTCAGATGCATTTTTGGGACTACTTCCATATACAATCCATGGATGATGTGATGAACTAAACTTCAAATCTTCCTTCAAGTCTTCACTTCCTGCTAGTATCATTCTGTGTGTTGCCTTATTTGGCAAACTGGCTCTTGGAATCAAGTCCATCTGATGACTGATCTTTCTAACTGGTGGTAATCCATTAGGCACATTACCAGATACAATATCCTAAAATTCAATCAATAATTCTGCAACTTCTACAAGTACATCTTCTACCTCCTCTTTTTCAACCTTTGGAATTAAGGTAAAACACATATGCTCATGCCTCATACCATTTGAGAAATTTCCTCTATCAACAAAAGTTATTCTTACATTACCACATACATTTTCTTCTATTTCCTTCAATGGTTTTAACTTATGTCGCACTCCATCCCTTGTCAGGGAATAGGTATTTGCACAACCATCATGTACCACACATCTGTCAAACTGCCATGGCCTACCCAACAACATGTGACATGCATCCATAGATATGATATCACATAGTACCTCATCTTGGTATCTGCCAATCTTGAACTTCACTAGGCACTGTTCACTGACCATGACCTTGTGGTCATCGTGCACCCAGACAATCCAATATGGATGTGGGTGTTTCTATCTCTTGAGCTTCAACTTTGTCACCATCTCTTTTGATACCAAATTTTCAGTGATTCCACTATCAATAATCACATCACAACATTCACCCTCACACTCACATTTAGTGCGGAACAAGCTTCTCCTTTGTTCAGGTTCATTCTCACCACTCAACAGGACTCTTTAGTTAATCAGCGTTTCTCCTCTTTCAGCATCTTCAGAATTTGATGATCGAGCATCTTCATCTACATGTACAACTCTAGCTTGGCCTTCATTCCTCCTATCCATCCATCCTTGGCATTGAGGACATTCAAATGCCCTATGACCTTCTTCTCCACAGTGAAAACATGTTCCACGGAAGCCTCCTCTTCCTGAACCTTGTCCTCTTCCTTTTCCTCTCTGATCTCTATTATTCTGATCATGGAAACAATTGGAATTATCTCCTCTCTGATTCTGACTATTACTAGCCTCATCCTGCTTTTTCAGATCTTCATTTTGGTCTCCATATGACTGTCCACTAGATCTTCCATCACAACCTCTTCCACTTTGTCTACTCTCAAACTTCTTGTTCAACTTTTCCTCTACTTTTAGGGAAAACTGGTATGCCTCTTCAATACTGTTCATTCGAACCAGATTCAATTCTTCCTGAATGCTCAACCTTAACCCATTAAGGTAACGGGCAACTTTCTCCTTGTCAGCTTCTGCATGACCTATTCTAATGAGGATTCGATAGAACTCCTCTGTATACTCCTGAACAGATCTTCTCGCTTGCTTCAAACTTTGCATTTTCCTCAGTAGGTCAAGCTCATAATCTATAGGGATGAATTGTTGCTCAAATTTATCCACCATCCACCCCCATCCTGTGATTTTATCCTATCCTCTTCTATTTCACTCCAATTGAATCTCTTGCCACCAGATCTTCACATGACCTTTCAGTCTGGCCTTCACAAATTTGACCCTATCAGGATCCTCAATATCTTCATACTCAAAATATTCTTCACATTCATTGATCCAATTGATCATTTCCTCTAGGTTAAGATTCCAAAATGTAGGAACCTCGATCTTAGGTCTTTTCTTGATCTTTGAGATAGCTTGAAAAAGTCTTTCTTCCTCCTAGTTCAAAACTTCGACTTCTCCTTCTTGATCTTCTTTTTCGGCTTCATCCTCGCTTTCATCTCTGACATTAAGATTCATTCCTCTGTGAATCTCCTCTTGCAATGCTCGCACTTGTCTCTATAGTTCCCTAACCTCAGGTGTTACAACACTAGCTCTTCCACCACATTCCCTTTGTGGAGGTATTTTCATGCTTCTCGCTAAAACCCTAACCACGGTCTTGGTGCAAACTGCCTCACAGTCGGCGATTTGTTTACACATAAACCCTAACCCATAGTCCTGGTGTAAACTACCTCATAATCGGCAACCTGTTTACACACTTAGGAACTCCTGCTCTGATACCACTTGATGAAGGGTGCTCCCCTTAATACCACAAACACATAATAGAAATAGAGAAACAACAACAATATGCAAGAACATAAAATTGGCTTCTTATTATCTCCACAAATGTGGAATTACAAATTTGTAGAATTACAATATGCAAAGTCACATGGGCATTCCCTTACAATATTCTATAGGACAAAGCCTCAAATCAATACCGAGATCTGCTACCCAGAATTGTCCCAAATTGCCTAAGACAACACTACAGCCTTCCTTATATAGGCAAATTTCCACCACCTGGGAAGGTTCTAGAATTTTTACCCAACAAGGCCGACCAAACCTAGAATTATTTTATTTTTCATTTTATTACATCAAAGTTGGCTCAAAATAACTTTTGAAACCCTAACAAAATTTTTGAAGGAAAATCATTTTATGCCATTTCAAGTGACCCAACTTCCGGAGACCATAAGTCATCACCCATTGACCTGATTGACTATTATAACCCCATTTCGGAAAGGGCGCGAGGAGCTCTACAACACTTGATTCAAGGAAGCTTCATTCATCCAAAAATTTGACCTCATCCGGGGCCTTTAAAGCTTTCAAAATTGAGTTCAAAGTTTCTGTACCCTATTTCTAAAACTAAAAAGTTTCAATATCTTCAAAACCAGACTTGATCTAGCAATGAAACTTTACAGGTAGACTGATATGACTAAGATGAACCTCCAACTATGAAATCAGAACATTTCAAGATCATATGACCAACTTACTAAGAATAGCAAGTTTCCATAAATAGAAGCTCTACACAAGATAGCCCTTATTGAAAAGAAACCAAAAATATTTTTGGGTGATGCAAGATTGCTCTTACACCCAGGATGCTCCTGCATCACTGTCAGAGGAACAGTCGTACGATATTTCATTCTATACTGGTGTGATACTATATTCCCATGTGATAGTTCCTAACACCTGCATGCGACAGAGAACAAAACCACAGTGCGACAAAATTTGACAAAGTGCGCGATACTTTAACTAGTAAAATATCACACTGGTATACAAGAAACTATCGTACGGAATTGGAAAATTGTCGCACAATAATTCTCTTAGAAAAAACCAGACAATAAATATTGACGAAACAACAAGCAAATATTGATGAAAAAAAGATGGAAATGCATAAAATGAAGGACAAAATAAGAATGTTCTGCCCCACGGTGGGCACCAAAAATGTACACATTAAATAGTGCACTTCTCTAAGTCATTACTGGAATCCATGGATGGGAAACCTTGAGAAAGTGACCTAGAGCTCCCTAGGCATGGAGTCACAAGGATGTTGATAGTGCTATCAACTAGAGCTATTGAAGCATGCAACCTTCCTAGTAAACCACACAATGGGAGATTCAAAGAGACAATGACAAGAATGCCAATATCCTCAAGAATCAACAATGGAAATGCAATGCAACTATGCTAAGAATGAAGATGCAAGCTAAGATATGGAAATGAAAGTGTTACAAACCCTTGCTAATTAAGCTATGTGAGCTAATCTAAAGCATAAAGGAAAGTAAGCTAAATTCCATGAAAGCTATGATGCAAGAAAGAAACTAGAATGTAAGAAATGATCTCCAAAAGCTCCAAAGTCTCCAAGAAATCCTGCAGCATAAGATTAGCATAAAAAGTTGGGATCTAAGAATGAGAAAAGAGCTCTCCTTTTAAAGGAATTGAAAAGGAATGGACTATGGATATTAAGAGGCAAAAGATTTAATCAAGGGTGGAGCTTGAAAGAGGAGCAATCCATGTGCACAAATCTCCTCCAATGAGAAAATAAGAGTTGACTTTTGTGTCCATATGAGACAAAAAGTGCTTTTCTTCTTTTTATAAAATAAGAATAATGCTTTATTTGTGCAACTTAGGACAAGAGGAAAAGTGGGGGCTTTTTATTTAATAAAAGGGGAGGAAATTACTTTTAATTAAATAAAGACTTAGGATAAAATGGTTAGCCCATTGAAAATAATAAAAAATGAAAGAACTAGGATTTGATCAAGGAAATTGATATTTGAAAAATGTTGATTTTTTGAAAATATTGATTCAGGGATTTGATAAATTGCCGAATGGGGGCCCAAAGTCTAGGTGAATATTTTAGGGTGCATACACCTAGGAGGTCACCCATCCCAGTACTACTCCAGATCGAGCATGCTTAACTACAAAATTTTCTCCATGGTTAAACCCACTCTTCTTGCAACCTCATTTGAAAACCTTCACCAAGTGTTGTGCCTTATGAATGATTCATTATAAAGCCCCTTAATCTCATCAATTGATAAGTAGAAGATATTTTCCACAGCAAGTCAAATTGTGATATTGCTATCAAGATTTAACTGTGTAGTTTTTTTGAGTCAAACTCATTGATCTCTATTTCATGAATTGTGGCTCACATGAACCCATCTCTCCTGAGAATGAATAAAACACTTAGCACTCATTGGATCTAGGTGATGCTCAGAGAGGTGAAGCACCAAAACTTCCCGGGAGGTCACCCATCCCAGTACTACTCCAGTTCGAGCGCACTTAACTATGGAATTTCCTCCATGGTTAAACCCACTCTTCTTGCAACCTCATTTGCTAAAATTTCACCAAGTGTTGTGCCTTATGAACCATTAATTATAAAGCCCCTTAAGCTCATCAATTGATAAGTTGGAGATATTTTCCACAGAAAGTCAAATTGTGATATTGCTATCAGGATTTAACTGTGTAGCTTTTTTGAGTCAAACTCATTGACATCTATTTCATGAGTAGTGGCTCACATGAAACCATCTCTCATGAGAATGAATAGAACACTTAGCACTCATTGGATCTAGGTGATGCTGACATAGGTGAAGCACCAAGACTTCTTAGGAGGTCACCCATCCTAGTACTACTCCAGCTCGATCGCGCTTAACTACAAAATTTCCTGCATTGTTAAACCCACTCTTCTTGCAACCTCATTTGCAAAACCTTCACCAAATGTTGTGCCTTATGAACCATTCATCATAAATCCCATTAAGCTCATCAATTGATAAGTTGGAGATATTTTCCACAGCAAGTCAAATTGTGATATTGCTATTAGGATTTAACTGTGTAGTTTTTTTGAGTAAAACTCATTGACCTCTATTTCATGAGTAGTGGCTCACATGAACCCATCTCTCATGAGAATGAATAGAACACTTAGCACTCATTAGATCTAGGTGATGCTCATAGAGGTGAAGCAACGGGACTTCCCGAGATGTCACCCATCCCAGTACTACTCCAGCTCGAGTGCGCTTAACTATGGAATTTTCTCCATGGTTAAACCCACTCTACTTGCAAAATCATTTGCAAAACCTTCACCAAGTGTTGTGCCTTATGAACCATTCATTATAAAGCCCCTTAAGCTCATCAATTGATAAGTAGGAGATATTTTCCACAGCAATTCAAATTGTGATATTGCTATGAGGATTTAATTGTGTAGTTTTATTGAGTCAAACTCATTGACCTCTATTTCATGAGTTGTGGCTCAAATGAACCCATCTCTCATGAGAATGAATAGAACACTTAGCACTCATTGGATCTAGGTGATGCTCATAGATGTGAAGCACAGGGACTTCCTGGGAGGTCACCCATCCTTGTACTACTCCAGCTCAAGCGCGCTTAACTACAGAATTTCCTCCATGGTTAAACCCACTCTACTTGCAACCTCATTTGTAAAACCTTCATGAAGTGTTGTGTCTTATGAACCATTCATTATAAATCCCCTTAAGCTCATCAATTGATAAGTAGGAGATATTTTCCACATCAAGTCAAATTGTGATAATACTATTAGGATTTAACTGTGTAGTATTTTTGAGTCAAACTCATTGACCTCTATTTCTTGAGTAGTGGCTCACACAAACCCATCTCTCATGAGAATGAATAGAACACTTAGAACTCATTGGATCTAGGTGATGCTCACATAGGTGAAGCACCAGGACTTCTTGAGAGGTCACCCATCCCAGTACTACTCCAGCTCGAGGGCACTTAACTACAGAATTTCCTCCATGGTTAAACCCACTCTTCTTACAACCTCATTTGTAAAACCTTCACCAAGTGTTATGCCTTATGAACCATTCATTATAAAGCCCCTTAAGCTAATCAATTGATAAGTAGGAGATATTTTCCACAACAAGTTAAATTGTGATATTGCTATCAGAATTTAACTCTGTAGTTTTTTTGAGTCAAACTCATTGACCTATATTTCATGAGTAGTGGCTCACATGAATCCATCTCTCATGAGAATGAATAGAACACTTAGCACTCATTGGATCTAGGTGATGCTCACAGAGGTGAAGCACCAGGACTTCCTGGGAGGTCATCCATCCCAATACTACTCCATCTCGAGCACACTTAACTATGGAATTTCCTCCATGGTTAAACCCACTCTGCTTGCAACCTCATTTGTAAAACCTTCACCAAGTGTTGTGCCTTATGAACCATTCATTATAAAGCCCCTTAAGCTCATCAATTGATAAGTAGGAGATATTTTCCACAGCAAGTCAAATTGTGATATTGCTATCAGGATTTAACTGTGTAGTTTTTTTTAGTCAAACTCGTTGACCTCTATTTCATGAATATTGGCTCACACGAACCTGTCTCTCATGAGAATGAATAGAACACTTAGCACTCATTGGATCTAGGTGATGCTCATAGAGGTGAAGCACCAAGATTTCCCTAAAGGCTTGAGAAAGCTTACTACTTTTCCCTAAAGGCAAAATAAAAGTTGAACAAAAGGAAAGAGTATATAGAGAGAGGAAGAGGTGGTAGACTTCAAAGAGGTAGAGGTAGATCTTAATCGGATCCAAATTAAGGAAAGATAGAATATAAAGAAGAGAGCTCATATCGATGAAGAGGAGGAAGTTACCCTAGAGGTAATAATTACAAAAGAGAGAACACAAATTTGTTTAAAGGAACTCGTTTCACATGTGGAGAAGGTCATAGAGAATTTGAATGTACTCAAGGGAATTCGAGAAAGATGACCAATAGAAATATCATAAATGAATTTATGGAGGAAGAGTCACTTGGATCAATGAATAAACTAAAAGATGGATAAAATCTAATGGTTTGAAGAGACCTATTTTAAGAAGAACCTAGTCACAAACCAATGATGAGGAAGAGTTTGTTCAAGACAAGATGTAAAGTTGTAGGAGAATATTGAAAATTCATTATTGATAGTGGAAGTTCAGATAACCTAGCATCAGAGGAGTTGGTCACAAAGATGCAGTTGCCAACACTGAAGCATATGAAGCCATATTAGATTGCATGGATCAAAGATGATCATAAGGTTTTGGTAAGTGAATAGTGTCTTGTAAAATTGAATCTTGGTGTTGGAAAGTATTAGGTAAGGTACTAAGAGGGGGGTGAATCAATACCTCAAAGATTTCACACTTATTCAACTTTATAAGCATAAAATGATAACCAGTATATTACTTATACCAATAACTATCTTGTCTTTTACTGATAGCTTCAGTAATGTTCAAAAGATAATCAATAACATTGTAAATTAAACATACAACTCATAAATATTCAAACACTTAACACAATTTTTTGGTGTCATAGAAAACCCTTGGTCAGTGGGAAAAACTTTGGTGGGCATGCTACCCACAACTTATCACTACAATAATAAGATGCCATGTTAGGAGTGACTAATACCCTATTAGGAGTATTGAAAACCTAGTTAAAGACTACTTTGTTAAGAGATTTTATCCCTCTTATTCAGTGTTCACCTAGTTAAAAGATTTACAATAAGTTAGACAAAGGAGAGACATGTAGTACAGAAGTTGAAGACTTTGTAGAACACTTGAAGAATTTACATGATGAGGTGAGGAAGCAGATTAATAAAATCAATACATGGTACACGGCTAAGGTAGATGAGAAAATGAGGTATAAGAAATTTCAAATTGGAGATGAAGTCATGGTTCATTTGAGAAAGGAAACATTTCTAGTGGAAACATATAACAAGTTGAAAATGAAGAAGTTTGGACCATGAAAAATACTAAAGAAACATGAATCATGAAATGCTTATGAAGTAGAGTTTCCCACTAAACTCAATATTTCACCAATGGTTAATATTTCAGATTTGACAAAGTAATATGAAGGAAGTGTTCAAGATGAGGTAATAGAATCACAATGGAATATTCAAGTAACTACTTCAACTATAGAGGAGATTGAGGACATCTTGGATAGTTGTGTAGGCAGAAGCACAAGAAGAAGGACATATGAAGAATATCTAGTCAAATGAAAAGGAAGGCTTGTTGAAGATTTATCATGGCTATCAAAGGAGGAGGTTAACTGCCTTGGTTTTCCTCTAAACACCTGAGATGGGACAAGGTCACTTCTCAAATTACCCCAGGTGTCTGATGCAGGAGCATCCTGGGGGTAAGGGCAATATTGCATCACCCAAAAAATATTTTCTAATTTTTCAATAAGGGATATCTTTGTGAAGAGTTACTATTTTTGGAGATTTTCTATTTTTAGTAAGTTGTTTGTTCAAGCTCATAATGTTCTAATTTCTTCCATGGAGGTTCACTTTGGTTATCTCAGCCTGCCACTAAAGTTTCATTGCAAGATCAAGTTTTGTTTTGAATAAATTAAAAAAAATTTGTTTTGGAAGTTGTGTACAAAAAATTTGAAATCAGGTTTGAAGATGTTAGAGGCTCTGAAAGAGGGTCAAACCTCAGATGAATAGCACTTTGCAAGCCATTTATATAGACCACTTCACACCATTTTTGAAATGGGGTTATTATAGCCAATCATGGATACATATCAAAATTTATGGTCTTTAGAAGTTGCACTACTTAGGATAGAAAAATAAAATTCCTTCAAACACTCATTTGAGTTCCGAAATTTATTTGGAGCCTATTCCAATGTAAAAAAAGATTTATAATAAAATTATTAGGGATGGTTGGCATCAAGGTTTTATGGTTAGAATTTATAGAACCTTCTAGGGCGCTTAAATCTCCCCCTATATAAAGAAGGTTGTAGGGTTATCTAGGGTAGTTTTGATGGTGTAGATGGTGGCTCTGGCTTACAGATCATTATAATGAAAATGCCCATGTGGTTGTAGCATGTCATATTTCTAAATTTTGTAATATCATTTCATTAAAGATAAAAGAAAAGTTCCATTTTCCTGCAATTGTTCGGTTCTTGTAATTTGTTGTTTATTTCTATTTTTTGCTGTGTGTTTGTGTTAATAAGGGGAGTACCATTCTTCAAAATCAAAAAATGAGGAAGGATTTGGGTACTCACCGGAGGTCCATAGTCAAATGATCACTAGAAATTGTGCCCTTTCTTGAATTCGTGCTCGTGAATTGGGACAACCATCATTAAAATCATCAAAGGGAACCAGAGCTCAAGGAGGTAAAAATCAGAGAGTGAATGTGAAAATGAGAGGGTAAAAAGAACTTTAACTCCTTTATATACCCTAGGTGACCTAATGGAAGGGTATTTTAACCTTTTTTTTTTACCTAGGGTCATTATTAAATCAAGGTTTTCCCAAATTTTCATTGGGGTGACATTGTCATTTTTCACTTTAATTATTATTGGAAATTAAATCAAAATTTGAATTTTTTGCAAAAAAATTGAAAAAACCTAAAAATTATGAAATTAACTAAGATCATCCAAAATAATTCCTATTTAATTTCTGAGGGGGCATATTATTATTAGGATGCGAAATCAAGTCAATCAAAGTAATTTTTCAAATCAGGGGCATTGGACATGAAATTTTTGAAATCATCAATGGGACATAGAAATAAGTTGAATATTTCATTAGAGCATTGTATTTGTTAGGAATGAATGTTGAATATGTCCTATGGGGGAGTATTCAGAGTCATTCTGTAGCAGTTGTATGTTGCATTCATGACTATGATTGTCATTGATGTCAACACAGTGATCTACTGGAGATTAGCAGAGAAGCAGACAATGTTTGAATTAGCGCACATGGAGTATTGCAGATCAAGCTATGCGAAGTTGAGGATTTATTCTACATTGTGTCCTAAAATTTTTGTCAAGAGCGTATACAAAAATTCAATTATTCATGACAGTTATGTGTAATTTAGTGGAAGCACTATTCAGACAGTGTTCCTGAGAAGCAACTTGCGGTAACTGGATTATATCGCCTAATCATGACAGAATCTAGGCATGCAAAGTTATACAGTTGATGAAGACATTTTGGTGGTGACCTAGATTAGATAGCATGGTAGGGGGTTGCACATGTGAAGAGTTATTTTGTTTTGAAGCCGACAGTTTTTATGTAATTATGGATAATTATGTAACGTGTGAAGGTTTATATTTTGTATTTGGTTAAGCCTTGTTGGACAACTCATTTGCAATTATTTGAGTGTGGTATAAAGGAAGGATTGTTTCCCTTAATTTAAATATGGGATATGATGAGATATAAATGAGAATTGTGGAATTGAGCAATATATGTTGTAAGAGGATATGCAAATTACAGAGATCTGGTGAAACAATTGGTGCAGTTTGGCACAGGCAGAGGAGAAAAGATAAGTTGTTGAGATCAGTATTTGTTGGTATTATTCTATTTGGATAATACAAAGATCAGTTGGACAGTGTGTTCAGTGATCTTTGCCTTGAAGCTATTTAGACAGTGGGTCCTTATGTCTTCCATAACTCTTAACTAGGTTAGAACCTTTTAACAGGGATTCAAAGTCTCCTAATAGGGACTCATATGTACTGAACATATTTCATAAGGTTCCTAATAGAGTCCGTCCTCTCACAAGGAATTTTCATATTAGTACATCTTTTGTGGGCATCATTCCCACCGAGGTTTACTCTATGATCAAGAGGTTCCCTAGTCAACATATCTTGTGTTATTGTGTTATTGTGTATGTTTATCTTTCTATGGTTGTTGCTTATATTGATTACATGGTTAAAATATGATAATGGTAGTAAAAGCTATTATTATCTAATAATTGATTCACCCCCCCTCTCAATTATCTTGGTGGACTTTACTATCTAATAATTTGTATCAGAATGGAAGATCTTTGAAGGAAAAGTTTAACAAATTAAGGAGATCTATGGTGACTCATTTCAGGAAGGAAAGCTGTTGTGTGTGTGAATTTTGTACCTAGCTATAGACACAACACTTCAGTAAAATATTAGAGGTTAGCAGAAATCAAAATCTGACAAATAAATGAAACCATGCTAACTAGACAATTTACTGCCTTCTAGTAGGTGTGAGTATGATGTTCTCAGATTGGAATTGAGATCAGTGACAATGCAACACCTAAACGAAGGATTTGAATGCAAAATATGAAAGACTATATGAATGTAGATTAATCTGTATTTTTGTATTTTCTATGCAATAATATGAGAAACTGTATGAATCTAAGCTGTATGAATGAAATCAAGATTGAATGTAGATTTAGTCTAAGAATGCTATGAATGAATACGAAAACTATGATATGAAACTATGCAAAAGCTATATCAACTATGAAAGATCTCACAAATCACCTATCGCAAGTGCTCAATCCTTCAATCGCCAATTCGCCAGAGTAATTGTGCAAATTCGAGTGTGATTTCTAGATAAAAATTGTGCAGACCTTTGTGAAGAGCTGAGCCTTGTTTTTATAGAAATCCAGGGTTTGAGGATGCATTGAGAAAAGCCATAAATCATTCTTGATAAACTTAGGTTGATTTTTGAGTTAACAAGAAATTAAGAATATTTAATTCATAAAATCATGCAAAAGCAGTTTTTATCTCAAAACAGAGCTTTAGTTCTCTTTTTCAACTCATCATCAGATGTTGAGTTTAGAAAGTTAACAAATTGAAATTGAAAGTTTATTTAAAGTTGTTTTAAAGTTGACTGCTTTTTTTGATTGTGCATGATTTAATTATAAATTAATTTAAAAATAAAGTGATTTATTTTCCACTTAGTTGATTTTTTGAATTACAACAATTGATTTATGGGTTAATCAATTATTAAATCAAACTTTATTCCATTTAAATCATTAAATTTGACAACTTTGATTTTAAATCAATTAAATAAATATCCAATTGATTATTTTTAGGAACTTTGATTTATTGCCAAAATAAAAACAATATTAATTAGGAATAAATGCAATTAAATCTAATTAAATAATTAAGTGACATAATTAAATTAATTAATTAAATATTCATCATATTCAATTAATCAACTTTAGGATAAATAATAACATTTATCGCCAAATAATATTTAATTATAGATAATTAGATAAATTAGGAATATTTAGGAAATATTCCCTGATGCAAAATTAAGATAAAATCAATTAGGATTTCGATGTGAAGATGTGCCTTAGGTTAGGACTTTTGTATCAATTTCATTCGATGTGTCGATATAGGAGGTTAATGAACCTATAGCCCTTTTTTGGGGTATTACATTTTGCCCCTCTTTGAATTACTGTGCGAAGCGCAGTGGTTCAAAGATAGTCTGTGTATGATAAAGATGTAGGAAACTGATTTGAAACATTTGAAAGATTAACTGATTCCGAGATAAAAATCGATTGAAGGATTTTGAAGTTGCAAGATTTAAGATTTAGGTCCTGAGTGACCAAAGATAATGTTAACTATAGCAACAATGAACCGATGATTATGAAAAAGTGTCAAAACACCTGATTCTGAACCTTATGATTGCGAAGAAGTGAGTGACCGATTCTAGACCTGAATGTCCTTTTATGAATCATATTGGTATCACATCCTAAACCCATCAGTTATGAAGAACCAAGGAAATGATGCTAATGAATCGATAGTTACAAAAGTTGATACAGTTTACAAGATAGATTTAGGATACCAGATTGATATGGATCTTAATGAATCTGATATGCACCAAGAGATAAAAGATTTTCCCCAAGCGATGAGAACTTTTGATGAGTCAACAACTAGACATGGTTGTTGTCTCGATTAATAAGGAAAGATTTGATTGACAGAAATAGATTGTCAGACTTTGAATGATGTGCAATACCATGCCCCCTTCGGGATTAAAATTGAAATCTGACAAGAAAAGTCAGCATTGAATGGTTTAGAATCATGTTAATTGATTTGAGAAGTGGTTGTGCACATCCAAGAATGCGTTCTGCATCGTTTGGAGGTCCTGGAGACCAAGTTTGACTAGATTTGACCATGAGTTGACCATGGTTGACCAAGTTGAAATTTTGAGAGTTTGATGTAAGATAATCAGTTAAGTTGAATTCTAGATTTATGTGATGATTGAAGGTTGATTATGCAAGTAGTTAATAATATGAATGATCTCAGATTTCAATTTTGATCCCGAAAAAAGATTCTACTTGCTATTTTGTTGGATGGACCTTCATGTAAGATTTAGCTCTTGTAGTCATGTTTAGCATTTTTTTTTTTTGAAGAATCGTTTAAGTGTTCAAGCAATTTGTGAGATCATGCAAAGTGCAAAATGAAATGTAGAATGAAATGCAAACTTAGGACCTAGGACCTAGTCACTGATCATGTGTCGATTCGTTCTCATCATTGAACTTTTTAGGTAACCGGATAAATAAATACAATGCCCACTAGTTAGGAAACTATAGACATATGAATATTGATTTCTATGTGCAAGATCAATACAATGCCCACTAGTTAGATAACCATGGACATATGAATATTGATTTTATTTCAGAATATCAGAGTAGATATAAGCACCAAGGCACAAACGCCAGGATGACCTGAATATCATGTCTATTTTAATAGTGCAATTTGTATAAGCATCACATCAACGTCATGATGACTAGAATATGCCTTGCATTCAAACACATCAAACTATCAAGAGATCATTCTAAATCCAATGTGAATTACCTATAGTGACCCTTTATCATTCACATCCTTAGGCAAGATCATGTTTCATAGTAGGAGAAAGAACTCACTCAAAAAGACAATAGTTAGATCAAACTTTTTTTAATTTTTTGGGTATCAATGGTCAAGGTACGCATGGCCATCCAATACGAGATAGAGGCTCTTACAGACGGACACCATTTTAATCCAAAATTTCCAAAGTTGTTAGATTTTCACATACAAGCAGAAAATAAAGAAAAGATTATTCCCCTAGTCATCACTCTCTAAATCCTATAAAGGACATCATCGAAGAGCTTGAAAGGACAAAATATGCAAAAATCTCAATGTGAATAAGTAAGCACACAAGGAGATAAAAGCATGAAGAAGCATAGATTGTTTTCAATTTGTGTTTGATTGCATTGTAGATGCAAAATCCTTTCTGGAGAGGAGATTGACTGACTGAATCGGATGAAGCTTCAAAGGACTCTAACTAGATATGACTCGTCTAAGATGTACTAGAGGCCATAGGATATGACATTGACTGCCCCCAAGTGTTAAGCATTGATAGGATACAGATGCTTGAGCTAATTGGTGTATAGACCAAGTTTATTGAAACAACGATATATACAGACTAAAGCAGATTGAAAGCTAGAAAAGACCAAGATTGCACTGATAGATGGAGTATTTTGAAACAAGTGGTGCCTATTTGTCGAGTTTTCACCATCTTGGTAGAGATTCTATTTTTACTACCAAGGTGCCTATTTCTAGGTTTTCACCAAGGCACTTTTTCTTTTTCTCATTTTTTTGTATTTTTCATTTTTTCAATTTTTTTGATATTTTTTATTTTTTTTTATTTTTTTGTGAATCATCAAGGTGCCTATTGCTAAGTTTTCACCAAGATGTTCATTTTTTCAGGATTTTTTTCAATTTTTAAAAATTTTTCAGGACATTTTACCATAGACTAAATGCCTTAGGCATAGAATTTCCTCAGATGGAGATTGTTGATTGGTTCTCGGAGCTATTCTCCTTCAGTTGTTGAGAGTTGATAGGCACCAGAGCCAATAGTATTAGTGATAACAAATGGACCTAGCCAGTTGGGTTCAAACTTCCCCTTGTGTTCTCGATGTGATTGATTTTTAGGATTCTCTCTCAAGACTAGATCACCAACCTAAAATTCTTTGTGTCTAACTTTCTTGTTGTAGCCTCTAGACATTCTTTTCTGATACACTCTGAGATGATCATACGCTTCTTGTCTGCGCTCATCTAGTAGTTCAAGTTCTTACAACCTAGACACTATGTAGTCATCATCAATTACTAGACCATGCATTTTGATTCTTAGTGATGGGATTTAAACCTCAATAGGTAGTACTAATAAGTATGTACAAAGGATGCCCCCAGATAGAATGGGCATCAAACTCCCAAGCAAGATCACATTGTGTAGTCCCAATGTCTAGCAAGGTGGAGAACAAGAGGGATTAGCAAGCTAGTGGAAGAGATGAAAGACAAGAGAATGAAGGAGAATGAAGAGAAGAAATCCTCAAGGGTACCCAAGCTAGGGAAAAATTATCATGTAAAGCACATTTGAACAACCAATGAAAGGTCAGCATAGGATAAGTCACAAAAGCGTAATGCCAAATAAGGAAAGGATGTAGTCCAAAGGAGTAGACATGTCAAGAGGTTTCAAAGCATCGTGTTCTACTCTTTTTTTATTAGATCAAGACCAAAGGGGCAAAAGGATAGGAAAAGGCTAGAATGAATGGAGGAAAATAAATATGAAGGCTAAATAGGAAGGGAATGAAAGCAAGAGCATCGTAAGATAGCTCACAAGATAGCCAAATGTTCGTGTATATATCAACATTGTCAAAATCAAAGAGAGAAGATGGAATGGATGAAATATGTAGAAGAACTACGCATGATGCCTGATTGCCAGGTTTTCATCATGGTACTTATCCAAGGGGCCACAAGGGAGTGGTTTTCACCATAGGACAAATTTATTTCTCTTCACTTTTTCTACCAAGGCGCCTATTTCCAGGTTTTCACTAAGGCACATTTTCAAAAAAAAAAAATTCATTTTATTTTTTTATTTTTTAAAATTTTTTTAATTTTTTAAATTTTTTGGAAGAAGGCAAGATTTTTAGATAATGCTCCTTGAAAGGATAAACCATGATATGCCAATGATTCAAAATGATATGCTCAAAGATGCTGATAGGGAAAGGAAGATGGAAGACAAAAATGGAGGATAAGGTTTTATGTAAAGTGAGTGAGGTTGGAAGAAAGGAGGAATAGGCAAGTGAGGAAAAAGGATAGAAGGTAGAAGGATAATGAATGGAAGGATTGTGAAAGGGTAGATGGAAAGGAAGGCAAGATCAACATCAACACACACTTTGAAGGGTGGTGAGAGGATGGAGGAAATGTGAATGAAGGAATACGTGAAGAAATATGGTGAATGGATAACAGAGGTTGTGGTTTATGCACATGGAATGGAAGAATATTTTTGGAAGAAGATGAAGTGGAATCCTTTGGAAGCTTGAATGTCAACTTCACTTTTTTGCTCAACACCAGACTCTTTCAAGAGAGACTTTGGAATCCATATAGCCATAGGCTTTTCATTTCCTTTTGATGATCTAGAGAGAATATCTTTAATGATGGATTTTGGAACCCACACTTGTCTTGTAGTTTTTTTTGTACCTAGCTTGATGGAGTAAACTATGACAGTTGGAAACAAAAGATGAAGACACATTTTCTATGTTTAGGACTAGGATACTAGTTGATCACAAAGAATGAGAAGAATATCATTGAAGAAGACAAAATTGAAGAATGTACTGATACAAAGAGAGATCTATTCATGTGTAACATACTTGCTAGAGAAGCACTTTTGTCAGCACTTCTGGAGAATTAATACAGTCAGGCAAAAAATCTAAGGACATCTCAAGAAATTTGGTTAGCTTTACAATCTACTTTTAAAGGTGACGTGCATGCAAAAAGAGTCAAATTACAGAATTGGATATGTTCATTTGAAGATATAAAAATGATGGAAGATGAATCTGTTAGAAGTTATATTGGTAGGATATCAAAGATTATTGCAGGTATCAAAGCTTGTGAAGGAAACAAGATTGATCATGAAGTGATATGGAAGATCTTAAAGACATTGAACCCTTTATTTAGGTAGACATCACAGATGATTGAAAAAGTTATACCTTGTAGTGACAAGTTTACTAGAGAAACTCTTCTTGGAAGATTAGAAGTGGCAGAGATAGGCTTGAGACAATCAGGAGATCTACCTAGAATTGAGACAACATTTAGCGCACTTAGTGTTCACCCTAATTTATCAAGAAGTATTAGTGTCAGTGGAGATTATGCTAGTTGCAGTAGATCTAACACCAAAGAAGATAGAAAGATTGAGGAAGGAATTTCCTTGCTTGTGAAAAGAGAACCTGAAGGTAAGAAAATCTTTAAATGTTGGACTTGTCAAGAATATGGTCATTTTGCATCTGAAGTCCCTAAGAGAGTAAAAAAATATAAGAAGAACTTTAAACCTAGAAGATTTAAAGAGTGTTACTATGCTAATGATGAAGAACTTGAGGCTTGTGTTGAGAAATTCTTAAGTGAAAGTGATAATGAGAATGATCGTATAGGATTTGTATCAATAAAAGAAAAAAATTCTAAAACTGAAGTTAGAGAAGAAAAGGCTTTAGTTTCCCAAGTTGAAAAGAAAACTAATTGGATCATAGACAATGGTTGTTCACATAATATGAGTGGATATATGAAGAAATTTATAAAGTTTAACAACTATGATGGAGGAATTGTTAGAGTTGGAAACAATGCACCTTGTTTGATAAAAGGAATAAGATCTATTACTCTTGATGGAAAGACTAACATTGATGATGTTTATTTTGTGGATGGATTGAAACATAATATTTTGAGTGTTGGATAGTTAGTTGATAAGGGATATAAAGTTTGGTTTACTGAGAAAACTTATGTGATCAAGGATAAGGTTGGTAATTTGATTGGAACTGGATCAAGAACCAGAGGTAATGTATTTGAGTTGAATCCTATTGAGATGACATGTTTGATTACTAAAATTGATGACAGTTGGTTATGGCATAGAAGGTTTTGTCATATAAACTTTGATAACATTATGAAAGTTAGTACTACATTTCCAGTAAGAGATTTGCCTAAAATTCCTACTAACATGATTTGTAAAGAATGTGTTATGGCTAAGCAGAAGAGAAGTTCATTTCCTAGTAAGAGGTTCACAACAACAAAGAAGTTGGAAATTGTTCATACAGATTTGAGTGGTCCCACAAGGACTAGGGGATTCTATGGTGACAGGTATTTTATGATTCTTGTTGATGATTTTACAAGAATGATGTGGATTGTATTTCTTAAATAAAAATATGAAGCATTTGATAAATTTAAATTGATTAAGAACAAAGTTGAGAATGAATATGGAATGAAGATTAAATGTTTAAGGTCTAATAGAGGTGGAGAATTTACTTCAAAGGAATTTAATACTTTTTGTGAAATGAATGGTATTAAGAGACAACTTTCAGCCCCTAGAACACCTGAACAAAATGGTATTGCAGAAAGAAGGAACATATCAGTAACTGAAGTAGCAAGAGCTATGTTATTTGAAAATGATTTGGCGAAGACATTTTGGAGAGAAGCATTGAATACAATAGTATATACAATGAACAAAGTATGAATCAGAGCAGACACAAACATGACACCTTATGAATTATGGTTTGGACATGCGCTATCAATTAAGTATTTCAGAATTTTTGGAAGTAAGCTCATATTAAGAGAGATGATGATATTGGAAAGTTTGATCCCAGAAGTGATGAAGGTATATTTCTTGGCTATTCATTGAAAAGAAAATATTATAGATGTTTCAATAAAAGAACTAAGACTATTGTTGAAAGCGCAAATGTTAAAATTGATGAAAAGTTTAAAATTTAGGAAAGAATGCTTGATTATGGATCTGATGAAGAAGTTCATCCTAGAATTGATCAAGAAAATGTTGAATTATTTTATGAAACTGACAGTGATTTGCAGAATGAAAGTCACATTGAGGAGATAAGAGATGAACCTACGGTAGAACATGGAGTTGAAGCAAGAATGAGATAATGACACCTAATAGGAATCTAGCAAGAAATCACCCTATTGATCAGATTATTGGGAGCATAGAAAAAGGAGTTCTGACAAAGAATAAGGTACAAGAAGAACTATGTTTGATTTCTCAAATTGAACCTAAAACTACTTATGAAGCTTGTAAAGATGAAATTTGGATTAAAGAAATGAAAGAAGAACTAGATCAAATTGAAAAGAACAAGACTTGGGAGTTGGTCTCTAGATCTAAACATAAAAAATTTATAGTAACTAAATGTGATGTAGGGGCATTCTAGGGTACTGGGTGAATCTGCATGGAGGTGTGTTATTTCACTGGTGTTACTCGGTTGCAGCCTTGACTAACAGTCTTAGTCATTGAAGGAAGCTCAGTCGCTGAAGGAACTCAGTAATCTCTGGTGCTCGGTGAAAGTGTTACTCGACGATGGCTATGGTGCTCAGTCGACACTGGTGCTCAGTGATGCCTAGAATGCTTTGTTATTTCACTATTGCTTGATAGTTATAGTTTACCAATTCGAGTTCTGTGTGATTTGTTGGGCTGACTTGGTGCATTTATTGTTGGTAGCTATTGTTATAGGCCGACATGTTAAATTTAATTATTGTAAGGCTATTTTGAAGCTGATTTGTATTGCATTTAATATTTGTTGGGGGGAGTTAATGGTTTCATCTAGCCGACTTGTGGTTGATGATTAGTATTTAAAGGGGTGTTTGGGTAGATGTTTAGCAGAAATGAGGGGAATGACTTGGAAGACTTAGTGAATTAGATCAGAGGTTCTGAAAGCTAGAGTTGGTGAAGTTGTGGAAAAGATCTTGCATGATCTTGCAGATCAGATTGTTATCTAATAGTTTGTAATTGTAGAGTTAGTGGTTTGCACACTTGGAGACAAGGAGATTGCTTGGAGGCTCGTGAGCTCAAGTTTAGATCTATCTTAGGGATTCCATTAGTTGCTAATTGTTTTAGAGCTGAACTAGCTAAGATTGTATTGGATCTATGTGGATCTTGAAGAACTTGTTTCTGTTTGTAATTGGCCCTAACCTAGAAGGCCTTACAACCAGGCATGTTAATGAAAATTGAGTTGAAACATCTTATTGTGTTGAGTTTTCCACTATATAATTTTGAAGCTGCAAGCCTGGATTATCCTTAATTGGATTCTCCCTGCCTTGGTTTGCGTCAGGTGGTATCAGAGCAAGAGTTGATCTTATGGAGTGAAGGTTGACCTAGAAAAGTTGATCTTGTGACATTGATCTTGTTGGTGAAGAGATCATATGATTTGGGTTGCGGATTTATGGCACTAAACTTGTGGATCTTGCCCAAGTTGTTTGCTCAAGGTGGCAGGTTGAGGTCTGACTTGCATACAACTTAGAGATTTCCACAAGGTGGTCAGTGTAGGGTTTGTTGCAGAGGGTTTCTCTTATCTTTAAGGATGCCTTCAGGAAGATTGGACCCTAGGGCACTTGCTGATCTTTGTGATACTATTGAATCTAGGATTATAAAGAAGGTGAAATCAGATTTCAGATCTGAGATGGAGTTGATGAAGAATGACATGGTTGCCAAGATCATGAGAGTTGTTGCTGGTGTACCTCAGAATGTTGGTATTGAAGATGGTTATGAGGAAGCTGTTGAAGACTTTGAACCTGCTGGATCTAGTGGTGATGACCAGAGGGATAGATCTGGTGAAGACATAACTGCTCGGTTGCCTAGATCTGTAGCTTAGTTAAGTAGTACCTACTGAATGGAAGTCTCTACTTTCTCTAGTACTTTGAAGCCTAAGAACTTGAAGATTTCTTTGAGCTGGAAGAAATTGAAGATCCTCTTTGGGTGAGATTAGCATAGACTAAGATGAAAGGACTTGTTGCTCTTTGGTGGAAAGAACTACAAAGAGATAGAGAAGATGAAGGTGAAATGAAGATCAATCGGTGGACGTTGATGGTGACTAAGTTGAAAGCTAAGTTCATACCTTCTGACTATGAGCTTGACTTATTTAAGAAGTTGCAGAATCTAAAATAGAAGAATTTGTCTATTGAGGATTATACCGAAGAGTTCTACAAACTTACTATTTGGTTTGGACACCAAGAGCTTGGTAAGGAAAATGTAGCTCAGTATGTGAATGGTTTGAGATTCAATATTTAGGATGAGCTTGGTATGCTGAAGATTGATTCTATTGAAGATGCTTATCAGTATGCTCTGGAGGCAGAAGATAAGTTGAAGAGGAAACAACATTGTAATCCCCAAGGGAAAGAAAAGATTGATCACTTGGTGAAGGATAAACCAACTGATGCAGAAGATGAATAGAAACTTGTAGAATTGAAGAAGAAGACAGGTAGAGTTATCTTTAAAGGTACTTGCTATAATTGTGGAGAGGAAGGACACTGTTCTTTTGAGTGTACATAGAAGAAGCTTGGTGACTGACGAACTATTGTGGTGAATGAGAATGAACCTGAATTTGAGAACTTGCTACTTTGACGAACATTGCTTGGTACAAACGAGGAACCTTGTCAAAGGACTAACTTGTTTAGGACCCGATGCAAATCTGGAGGTAAACTCTGTGATGTTATTATTGATAGTGGTAGTACTGATAATCTTGTTATTGAGGACATGGTTGAGAAACTTAGGTTGAATAGAATGAAGCATCCTTGTCCTTATAGGATTGGATGGTTACAAGATGTTCATGCTCTAGAAGTAAGAGAAAAATGCTCTATTGATGTTAAGATTGGCTAGTATAAGGATCTTGTGTTATGTGACATTGTGAAGATGAATATTTGTGATATATTGCTTGCTAGACCTTGGCAATATGATTACAGAGCTATGTATGACTGTGTTAGAAATGTGTTTACTGTTGAGAAGGATGACAGGAAGGTTTCCTTGATGCCTTTGCTGGATACAATGCTTGGTAGGAGAAGCTTGAGTATTGGTAGCCAAGTTGAGTTGGTAGATCTAGAGAAAATGAATGATCAGTATGGAGGACAGACCTATGCGTTGTCAAGGAAAGATTTGAAGAGACAGAGAAAGCTGAAGTGGAAGAGTATGCAAACTGAAAAGGTGGAGGACTTGTATGTGAAGAACTAGTTTGGGGTTTATGTGCTAAATCCTGGAAGATGTTCTTCTCACATATGAACACCTTTTCAAACCTATGGTGTTTGATACATGGGCATTCTAGGGTACTCGGTGACTCTACATGGAGGTGTGTTATTTGGCCGGTGTTACTTGGTTGCAACCTTGATCGATGGTCTTGATCATTGAAGGAAGCTCGATCACTGAAAGAACTCAGTAATCTTTGGTGCTCGGTGAAAGTGTTACTCGGTGATGCTTGCAGTTCTCATTCAACACTGGTGCTAGGCAATGCCTGGCATGCTCAGTTATTTTACTGTTGCTTGGTAGTTCTAGTTTACCGACTAGAATTTTGTGTGATTTGTTGGGCCGACTTGGTGCATTTTTTGTTGGTAGTTGTTACAAGCCAACATGTTGAATTTAATTATTGTAAGTCTATTTTGAAGTTGACTTGTATTGCATTTAATATTTGTTGGGGGGAGTTAATGGTTTCATCCAGTCGACTTGTGGCTGATGATTAGTATTTAAAGGGGTGTTTGGGTAGATGTTTAGCAATAGTGAGGGGCATGACTTGGAAGACTTAGAAAATAAGATCAGAGGTCCTGAAAGCTAGAGTTGGTGAAGTTGTGGAAAAGATCTTGCATGATCTTGTAGATTAGATTATTATCTGATGAAGAAGTTCATCCTAGAATTGATCAAGAAAATGTTGAATTATTTTATGAAACTGATAGTGATTTGTAGAATGAAAGTCACATTGAGGAGATAAGAGATGAACCTACAACAAAACATGGAGTTGAAGCAAGAACTGAGATAATGACACCTAATAGGAATCTAGCAAGAAATCATGCTATTGATCAGATTATTGGGAGCATAGAAAAAGGAGTTCTGACAAAGAATAATGTACAAGAAGAACTATGTTTGATTTCTCAAATTGAACCTAAAACTACTTATGAAGCTTGTAAAGATGAAAATTGGATTAAAGAAATGAAACAAGAACTAGATCAAATTGAAAAGAACAAGACTTGGGAGTTGGTCTCTAGATCTCAAGATAAAATTTTTATAGGAACTAAATGTGATGTAGGGGCATTCTAGGGTACTCGGTGAATCTACATGGAGGTGTGCTATTTGGCTGGTGTTACTCGGTTGCAGCCTTGACCGACGGTCTCAGTCATTGAAGGAAGCTTAGTCAGTGAAGGAACTCAGTAATCTTTGGTGCTTGGTGAAAGTGTTACTCGGCAATGGCATCGGTGCTTAGTCAACACTGGTGCTCAGTGATGCTTGGTATGCTCTGTTATTTCACTATTGCTTGATAGTTATAGTTTACCGATTGGAGTTCTGTGTGATTTGTTGGGCTGACTTGGTGCATTTATTGTTGGTAGCTGTTGTTATAGGCCGACATGTTAAATTTAATTATTGTAAGGCTATTTTGAAGCTGAATTATATTGCATTTGATATTTGTTGGGGGGAGTTAATGGTTTCATCCAGCTGACTTGTGGCTGATGATTAGTATTTAAAGGGGTGTTTAGGTAGATCTTTAGCAGCAGTGAGGGGAATGACTTGGAAGACTTAGCGAATCAGATCAGAGGTTCTAAAAGCTGGAGTTGGTGAAGTTGTGCAAAAGATCTTGCATGATCTTGGAGATCAGATTGTTATCTGATAGTTTGTAATTGTAGAGCTAGTGGTTTTCACACTTGGAGACAAGGAGATTGCTTGGAGGCTTGCGAGCTCAAGTTTAGATATATCTTAGGGTTTCCATCAGTTGCTGATTGTTTCAGAGCTGAACTAGCTAATATTGTATTGGATCTATGTGGATCTTGAAGAACTTGTTTCTATTTGTAATTGGCCCTAACTTGGAACTAGGCATGTTAATGAAAATTAAGTTGAAACATCTTATTGTGTTGAGTTTTCCGTTGTATAATTCTGAACCTGCAAGGCTGGATTGTCCTTAATTGGATCCTCCCTGCCTTGGTCTGCATCAGGTGGTATTAGAGTGAGAGTTGATCTTATGGAGTGAAGGTTGACCTAGCAAGGCTAATCTTGCGATGTTGATCTTATTGGTGAAGAGATCGTATGATTTGGGTTGCAGATTTGTGGCACTAAACTTGTGGATCTTGGCCTAGTTATTTGTTCAAGGTGGCAGGTTGAGATCTGACTTGCATACAACTTAGAGATTGCCACAAGGTGGTCAGTGTAGGGTTTGTTGCAGAGGGTTTCTCTTATCTTTAAGGATGCCTCTAGGAAGATTGGACCCTAGGGTACTTGCTGAGCTTTGTGATACTATTGAATCTAGGATTATAAAGAAGGTGAAATCAGATTTCAGATCTCAGATGGAGTTGATGAAGAATGACATGGTCACCAAGATCATGAGAGTTGTTGCTGGTGTACCTTGGAATGTTGGTATTGAATATGGTTATGAGGAAGTTGCTGAAGACTTTGAACCTACTGGATCTAGTGGTGATGACCAGAGGGATAGATCTGGTGAAGATAGAACTACTCGGTTGCCTAGATCTATAGCTCAATTAAGTAGTACCTACTGAATGGAAGTCTCTACTTTCTCTAGTACTTTGAAGCCCAAGAACTTGAAGATTTTTGAGTTGGAAGAAATTGAAGATCCTCTTTGGGTGAGATTAGCACAGACTAAGGTGAAAGGACATGTTGCTCTTTGGTGGAAATAACTACAAAGAGATAGAGAAGATGAAGGTGAAATGAAAATCAATCGGTGGAGGTTGATGGTGACTAAGTTGAAAGCTAAGTTCATACCTTCTAACTATGAGCTTGACTTATTTAAGAAGTTGAAAAATCTAAAACAGAAGGATTTATCTGTTGAGGATTATACCGAGGAGTTCTACAAACTTACTATTTGGTTTGGACACTGAGAGCTTGGTAAGGAAAATGTAGCTCAGTATGTGAATGGTTTGAGATTCAATATTCAAGATGAGCTTGGTATGCTGAAGATTGATTCTATTGAAGATGCTTATCAGTATGCTCTGAAGATAGAAGATAAGTTGAAGAGGAAACAACATTGTAATCCTTGAGGGAAAGAAAAGATTGATCACTCAGTGAAGGATAAACCAACTGATGCAGAAGATGAATAGAAACCTGTAGAACTGAAGAAGAAGATAGGTAGAGTTATCTTTAAAGGTACTTACTATAATTATGGAGAGGAAGGACACCATTCTTTTGAGTGTACATAGAAGAAGGTTGGTGATCGATGAACTATTGTCGTGAATGAGAATGAACCTGAATCTAAGAACTTGCTGCTTTGACGAACATTGCTCAGTACAAAGGAGGAACCTTGTCAGAGGACTAACTTGTTTAGGACCTGATGCAAGTCTAGAGGTAAACTCTGTGATGTTATTATTGATAGTGGAAGTACTGATAACCTTGTTACTGAGGACATGGTTCAAAAACTTAGGTTGAATAGAATGAAGCATCCTTGTCCTTATAGGATTGGATGGTTACAAGATGTTCATGCTCTGGAAGTAAGAGAAAAATGTTTATTGATGTTAAGATTGGCCAGTTTAAGGATCTTGTGTTATGTGGCATTGTGAAGATGAATATTTGTGATATATTTCTTGGTAGACCTTGGCAATATGATTGCAGAGCTATGTATGACTGTGTCAAAAATGTGTTTACTATTGAGAAGGATGATAGGAAGGTTTCCTTGATGCCTTTGCTAGATACAACGCTCAGTAGGAGAAGCTTGAGTATTGGTAGCCAAGTTGAGTTGGTAGATCCAGAGAAAATGAATGATCAATATGGAGGATAGACCTGTGCATTATCGAGGAAAGATTTGAAGAGACAGAGAAAGATGAAGTGGAAGAGTATGCAAACTGAAAAGGTGGAGGACTTGTATGTGAAGAACTAGTTTGGGGTTTATGTGCTAAATCCCAGAAGATGTTCTTCTCACATATGAACACCTTTTCGAACCTATGGTGTTTGATACAAGGGCATTCTAGGGTACTTGGTGAATCTGCATGGAGGTGTGTTATTTGGCCTGTGTTACTTGGTTACAACCTTGATCGATGGTCTCAGTCATTCAAGGAAGCTCAGTCACTAAAATAACTTGATAATCTCTGGTGCTTGGTGAAAGTGTTACTCGGTGATGCTTGCAGTGCTCATTCGACACCGGTGCTTGACAATGCCTGGCATGCTCAGTTATTTCACTATTTCTTGGTAGTTCTAGTTTACTGACTAGAGTTCTGTGTGATTTGTTGGACCGACTTGGTGCATTTTTTATTGGTAGTTGTTACAAGCCAACATGTTGAATTTAATTGTTGTAAGTCTATTTTGAAGTTGACTTGTATTGCATTTAATATTTGTTGGGGGGAGTTAATGGTTTCATCCAACCGACTTGTGGCTGATGATTAGTATTTAAAGGGGTGTTTGGGTAGATGTTTAGCAACAATGAGGGGCATGACTTGGAAGACTTAGCAAATTAGATTAGAGGTTCTGAAAGCTAGAGTTGGTGAAGTTGTGGAAAAGATCTTGCATGATCTTAAAGATTAGATTGTTATATGATAGTTTGTAATTGTAGAGCTAGTGGTTTGCACACTTGGAGACAAGGAGATTGCTTGGAGGCTTGCGAGCTCAAGTTTAGATCTACCTTAGGGTTTCCATCACTTGTTGATTGTTTCAAATCTGAACTAGCTAAGATTGTACTGGATCTGTGTGGATCTTGAAGAACTTGTTTTTGTTTGTAATTGGCCCTAACCCAGAAGGCCTTACAGCTGGGCATGTTAATGAAAATTGAGTTGAAACATCTTCTTGTGTTGAGTTTTCCACTGTGTAATTCTGAAGCTGCAAGGTTGGATTGTGGTTAATTGGATCCTCCTTGCCTTGGTTTGCGTCAAAATGGGTATTCAAGAACAAGATGAATGAACAAGGAGAATTTTTAAGGAGCAAAGCAAGATTGGTATGTAAAGGATACTCATAGTAAGAAGGCATTGATTATGAAGAGAATTTTGCACCTGTTGCAAGACTTGAAGCGGTAAGAATGTTTTTGGCTTATGTAGCTTATACGAAATTCAAAGTGTATTAGATGGATGTGAAGTCAATATTTCTAAATGGAGAATTGGAAGAAGAAGTCTACATTGAGCAGCTTGAAGGTTTTCCCTTGACTCATGAAGGAGATATGGTATGTAAATTGAACAAAGCTTTATATGGACTAAAACAAGCACCTAAAACATGGTATGCAAGATTAGATAAATATTTGATAAAATTGGGATTTAATAAAGGCACATCAAATAGTAATTTATATTTGAAAGAGATTGAGAATGGTTTGTTGATTGTACTCATCTTTGTTGATGATATTATCTTTGGTGTAGAAGATGAAGCTAGTGATAAATTTGCAGATGAAATGAAGACATAATTTGAAATGAGCATGATTGGTGAGATGAAATATGTTTTAGGATTATAGATAGCACATAATAGTGATGGTATTTTCTTATGTCAAGAAAAATATTTGAAAGACTTGTTGCAGAGATTTGGAATGGAAAATTATAAGTCAGTTAGCACATCTATGGTAACTTGTCATAATTTATCTAGCTTAGATGAAACTCCTGTAGTTGAACAAAAGAAGTACATATCTATGATTGGAGGACTACAGTATCTAACTCATACAAGACCAGATATATCACATGCAGTTGGAATTGTTGCAAGATTTCAAGCTGATCCTAAAGAATCACATTATGCAGCAATAAAAAGAATATTTAGATATTTGAAAGGCACAATTGACTATGGGTTATGGTATGCAAAATCTAATGACTTTACCCTATGTGCATATATAGATGCATATTGGGGAGGTAGCGTTGATGATAAAAAGAGTACAAGTGGTGGAGCATTTTTCCTTGGAGGAAGATTCATTTCTTGGTTAAGTAAGAAATATAATTGTATTTCATAGAGCACAGTAGAAGTAGAATATGTAGTAGAAACAAACAATTGTAATCAAATAATATGGATGAAACAAATGTTGAAGGATATTGGAATTAAATTTGATGAGCTTGTTGTTATACACTGTGATAACACCAGTACATGAAGTATGTTGAAGAATCATGTGTTGCATTCTAAGACAAAGCATATAGAAATCAAGTATCATGTTATAAGAGAAATATTTCCAGAGAAAGAAGTTAGACTTGAGTATATAAGTACAAAAGAGCATATTGCAGATATATTTACAAAGCCCTTACCTAAAGATACATTTGAGTATCTAAGAGGTATGCTTGGGGTTATGTGCCAGCCTACTTTTGAGAAGTGATGCAGATTGTTGCATCAATCCAGTGGTATATGAGCTCTATCTTTTCTAGACTATATGATGGTACTTCCTCTATGGGGGAGTATGTGTGTTTTGAGCTGAGTCATAAAGGACTCTTGTAAATGTATTTTTTGAAAATTGTCTTTTGACATTGAGGTTTTTGTAATGGATTGACATAGTGATGCTTTATTTGTCATTGATGTCAATGAGGGAGAAGGATACATGAAAAAACATCTGTTGGATGAGATGAAGCAATATAAAATGGAAAAACCTATAAAATTTGATTGATGAAGAGGATTTGAAAATATCTCAGAGCAGTAGTGTTGCAGTTTGGTATTTATGGAACTTGGATGCTTTTTCATCTATGTTGCCATCAATGCCAATGAGGGAGACTGTTAGGAATGAATGCTAAATATGTCCTATGGGGGAGCATTTAGATTCATTCTATAGCAGTTGTATGATGCATTCATGACTGTGATTGTCATTGATGTCAATACGGTGATCTACTAGAGATTAGTAGAGAGGCAGACAATGTTTGAATTAGCACACGTGGAGTATTGTAGATCAAGCTATGAGAAGTTGAGGATTTATTATAAATTTTTTCTTGAGATTGTGTTCAAGAGCGTGTACAAAAATTAAATTATTCATGACAGTTATGTGTAATTTAGTGGAAGCAGTATTCAAAAAGTGTTCCTGAGAAGCGGCTTGTGGTAACTGGATTATAACTCCTAATCGGGATGGAACTTGGGCATGAAAAGTTATATAGTTGATGAAGACATTTCTGTAGTGACTTGGATAAGAAACCATGGCCGGAGGTCACATGTGCGAAGATTTATTTTGTTTTAAAGCCAAAAAATTTTATATAATTGTGGATAATTATGTAACGTGTGAAGGTTTATATTTTGTATTTGATTAAGCCTTGTTGGCTGAATCATTTGTAATTATTTGAGTGTGGCATAAAGGAAGGATTGTTTTGTTACAAGTAGCGGTTGTCGTTGCACCAAAAGATCAACCTATTAATGCTCGATACAACCACTAGTCTTATAGAAGACACATGAGGCAGTTAAGCCATGTCATAAATCCCGAGGGGAGCACTGACCATTTTTCCAACAATCTCCCCCTCAGCATTACTTGAGGAGATTCGAACTTGTGACCAAGCTCTAATACCACTTTTTACAAGTAGTGGTTGTCGTTGCACCAAAAGATCGACCTATTAATGCCCGATATAACCACTAGACTTATAGAAGACACAAGAGGTGGTTAAGCCATGTCACAAATCTCGAAGGGAGTGCTGACCATTTTTCCAACATGTTTTACTTAATTGAAATATGGGATATATGATGAGATATTGATGAGAATTGTGGAATTGAGCAATATATATTGTAAGAGGATATGCAAATTATAGAGATCTGGTGAAGTAGTTGGTGCAGTTTGGCACAGGCAAAGGAGCAAAGATAAGTTGCTGAGATCAGTATTTGATGGTATTATTCTAGGATAATAAAAAGATCAGTTGGACAGTGTGTTCAGTGATCTTTCCCTTGAAGTTGTTTGGACAGTGGTAGAATCTTTTAACAGGGATTCAAAGTCTCATAACAGGGACTCATATGTACTGAATGTATTTCATAAGGCTCCTAATAGAGTCCATCCTCTCACAAGTAATTTTCATATTAGTACATCTTTTGTGGGCATCATTCCCACCAGGGTTTACTCTCTGATCAAGAGGTTCCCTAGTTAACATATCTTGTGTTATTGTGTTGTTGTGTATGTTTATCTTTCTATAGTTGTTGCTTATATTGATTACATGGTTGAAATTTGATAATGGTAGTAAAAGTTATTATTAGCTGATAACTGATTCACCCCCCCCTCTTAGTTATCTTGGTGGACTTTACTTTCTAACAGTATTGAGGTTTCATCATCATTCAATCAACATTGCATCAGTGAGTTCATCAGATTGACATCAATCATCAGATCAATCATCAAATTTGAATTAGACATCAATTGATAAAACATTAGATATTCTTTGAACCAATGTGCTTTGCATATTATTCAAAGAGAGGCATTTGTATACACCCTAAATTGGTCAAACCAAAGTCAACTACATCAAACCAAGTTAAAATTGGTCAAACCAATTCAAAAAAGAAATTATTGATCAAAGAAAAGGATTAATTGAAAATCAGCCAATTGGATTAATTAAATCAAAAGATCAAATAATTATGTGATTGATTAAATTAATTAATTGTATAGTTCAATCAATTAATTAAATCCAACCCATTCAAATTAAAGACATGGCTAAATCAATTAATTATTTTAATTAATAAATCCTAATTACCTCACCAACCACATATGGATGAAAATCAATTCAACCAATGAGGTGAGAGTATTTTGATCACATGGATCACTAATAGGCTTTTCTATCTCAACCCTTCATTTTGGCTTTGCAATCTTGGCCATTTCTGTTGTCTTCTTATTCCAATACTTGAAACACAACTTGACCTCTCATCCTAATCATGGTTAAGCTCAAATCTACCCCCTACCCTTACAAAATCCTACAAATAGGAGGGCATTCTAAGAGTAAATCCTCCATTATGTTAGAATAATTGAGAGTGGGGTGAATAAGTTATCCAGTGTCCCAAAACAAAATGTATAATTCAAAACAACTTCTTTAATTTTTGCTCCTCGATAAACAATAAATACTTTCACTATCTGTGCTTTTACCGATTATCAGTTAAATACTATAACAGTTACCAATCAAATCTAACATATAACATGCAAAGTATGATAACAAACAAATATCACAATCAACACATAACACAAGAGATTTAACGTGGAAACCCTGTAAAGGGAAAAACCACCTGGGACCGGCAACCCAAAATTGTTCACTCTTCTGAAGTGAGGTCGGTTAAGACCCAACCCTATTAAAGGTTTACAAACACACTGTTAGGTGTGACCTTGTTAGAGGATTTTAGACTAGAAGTTATCATCCAACCAACATTCACTATGGGGTTGACAGGATAACAATGTTCATTCTATGAGTGATACATCATAAGACTTTCAGAGTCCACTCGGTTAAGAGATTTTGACTATATACAATGGTTAAATATGTAACAGTAAATGACCTGCCTTAATACAACTTCAATTGTAGATTACAAATCAATATTCAGTCCTAAAAAATCCTTTTGACCAATATTACACTTTAGATTTAATACTATATCAACTTACTGTCCGTCGGTAATTGCTCTTTATAGCTCGATAATTGTTCTGCAGCTCGGTTCTTACTAACCAGTATGATCATAATGCATGAAAACCTTGTTCACACAATATTCCTACAGTTTCTACTTCTTCTGGCATTTTTCATAATGAAATTCTAGTCTCTTTCTCTACCTTAGCTTTATACCACTTAAACATTTTAAAGGCTTTAAATTTCTCTTTTAGGAACATAACAGTCATCAGTCTAGTATAGTCATCAACAAAAAGAATAAAATATCTATCACCAGAACAGCCCTGAGTTCTCATAGGACCACATAGGTCGATATGAACCAACTCAAGTATCTTCTTTGTTGAGTAGTCTTTACTTTTAAAACTAGACTTAGTCATCTTACCTTTCTGACATTCATGGCACATGGCATGATCAGGTTTTGTCAAGTTAGGCAATCCTCCAACTCTTTTCTTTTTACTAATTTTGATCATGTTGTCAAAGTTCACATGGCATAACCTTCTGTGCCACAACCAAGCATCTTCATCCTTTATTAACAAAAAATAGACTGATCCATATCAAGATAGAATAGATTACCTCTGGATTGTGTACTAGTTCCGACAAGTCTTCCTCCATCATCATAGATCTTCACCCTTTTGCTCTCAAAATCCATTCGGTGGCCTGAATTGTTCAGTTGAGCCACACTTAATAGATTATAGTTCAATCCATCAACCTAGTATGCATTTTCACATTGTATTCTGTCATTGATCATCATTGAACCTTTATCTCTTACCATACAAGGTGCATCATTTCCCATTCTCATAGATCCTCCATTATATTCAACAAGATGATCAAACTTCTCTACATCACCGGTCATATGATGTGTACACCCACTGTCTATGATCCATGTATCATTTCTACTTACTTTAGAGATTAGTGTTGTCTCTTCATGTTTCTCTTCTTCCTCTAAGTCATCTTTCATTGCAACAAATACAACTTCTATATCATCATCAGAATCAGATTTAGTTTCAATATCTTCGGCTATGTAACATACCTTTTTGCCTTTATCATCTTAGTTCTCTCTGTTGTTGTGTCAGTAGCCTCTGTTGACTCTTCTCCCATAGCTTCCTTCAGATCGGTCTTTGGATCTATCATCATCTTTCTTCTGAGGACATCTAGCAATGATGTGACCGACTTCTTTATAGTTAAAGCATGCCAAAGGTAGCTTGCCTCTATACCTTCCTTTTCCTTTGGGAAATCTTCTGGCCATAAGAGCTTCAAGCTCATCAAGTTCATCATTGGTATTACCATCACTATCATAATTCTTACTATTCCTGCTATACTTTCCAATCTTCAAAGAAGACATGAAAGTGGATTCAACAGAAGGAATAACACTGTTATCAAAGTTGTTTAATTCAAAGGTTTTAAGTTTACCAATCAGAGTGTCAAGAGTAAGGTTGGATGTAGCTCTTGTCTCATGAATTGCAGAGATCCTGATTGCATAAACTGGCAGCAAAGTTCTGAGAATCTTGCTTATCACTGTTTCATCATCAATCACTCCATCAGATGCTCTAATAGCATGTACCACCTCTTTTAGTCTATTTGAGTATTGTACAATGTTCTCACCTTCTTTCATTCTCATATAATCAAATCTGCCTCTTAGGCTTTCAACTCGAGCTCTTTTGACATTCAGATCTCCATTGTATATCAGATTTAACTTGTCTCACATCTTCTTAGCAGTATCACAACCCTTGATGTCTTCAAATTCGGCATCGGTACAGGTAGCAAAAAGTTCCACCATAGTAATATTATGTTCATGCCTATCCTTTAGTTGATCAAGAGTTAAGGGACCAGTGGGCGGTTGTATGTAGCCATTCTCCATCAGATCTAGTGCAGAATTCCCAATTTTAGATATGTGCAGCTTTATCCTACTTTGCCATACTGCGAAGTTCTTTTTGTTCAACTTTGGTACTTCCCTCTTATACATCTTGAGACCTTTGTGCTTAAGTCCTTAAAACTCTGTTCTAAGAAACCATCACTTTGATACCAATTGTTAGAATAACTGAGAGGGGGCTGAATCAGTTATCTAGTGTCCCAAAACAAAACATATAATTCAAAACAACTTCTTTAATTTTTGCTCCTCAGTAAACAATAAATACTTTCACTATCTGTGCTTTTACCGATTATCAGTTAAATACTATAAGAGTTACTGATCAAATCTAACATGTAACATGTAAAGTATGATAACAAACAAATATCACAATCAACACATAACACAAGAGATTTAACGTGAAAACCCTGTAAAGGGAAAAACCACTTAGGACCGGCAACCCAAAATTGTTCACTCTTTTGAAGTGAGGTCGGTTAAGACCCAACCCTGTTAAAGGTTTACAAACACACTATCAGGTGTGACCTTGTTAGAGGATTTTAGACTAGAAGTTATCATCCAACCAGCATTCACTATGGGGTTGATAGGATAACAATGTTCATTCTATGAATGACACATCATAAGACTTTCAGAATCCACTCGGTTAAGAGATTTTGATTGTATACAATGGTTAAATATGTAACAGTAAATGACCTACCTTAATACAACTTCAATTGTAGATTACAGATCAATATTTAGTCCTAACAAATCCTTCTGACCAATATTACACTTCAGATTCAATACTGTATCAACTTACTGTCCGTCGGTAATTGCTCTTTGTAGCTCGGTAATTGTTCTGTAGCTCGGTTCTTACTAACGAGTATGATTAGAATGCATGAAAACCTTGTTCACGTGATATTCCTGCAGTTTCTACTTCTTCCGACATTTTTCATAATGAAATTCTAGTCTCTTATATAGACGAGTAAATTGTTTTCTTCTCCACCATCAAATTTTGCCGCTTCAAACTTTCTTGGCTGACATGTCAATAACACGTTTCAATCTGGTCTGTTAGATCTTCCTTTAATTTTGTTAGCCGTCGATCTTCATAACAAACATTATCTGTTATCACTGAAATCAAGGTACTTTATAGCTCATCAATCTTATCGGCTAAACTAATCATTTAGTTCATTGTGTTCTGCTCGGTTAACAAAGAAATGCGTTGGTGAACACTGCTTGATTAATATTGTGATCGGTATACACTACACTCCGTTGGTGTATACTAGAAATGCTTCATTTATCGACAACACGACTTTGTGTCTTTCAGCTCTATACTTTATCATAGATAAATGCAACATAATAAAGTCAATATCATCAAGTCATAGACTCATCAACAAGTTACTTAATGTGTTCCTTATCCTCATCTGTCATGTGCATCTTTTCCTTATGTAGATTTCTCTGTTCTTTATCTCTTTCACCTTTCTTCAGATGTCTCGGTATAGTAACTTACAAGATAAGTGTTGTCAAACTAGTTGACATCAATGACAACATAATACTGATTTAATCATATTACATATCTAATCAGCAACTTCTTAGTGATCTTTAATCACAAATTCTTCAATCAGATTCCAAATCAGTTGTAGTCCAACACATTATTGCATAGCATCATTACTATAGTCAAATCATTTTTGAGCTTAGGCATTTCGATAGAATTTGAATTGTATTGAGGTAATGGAACAATTTAGTGAGAATTTGGTAGGAATTGAGCATGATAGGGCATAATTTGCATAGTTCTCATAATTATTTTATCTCATATTAGGAATTGTCACTTAGGAGTGCTTAAGAATCTGAGAGCATCCTTAGTCTTCTTAGTTAGAGAAACATGAGATGATTTTAACCTTTCAATTTGGATTCTTTAGCATGTTAGATCTTATCATTTGTTCAAATTTAGTAGTTTAAGCTAATGTTTCATGAATATACATTTTCTTGTATACAATACCATTATGTAGATTTATTTAGTAGTATGGGAAAACTGTAAACTAGGATAAAATTTAATAGGGTATCGCCTAGAAGAATAGATGCCCCAACCTTCCTTGCATTTTTGAAGTGGCTACAAAGGGACTTCTGATCTTATCATGCAAGCCTCACATTCCTTTCCTTCTGTAGTTGAACAATTCGAAAAGGAATAGTAAATACTCTGATTTTTGATATATCTCTAGAGATACCCTCTATTTCTAGTTTGTTCTTCCGAGAAAGTCTTCTTTCTAAGAAATCCTCCTATGAGGTTTCTTTATTAATAACTACCATTTTAGGCCCTTGAAGAATTGAGCAAGCAATGTGTCTTGTGTTGAAGAATTATTTTTCCCATTTTCTTCCACTTTCTAGATTTTAATTGGTTT
Organism: Chamaecyparis obtusa; assembly: GCA_027943335.1. NCBI lineage: Eukaryota > Viridiplantae > Streptophyta > Pinopsida > Cupressales > Cupressaceae > Chamaecyparis > Chamaecyparis obtusa. The sequence continues at coordinate 501,671 of BSBK01005808.1, forward strand.
CCATCTCATTTGTGATTTTCTCATAAGTCTTGGTTTTGTATTTAGAATTTTTAAATGTTAAAGTTTTATAGGCCTTCGATGGTACAAAAGTGTTCATATTTGTGTTTGAAAAGCTTAATATCTCACCTCTACGTGAAAAAATTTGAGAGTCAGGAATACCTCCTAATTGTTTGATGAAATGCCGCATAGAACTGATGTAAGTGTGATTGTTGGTTATGCACAACAAAGTCGTTACAATAAAGCTTTGAGAGCTTTTTTCCAAATGCAAGAAACAAATATGTAGGCAGCCAAAATCAAAATCATAAGTAAACACGGTCTTGGGAAGGAAGTCATTCAAAATTTATGAGAAAATGCAAGAGACTAAGAAAATGGTCAAGAGTAATGTAATAAGGCCAAGGAAAGGCCACTTATATTGTTCTTAAAGTTAAATGAGTCTATTTTGATCAATTGAATCCATTTGAAAGGATTTGAGATCTATTAGGTGCATAGTAACCTTTGAAGCCCTAAGTTGGTCAAACAAGGTCAAAGGACGTCGACTAGTCCAATGGTGAGGAGCACCTAGTACTAGATGAACACCATGAGTCGAATGAGAAATTTCATAAGGTTTTGAGTCTATGTTGGTTAATAGGATCATTTTTGATGTAGTACTTGAGTCATTTTAAATCATTATGACTCATTTTGTAAGGCAATGTAAGCCAATTGTTCAAAATAGATCAATAGGGTCCTAATAGGGTCAAATGGTCAAAATGTATAAACATGCCCAAAGAAGGGTGAAATGGATGTAAAATGTCTTATTTTGTCCATCTTAGCGTGGTTAGGGTGTCCATGCATAGTTTTATCAAGTTTGGAGCTAAAACACTAAAGTTGTCATTTTGAAAAGAAAAGTTGTCATGCAAGAAATGCATAAAAAGTTGTTAAGTTTGCACTCGGACTTAAGGAGACAGTTAGATCAATTATGGAACCATAGGAGGGTTATAAAATCCATTGAATGGTTGAATTTAGAGTAGTGTCTAGGTTGGAGGAAATTCTTGTAAGATTAGATCAATAAAGCCTCCGACTGTCACATAATTCTGCAGGGTTGTTGACAGTTCAGAGTTTGTACAGCATCTTTGGATGCGAATCGTTCATGTAACAGATGTAGAAGCAATGAGAAAGGAAGTAGATTTTATGTGAATCATTGTGATGCATTTTGAACGAAGAATGAATGAATGGAATTGATATTTTTGCTCAACATTTTTGACAGTTCCTATAGCAGTCACGTTTTTACTATTTCGATGTATATTTTCTATGGGCATTTGGATTGAATGAGTTCAAAAACTTATTGGAAGTTGTAGTATGATGAGTTAGCTTTGCTACAAACCTGATTTAAGCAATGGTCGTGGATCATTGGATGAGAATGATGGAAATTTCTGAAAACTGTTTTAAAACCCTCACTGACAGGGGTTTGATGAAAGTTTGATTGATATTTTCTATTTGCACCATTAGAAAATTCTCTAACTTCGAAGTCTACTAGCACTTTGAGTCCCCTTTCTAATGCAACAGGTTTGAGATTGAAAGTCTATGTGGTTAATGAGAAACTTGATGCCCTAGCGGGCTCATTCTGTTATTTTTCAGTGTTTTGATAGCCTATTGGATTGTTCAATCAGTTATTGATGTTACACAGGTTTCAAAATGGAATAAGAAGTTTGAGTAAGGTTGAGACGAACCCAAAATTGCCTCCTACTTTCATGGAAAAGGAATTCATAGGTGTTTGGATTCTGATTTTGTGAGTACAGTTTATATTGTCATGACAATGACAGTCCTAATAAATGGAAATGCTTTGTTGACTTAATTGGTTCTTGCCCAATATTCAACAATGGAGGTTATAGTGGATCTTCATTGATCAAATACCCTTCCAATTAGAGGACATGGACTTCACAAATGTCTTGTTTAGGACTGATCATATAATCCGTTGTTCGTACTGGTTAAGCCAGTGACAGTCAGGATTGCAAGTTTATTTGTCAATAAGAGTTGTTTGTCACCTAAAGATTGTGACCATGGTCTAAGGCACATTCCACCTTGTACATGAGTATACTAGTAGATGGAACATGGATGAAGGTTCTGATGTTTTTTCTTTGGGATGTGATCAGAGTATACAACTAATGTTTCTGATTGTAAACATTGAGTTTCTGCCTTGTGGACAAAATGTAAAGGCATTTGAGAGATATCATGAAATGATTCAAATGAAGTACTTTTTCAATTTGAAAGGAAGTGTAGAGATAGTTTGATATGATGTGTTATTGATTGAGATTTTGAGATGCTTGGGACTTAAGAGTATTGGTGGTCCTAATTGTCAAACATGGTGAACATGTTGTTTCATGAAATGTTTTGAGAGTTCAAAAGATATTGTTTCCTAATGGATTGGCTTGGTCATATTATGGTGTGAAGACAGTCATTAGGATCCTATGTGCACTAAAGGGGTCCTACGGTTGATTTGGTGAAAGTTAGTTGTGCTTGATGAGCAAATTGAGAATCTTGGGGATTTAATCTTGTTAGATGCCTCATTCAAGAGGTTAAGGAGTTTGAATTGAGTTTGGATCAGAAGGATCCTTGATGGTTTTTCTATTTTGTATGATGCTATGCATCATCCAATGGAGATAAAAATGATGTAATTCATGTTATTTGGTCATATGTGACATATTTGCAAGTTTCTAGGTCCATAGGAAGTCATTTGAATACAAAATGTAAAAAGTTGCTTTTGCAACATTTGCGTTAAAACTTGTCTTTAGGAGGTTTTAACTACTAACCAATTCAAAAATTGGTTGAAGGCAGTTAGAATGGGCTGTAAGATCTATAAAACCCTCTTTGGGTCGAGGGTTCAACATATAGAGGAAGATTGTTTGAAAGAATTCTCAATAAAAATAGTATTTACAATGTTATTTTCCTGTAATTTGCTGATCAGAAGCCTTTATCTCATGGTAATGGATTGTTCGTGTCTTGAGACCCATTTGGGATCAAAGATAGATGAATAGCTTTGATTTGAGTATGGTTTGAGGTTCTGCTGTGACTTGTGGAGGGAGATCAATGCTTTCTTTTCAAAACAGTCCCCAAACCCTCACCTCCAAGGGTTCTCACAGAGTTTAGTTAATATCTTCAGTTCCCACTATTTGAAGATTCTAATCTTCTGGATTATGCTAGAATTTTGAAGTATCTTTCATTTGAAATTGGTTTGGGATCGAATGGTTGTGTGTGGAATGAGAACTGCCGAGCCCTAGTGGGACTGTAATGGCATTTTTGATGACTGTAACAGAAAATTGCTTTATTTTGCTGTGAATTGTTTCATGTAATGATTCCAAAAGGCAAAGAATGTTAAGACAAAGGTGTAAGATATCTAATCACTCTTTCAACTAATACTCTGGGACAGATTTCCACATGAGTTTTTAATGATTAAATACACAATCCAATCATGACTGTCTGAACACTGTAACAGTGACAGTCCCTTGATCACGTGGTTTTAACTTCAATTGCTTGTCTTGTGGACATTGAAATTATTGTGAGACAATTTTCATAAGTTCCTCCCTTGTTTCTTAAGGATACTTCTTGTTTGAAAGTTGGATTACCTTTGATGTTGCTCAAATTTTTCCTGACTGTGATAGGGCAGTCGAGGCTAGTCCTTTACTCAAAATCATTTGCCAAGTTTTATGTGTGTTCCTCCATATAAGTGAAGGGTTCAAATCTAACTTGTGATACTTTCCCAATCCTGGAATGAATATTTTACATTAGCCTAAAGGACTGAATGCATTAAATCTATCAACTGTCCTAAGTATTAGACTGTCTCAGTTAGTTTGGATTGTCCTTACCATTGGAGTTCACTGTGCTTTGGGGTCACTTGGAGTTTGAATGGTTTTTCAATGATCTTAAATCACTTACTTTCATCAACCAAGGGTTTCCAAAGGTCAATTTGTCAATGCTTTACCCTTCATACTCTGTCTTGCTGTCAAACAAGGGGCAGTCCCATATGGTGTTCCATTTCATGTATGTGATTGTAGTCAAAATAAGGATATGATCTTATGACATAATTTCTTCATTCTCTAGAGGTGTTGTTACAAAACAAATTCTTGTTGAAGAGGATTGTAATCCAAAGTTCAATCAAGGATTGGGGTAATTGATTGCATTGAACCTCCATGTTGGAAGAATGAACAAATCTATACACCTAAAGTTGAAGTATCATCATGAGGAGATACTAGGTTGCTGATACAAACAGTATTGTCAACAAGTGATCAAGAATGATATTCCTTATTGATCTTGAGATCAACCCTTAGGAGTATGGGTGCAACTTTGTCGTATGTTGATCCTTGAGTGCCTAAAGGGAAAATGAAGAACTTGTTGATGTGGGCATAGGATCTCTGCATCACTTAGTTAAGCTCTTTTTGCATCTAATAACTTTACAACTCCTAAGAGCCAGTAGTATAAAATCGCAAATTCAAAAACATGATTTGTTTCAATTCTCAAAAATGTTTTGTTTCGTCTGCTATTATTAGTACACAAGTGCTTGGAAAGCCTTTATGGATTTAGGACATTATTTAAATATTTACTATTGGAGAAGTGATGTTATGTTTTGCACGGCAAGCAATTTGACCGTTTAATTCAAATTTTGAATTTATATATCAACTACTTATGTTGTCTAAAAACTAGGATAAGGTATATACATATATATTTGGGGACTTCCAGCCTTTGTTTTCAATTAGCCAGTTGTGATAAACTTTCAGTCACTTTTTTGTGATGTCACGATATACACCAGTTTTCCATGTTTTTCTACAAAAACATTAAAAAACAAATAACTACAGAGAAGAACAAACCAACACCACCAAAAGATACAATAAAATGCCATCAATGGTTTTGGAAAGATTCCTAGCACACAGTAACAACTACAGAGAAGAATAGACCATGTGTAACAACTATAGAGGAGAATAGAACAAACAACTACACCAATAGTTCTAAGAAGTTCCATAGCACACAATAGCATCTACGGAGAAGAATAGACCAGGTGTAACAACTATAGAGGAGAACAAAACAAACAACAACCCGAAGGTATACTAGAACAACACCAATAGTTCTAAAAATGACAATACATCTAGCACACAGTAGGATAGACCAATAATACACCTAGCCATTTTTTAAAATAGCACTTTCAGAGAGAGAGCGCATACAACAAGATTTAAAATTATAGACATTTTATAATTTTGATATGCACAACCTTCTGAGTTTAAAATCTGAATAATAGTCTCTCTAATAGCCCCTGTAAATCAATTGATTTACTCCAAAATTTAATTACCTTGTATCCAAAACTAATTAAGAAAAATTGGTTGTAGACATTTTATAATTTATATGCACAACCTTCTAAGTTTAAAATCTGGATAATAATCTCTATAATAATCCCTGTAACTCAATTGATTTATTCCAAAATCTAATTATCTTATATCCAAAACTAATTATAAGCTCTCTTTATACTATCAATTCATTGTGGACATGAATAAAACATGCATCTGCCAGCTTAAATTTTATACAAAATAAATGCTATATAAATATGTAGTCAAGAAATACAAGTAGAATCCACTTGTCCAAAATAGTGAACAAAAGCACTTTCACTGGAATAATGAAAGTGCATAATACAATAAACTTTGAAAAACAACTCTAGGAATCTGCAATGAAAATACTCCAGTATTCCATCATGTTTTCCACCAAGGATAGTCTATCATCCATTCAAATCGTGTTTAAAATTCGTTTATAAAATAAAGTTAAAAAAGATAAAACAAGTATAAATTTATAATTTTCTTTTAAAATAGAATTATATTTTTGAAATTACATCTAAGTATAATATTAAAATTTTTATTTTACTTCTATAATATAATATACCTTTGTAGTTGTAGGTAGCTCTTCATAATTATTTGAAAAGTTTTGAACTTCTTGAAGCAAAATAGTTACGTCTTGACATCGCACTGTGCATTGGTTGGGACCATGCTTTCTTATCTCCTGATCTAAACCCAGACACCACTTAGCTCTATTTAAAACTCTTTATTTAGCCATAGTAAAATTGTTCAATATTCCTTCCTCTAATTCAATTCTTTCTTGGCATTTTCCATTCATGGTGAACTGATGAAACACCGCATGTGCTAAATGTATTCGATTACTTGCAGCACAAAGAAACTCAAGACACTTGTTTGAATTCCAAAAGAATGGATGTGACTTAACTTGATGAATTGTTGATCTGAAATAAGAAATCACACAGTAAATAATTATATCTATGTACTCAAACATATAAATAACAAATAACACAATGAAATACTTAAATATATTTTATAATAAAATTTATAAAAGAAAAAGTCTTACTGATGTACAAGTAGCTTATTCACGAGGTCACAAGCCTCTGGAATATGCTGAATAGAAGAAACATTATAATGGCCACCATTTTTTATATTATTTTCTCTTTCCTCGGGATTATTACTGAAAGGATGCTCTCCGCCAGTAATACAATAGAAAACAATACATCCAAAATTGAATGTGTCTATTGCATCAGTTTGTAAATTCCCATTAATTTGCTGTGGTGCTTTCTATCCAAAAGTTCCATAACCTACCATAAAATAACATATTAATATGATCATAATCTAAGATTATCACAAAATTAAGAGGGAAAAAAAAAGATTATCACAAGATACTTTTGTAAGTAATCGCTCATATCTACCTTAAATAAATATAGAGATTCTTGTAAGAAAATGTGATTTCATTACACATATATGAAACATTGATACAACTCAACAAGAAATAATACTTTTATATGAGTTAGATAGTAGCTTACAATATTCGGATCAGTATCTGACTCAGATAAAAGCATTATTTCTTGTTGAATTGTATCAATGTATTTTTTCTCCATGATCTTGGGAGCAACATTTTTTCAATACTCATAGGTTCCTTCAAGCACAACTGCTCCCTTACTACCTTCACCGATCTTTTTTCCATCATTAGAATGGGAAGTCATGATCACACTGCAAAAAAACAAAAATGGTCTTGAGATTAGAAATGGTTGTGATCGCACTCCAGGAAAAAAAACTGTCCTATTAAATTAGAAATGGTTGTGGCTTTGTTTAAATATACATCTGTAGGTGAAAGACAAGAGAGCTTTAATCCAGAAAAACAAAAAACAAAAAAAGCAAAAACAAATAAAACAAAAATACCAGTGCAATATAAAATTGTAAGGACTAGATATCTACACCACATGCCGCATAAGCAAAATACGAAAGAGTGAAAAGTCTTAAATAAAGTTGATAAAATGAGAGTCTAAGCTCATATAAATACATAAACACAAAAGTTTCAATTCTCAAAATTTATTTCAAGATCGACCATAAGATGCCAATCTTCTTGTTAGTACATCGTTGTTACATCCATAGTTGGAAAACTCATCAAGGCTTGAAAAAAATTAGAAAAATTCAACCAGTTCTCGACAAAAACTTGACAAAAAATTCTGGAAACTAAAAAAATTACTTAAATTTTAATTAAAAATGCATTTTTTTAATTAGATTTATTTATATGTTTAGCTTAAAAAATCCTTCAGTCGTATTTAGTACACTCATATTCTGATATAGATAGTCTCATATATCCTTCATTCTTAGTTGAACTCATGCAGTCCCATTCTAAAACAACAGTTTCATCTCCATTTTACAATATCTATCACCAAATTACTGTAAAAAACAAAGTGTGGATCATAAAAATGATATATAGGGGATACCCATGAACTGTTTGACATAATGTCACCTATAAAGTAATGTCCATTGACGGATATTAATGTGAAGTGCGGACACACAGAGAACTAGTTGGAATTATTACAAAATGATTGAAACATGTAAAGAGCGAAAGAAATAACAATACAATGAAAATGTCTTAATGTCTCAGTATAACAGTACGCAAGAAATGCAAAGCAGTTGAACGAGGGTCATACAAAGAAAAATAGATACTTGTAAAGAAACTACAGTACATATGAAATATTTGATCTAATGCATGAAAATTATGACAAGCATTCAAAGGGTTTGATCTAATGCCCTAGAGCACATACTGCATGAAAATTGTGACAAGCATTCAAAGGATCTCAGACCAAAATCTGGTAACTCTTCTGCAATAACACAAGTTAAAAAACAAAAAAGTAAGAGACCAAAATCTGGAACTCAACATGCCTCGAATACTGAGTTCAGCGGCTTCCTTCTTTGTTGAGTTTAAATGAGACATTTTCCTTCTTTCTTGTGCTGCGTTTCTTATAGGCAATGCGATTTACTCTATACGCATCAGGGGGTGTGACATGACAAATGCATGTTCAGTGATTTTAACATGAATAATAAAAAATTCAATTTCATTTCTTGTCATATGCATGAGAAGGTCTGACATGACAAATACATGTTCAATGATTTTAACATGAATAATAAAAAATTCAATTTCATTTCTTGCCATACGCATGAGAAGGTGTGACATGACAAATACATGTTCAATAATTTTAACATGAATAATAAAATATTCAATTTCATTTCATGTAATACGCATGAGGGGGTGTGACATGACAAATACATGTTCAATGATTTCAAATGAAATGATTTTGTATATAGATAAGTTCAAATATTCATTTTTCTATTAATTTTGATTAGGTAATTAAAATTTATCCATCTATTCAAGGTTAGGAAAGAAATTAAGTTTACTAATAGTTTATTATTTTAACATAAATAATAAAATATTCAATTTCATTTCATGTTATACACATGAGGAGGTGTGACATGACAAATACATGTTCAGTGATTTTAACATGAATAATAAAAAAATTCAATTTCATTTTTTGCTATAGGCATGAGAAGGTGTGACATGACAAATACAAGTTCAATGATTTTAACATGAATAATAAAATATTCAATTTCATTTCATGTAATATGCATGAGGGGGTGTGACATGACAAATACATGTTCAATGATTTCAAATGAAATGATTTTGTATTTAGGTAAGTTCAAATATTCATTTTTCTATTAATTTTGATTAGGTAATTAAAATTTATTCATCTATTCAAGGTTAGGAAAGAAATTAAGTTTACTAATAGTTTATTATTTTTTATATAAATAAATTAAAAGCTCTATAATTAATATGTTAAATAAGGAAATCGTAATTATTTAATAGATTTAATAATTAAAATGAATTGCAATATATATATATATATATATATATATATATATATATATATATATATATATATATATATATATATAGTGCTCGGTTGAGTTTGGGCTTCACAACTTGTCAAGGAAGCTATCCCTTGTGTGTGGGAGGCTTCCCCTCGACACCCCCATACTCCTGGGGCTCACTTTCGACAATCTATTTGTCTTTCCCCTCATTTATGGGGGATTCATCTCTCAAAGATGGCTCATTTGCAAACAAAATTGGGGAGGCTTCCTTTGGTAATCCTAGGTATTTCAACAAATGTTCAAGGGCACTCAGATGCTGCCGAATTGGGTGAATTTTGTGCTTTCATCAACGAATGAGGAAGGGACAGGTAGAGGAGATAGACCAAGACATAAGGTGCCTGGACCTAAGACTATTGTCATTAAACCAAACTCTCAGATGTCACGATCATTAACACAGAAAAATTAGGCTTAGAGAGTTGACTATATTTCTATTTGTTGGCTACACAATATTTGGGCAAGGAAATTAGGGTTTCATTTTTCCTTCTACTGTATGATTCAGAAGGGTTTATTTATAATTTGTTTCCATGATGCTGCTAGTAAAAAAATAAGATATTAAACATCAATTTTGGAGTATACGGGCTTGCAATTTCAGGGCCCTAGGCTAGTTTGTAGAAGCAAACATGGATGAAGTGTTGGCACTTTCATGTCCTAGGTGGTTAACAATACACAATGTCCCATCATTCCTTTGCTCTCTCCTTCCTAAAGCACTCAAATCCTTTGGGAAAGTTCTATGTATTGATCAATTTGATTCTCTTCTTCCTCATATGGATACGAGAGTCCCGTAATTTAATCTTGGTATTGACCTTCCCGATGTCATTGACTTTTATTTGAAAGATGGTTTGGTTTATTGTCCTATTGATTTTCTTGGTGTTAATAATGCTTATTTTCTACGAAAAAGGAAGGGCCACAAGAGACATAACTATTAGCTCCTCCTTCCCAAACCTAAAGATAAAACCAAACCAACCCCCACGAGTGGTAACCCTAATTCTTCTAATTCTCTTCCCATTCCATTTGGATCTTAGTTTGTAGTTGGAAAACCTATCCCTCAGCAAACTAATCTCATTCCATCTAAATCCAATTTTGAACCCTTGCCTAAGCAAGATTGTATTTCTAGAAGCGTAGATGAGCTAAGAGAGACCATTTCTTAAATTGAGAGCAATAATATTGTTTCCCCTAAGACTAGTAATAAAAACCTTAATGTGGACGACTCTATTAGAAGAAATGTTGGACCTCAAAAGGAAAAATCTAGGCATAGATCTCTTAATGCACAATAGTTGGCATTGGAAAGGTTAAGATTGAATGCAAAGGAATTCAAGAAGGGGAGAGGAAATGATTTTGAGAAAATCATGGCCTCAAGTGGTGAGCCATTCACTACAGACCTTGAGGGAAGAGAAGAGGTTGTGGGTGGAGGAGTAAGTGAGATTAGGAGAGATGAGGTGGTGCTTGGGGGCAGTGAGAGTTGTAGGGAGGAGATGAGCATTCCTCCATCTAAAATTCCTAGAGAAGATGAGGCCTTGGAAGCCATCTGAGCCTCCTATGATTCTAAGATTATTTATCTAATTATTCACTGATTTTTATTTTAGAAGACCCCCCTACGTCACATCCTTCCCCTCTCAATCCCTCAGACCCCTCATCTTTGGATATCTTATTTGGGCTTGAGGGAAGTAGTGGGGTGGTGGAAGATAAGGTGGAGGTAACAAACTATAAATATGCTCCTGATCATGAGGAGATGGAGGAAGGTGAGATTGGGGAGTGGGCTCTTATCCGCTAAGGTGATTTTAAGGGGGTGGAGGTAGTTGTAGATGGAACTAAGCTTAGAAGATCTTGGAGGAATCCTAGGTCTAAGAGTTTCCCCCCAAATCGAGGAGGGAACTCCTCTTGGATCTAGAGATAATAAAAAGAAAAGGGGTATGCCTCCAGGTTCTACCACCCAAAAAGACTCTAAGGTCCTTGGTAGATAGCTCCCTAAGTGCTACATGAGCTTTAGGGCCAGCATGGATACCTCTACTTGACTTTTATATGGATATAAAATTTTCATCTTGGAATGTAAGAGGATTAGAATCCTCAGATAGAAAGTACAATGAAAAGAGGTTTCTTAGAATGAACAAAGAGATTGATATCATCATGTTGCAAGAAGTTAAAGCTACTAAATTATTACTGGACATCTCTTTCAAATGTATTTGGGGAGATGCTTCTGCATTATCTACTAATCATGATAAGGGTAAAGGTAGCACTTTTATCCTTATCAACCCTAAATGGATTAAATTTGTTTCTAAATGGGGTTCTTCACCTTGTAAATGAGTGGTCTAGATAGTTTTTTATAAAAATGTGTTGGTCTTTGGAGTATGTTCAATTTATGCTTCTAATGACTATAGAGAAATAATAGATCTGTGGAGATGGTTGTTTCTTTTGGAGGATATCTCATGTGTCATGGGAGGTTATTTTAATATGGTGGAGATTACTCAAGATAAGGATGGTAGCAAAATTGAATGGAAGGGAATTGAACATTTCTTCTCGAATAGGATGGTAGGGAAGCATAGGCTGATTAACCCCCTCATTGGTTGTAAAATTGAACATAAGGATATTTGGTTTACCTGGTGCAATTACCAGTAGGGGGGTAAAAGGATCTATTCCAAGCTAGAAAAGATTTATTTTAATAAGGATATATTTTCTTGCATAAGATATGAAGAGGGAAAAACCATTAGGGTGATCCCCTATACACTCTTGGATCACCATCCTATTATTGTAGGAATCTTCTCTCTAGGAGGGAAAGCTTTCCTTAAGGAGAAGAGTGATACATTTTATCTCAATACTTCCCTTCTGGAAGATTGAGAGGTTGGTCATGCAATTCTCTTATCAAATAGTTCAATAGAAAGATTGTCAACCATAGATGTGTAGTAGATAGATGGGTTTAGAACACTAGGAGCTAGAAGGTATTATATCAATCTATTGGTGGGAAGAAAGATAGACAAAATAGGAGAGTTGAAGGGGATCTTCATGATCAATTAATGGAAGATGAGAAATGTATTCAAGAAAATCATATCTCAATGCCTTCACGGGAGGCATTGGTTCATGCAAAAACCTCCCTCAGGAGGACTCTAAACACCAAACTACAGGGGGATAAAAGTAGAGCCTGAGTGAATTGGATGGATCATGGTGATAGGGGTTTGAAGTTTTTCTTTCAATTTCTTAAGACAAAGGTAAAGGAAAAAATTGAATAAATTTTGGAAGATGATGTCAAACTAGAAGATCAAAAAGACATCCTCAAGTCCTTTTCTCAATACTATAAAACTCTTTTCACTTCAGAGGATCATGGATAGGAGATGTAAAGAGAAAGAGATATGATAAAGACTGTTATTACAAGGAAGGTCAGTAGTGAATATACCCTGTGGTTGGATAAGCCTATCTCAGTGGAGGAAATTCACAAGTTCATCTAGGACCTTGCTCTTAACAAGGCTCCCGGATTAGGTGGGCTGCTAGTTGAGTTTTACAAAAAAAACACTGAGTTGATTGGTTCATACCTTCATAAGGTATACTCTGAAGCCATTAGAAGAGGCTCATTAGGATATATCAATAGTGGTTTAATAAAGTTTATCCCTAAGGAAGGTGAGCAGTCTCTCATAAAAAAACTAGAGGCCGATTACCCTCAATGTGTCGTGTAAAATTATTGTTAAAACTTTTTCAAGAAGGTTAGAGGATGTTCTTCCTAGAGTTATCAGCCCCACACAAATAGGATTTTTCAAAGGTAGGTTCATTTTGGAGAACTTTATCACCTGTTGGGAAGCCATGGCATGGGAAAAGGATTATAATTAAGAGGTTAGCATGTTATTGATTGACTATGAAAAGGCTTATGATATAGAAGAGTGGAAATTCATATTTATGATGATAGAATGTCAAGGATTTTCTATCTTTTTGTGAAAATGGATCGAACACTTATGAAAGATGCTAAGGCCTGGGTGTAAGTCAATTTTTACAGATCTAAGGGTTTTGAGCTATTTATATCAATTAGACAAGGGTGTCCCCTCACATCAACTCTCTTTGTTATTGTTGTTGATGTATTTGGATATTTGTTGAAAGATGAGGTCTTATCTCCAAGAGTCAATGGGGTGAGATTACCAGATGGTGGTGAGATATCTAATATCCATTTTGTTGATGATACAACTATCCTCAGAGAATTAGAAGAGAATAATGTAGATGCACTCATGAACAAAATGGATATCTCTTGTAAAGCTTCTAGTAATAAGATATCCATTCCAAAGTCTACCCTTCTTAGTTGGAAGGAGATCCCACCCCCATGGATTAACAAGTGGTTGATTACATGGGGTGGCCTTGAAAATCAAGTCTGATATCTTGGCATCCCTTTCTTAGTTAAGCCCAATATGAAAGCAATGTGGGATTGCATCAAGAATAAGAAGGTTAAAAAGTTGGGAAAGTGGCATAATTAGTACGTGTCATTGGTTGGAAGAGTTCAGGTATGAAAGAAGATTCTTTCATCCTATACTGTATATCACTCCTCAACATGGATTTTTAACCAATACCAATTCAATTTCATCCAAAGTATGACCAGAGATTACTTATGGTCAGATGGTAGAGGCAATAAGAAATAACATGTTGTTAAATGGAACAAGTGTGCTATAGATAAGAAGCTGGGAGGGTTGGGATTAAAAGACCTTAGGATACAAGGCATAGCCCTAATAGATAAATGGGTGTTTAAGTCCCTCCAAGGAAATGAACTCTGGAAAGTTCTACCAAGAAATAATATACTAGGAGGCTCTCATATAAGGCATAGGTGGTGAAAATATCTATAGTTTAATGATATTAGTTTAGGAGCCTTAGATTTTAAAGTCAAGGGATATGCTATTTTCAAGTCTCTTTGGAAAGGATGGGAGTGTGCAAAACACCTAATCTCTTATAGTGGGGTATTGTTTGGCAATAACATATTTTGAAGTGACACATCAATTTGGTGAAATTTAATGTATAAGGGAACCCCCTTTCTCTTTTACAAGGATGTTTTGTTAAAATGTGGGTAGTGTTGGTGTTTGAAAACTCTTATGCCACTTAGGGCTGCCAATATGTCTTGAGACTGATGTTAGGACTGGTTAAATCCAAGTGTGAAAGCTCTGCAAGGCAACTAGACCAACTATAGGGAGAAGACTGCCCTCTTCACTTCTGGCTCTGCAAAACCATGGTAGGTGTACCTAATCCAGTAACCTATGACATTTTAGGACTTTGGACTGGATTAAACAAAGCAGATGATAGCAAGAGACTACTAAATGTTAACCAGACATTCATTGAATCTCAATTGCTATTGGGTAAAATGGTCTTGTGAAGGGTAAAGACTTGAAATGGTATTGATATTCAAAGATGTAGGAAATAGCCAAAGACCATCAAGCATTGGACTCAACTGAATGTACTTTTCCTTGATCAGTGCCATTATCCATTGGGCAGCACATCAAATGTAAGTATAGAGACATGAACCAACTAGTGTCAAAGACTCACAACCATAAATACAACTTTTTCAGCCCATCCACTACTTATAAAATCCTTATGTAGACAAATCTAATGAATCTATGCCCTATCCAAAGTATTTTTCACTTGATCCTAGATCAAGAACTAAAGACTAGAACATATACAGAGGCAACCCAATGTAATGGACCAGAAAATCCAAAACTCATAAGACTGACACCAAGGAGAGACTTGAAAGCATGAGAATAGTTATATTAAGTATGATGAGGCATGTACATGTCTATACCAGAAATGAGACTACCACTTCAATAACTTGCAAAATATGTAAAGAAGTTCTATTTAGCTTCCTACAATGTGACAGAGTTTTCTATTTCCCTGGAACTGACAAAAATTCAGAACCCTTACATAGTCAAAAAATAAAAAATTATACCACTAGCCACCTTGGGAATCTCAAAGAGATTGCATGAAGCTTAGGGTGACTAGGGTTAGGGTTACAACAGCTAACCACAGTAAAAATTCAAAAAACCACTGGAGGGAAAACCAGCACCAGCCTGTCAGACCAAGGATGATCTTCGTACTTGAGAAGAATCTCTGAGAAGGATAGGAAGATCATAAATTTACCATGCAAATCAAACTGAACAGACCTGCAAAAAGCCTTGAGCAACAAAATCTGTCCATCACCATACGGAAAAACATCCCTACAAACACTCATGGCACCTTGGACCACACTGCAACAACAAGTGCCACCAAACCAATCAAATCTGTCGAAGAAACAATTAAGAACCAGTGCATTTTGTCGCTGTAGATCCTCAGGAAATTCAAATTCAAACTGCAACGGTCACCAAGTATTTCACGGGCTATGGCTTTAACTCAACTGCACCTCAGGTTAACTCTGTGAACTGGCGATAAGGTATTTCTTAGTCACGGAATGAAAGACTTAACTTCGGCTTAACTCTGTGAACTGGCAACAATACGTGCTAAAAATGGCCACTTAAGTTATTTGGTGAACTGGCGACTAAAGGCAGTTCACCAGTTCGTGGAAACAATAGCGCCACCGCTAAAGTATCATGCAAACTAGCAACAGAGAGAAAAAATGTCAGGGCCGCCACATTTTATCCATACCGTCAAAAACACCGAGAAGTCACATTGGGCCCGCTAAGGAAAATTGACGGCAGTTCGCATGATCGCATGGATCGACAAGATTCCACATGATCACACGACCATCGTTGGTTTGGAATCTTCCTAATAGTACTTGGGCCCGTTCGCCATTATGCCACCTTAGACCAACTGGAAGATGCCACACCACCACCTGCCATCGGGCTCAGGAACAGGTGTCAACTAGTCGCATGATCGCATGTCAGAAAACTCTAACATGCGATCATGCGACAGCCAACCACAGGCCGCCACATAACCACCAGCGAGACCACAACCCTTCCTCTAGTGGGCCCCACGCACAAGGAAGGAAACTTGTCGCATGATCGCGTGCCACGGAACTGGCCCTTGTGATCATGCGACAAGGCCATATGACTGCCAAGCATTCAGAGATTACGCGAAAAATTTCCCGCCAGGTCGTTAGATGCTAGCTGATAACCGCCAAACATGAAGAGATTACGTGACTACACAATCGTGTGATCTCTGAATAAAAGATGTAACCACCAGAAGATTTGGAGAATCAGTGACACAACTGAGCAAGGACTGGGCCCCACACAAGAAATAGCCGATCGCATGGTCGCATGTCAGAAATCTCTGACATGTGATCATGCGACAACCAATCAATTTAAAACTTTCTAAAACTTGGGCCCACCAACAGGTCGTAGCTATGCAGCTAGCAAACACCAACAAATAGGGCAGAAGTGCAAGGTCGAAAACACACAGGGTTTTTGGTGAAAGATCAAAAACACACAAGGTTTTCATGCAGACCAAAAGGTAGCAAGGAGACCGAAAACATCATGGATTTTCAAAAACATTGTGGGTTTTCGACACTTAGGCAGATTTTAAAATTTGTTTCCTGCAGACCTTAGAACTTGAATAACTTTTTGGATTTTGTGATTCAGCACGTACAATTTGGACTAGAGCTTCGTGACACAATGAAGAACACAGGGCAGGACACTTCAAGAAAACTTGCAAGGAAATGGGCCATTTTAAAAAGATTTTGCATTGACAGGAAAATGGACTAATAGTGGCTCTAGTTGGGGACATGTATCTCTTGCAGATACAATGAGGACCTCAGATCTCTGGGAAGAAGCAGACCACCCACTGGAAAAACACAGAGACCTCAAAAAACACAGGGAACAGGCTAGGAAAGAAACACACAACAGGAAAGGGAAAGATATTTACAGAATTTACAAGTATTTACAACCAGGCTCAAGGCCCCAAAAGAAAACCAGTGACCCTCCTGAATCAAAAATATGATTCTCATCCACATACGTGACCCACCACCTAAAAATTTTATGATCATCCTGCTGCAAATGTATGTGAATAACCATGGGCTGAAGAATGAAAATGTAATGATCATTACCCATTTTTTTCCCAGTCATGACTATTACATTCATATTCAAACTCCAAGAAGGAATGTCACTTACTTCTTCCTGCTGACTGGAAAGAATAAAAAACTCACCTTGCAATGCATCAAAAAATAGTACATGAGGAACATCATGCATTAAAATACAGTTACCTGGCTGAGAAGGACTTGAATCCTCTAATTCACCTCCATGTATTGCTTCAGCCACTAAGCAACTTGGTTCATCAATGATATCCTCACTGACTAGATCATGAACCAAGTGAAGGTCTTCTTCACTATTAATTCTAGAAAAAGAAGGAAAAGAGTATGAATCTTCAACCACTTCTTTTGCAGGGCAACCACATGAGGAGAACTCTGATGAACATGAATCATAAAAAAAATGAGCATCCTGCATCTTGTCAACATTTGACAAACCCAAAAATTGCTGGTGGGTGGGAGGGAAAATATCAATACATACATTAGGGATATTTGCATTGCTTGAAGCTGAACAAATGCTGATGACTTCATCATCATGTTGTATCTGGTTGCTATCTAGTAATGTGGGGGCAGCAAAAGAATCAGAGGCACACATGTCAAAGTCAAAACCTATTGACTCATGCTCTCGGTCAAAATCAATTTATGTTGGATGTAGGAACTCAGAGTCATCCCTCCCTGCATACTTGAGATATTCACAAGACAGGAGATCTAAAATTTGTTCACTATGAAGTGAGCAACAGTCCACAAGAACACCTTCTTCTGACATACAATCATCAGCAACATATTCATCAATCCAATCCTTTTCTTCATCTGATTGACTGCATAAACTTTCTTCCCCATACTGAGAAAGAGCATCACTCTCATGATTGCAAGAAAGAGTGTCATCACTTGACACATCTCCTTCATAACTTCCATCATTCTCAATATCAGTACCAAAGAGAAAAACCCCAAGTGCATCCTCAAGCTCAAGACTATCATCACTAAGTACCCAATCCCTGATACATCCATAATACTCCTCCCACAAAGCATCTGACCAACTGGTTGACTCAGGAAAACAAAGCTCCAGGAATAAACCAATGAACTCAGATTCAGGAAACTCAATATCATCCGGAAGCTCATCATATGCACCACAAAAATTCTCATAGAAAAGAGATGTGGATAGATCTTGTCTACACCCCACCTTCAATCTTACCAATTTTATGCAATCCCTAAGGATGCCCTGCTCTAATAATACAAGCTCCTCCTCAAGCTTACCCATTACAACTTAATGCAGTACTTTCATAAGATTTTGCAGAGATGCAACTGAAAACTTGAAGTATTCAACCTCTATTCACACCTTACTCCTTTTCCTAGTGCTTGATCACTTAATAAGGAGACATTTCAAATCCTTGAGAAATACCTGGGAATCTTGTAGCAGAAGACCCTTGGCTGGAAGCAGGGCAGATCTAGAGCTCACCTTGCAGCTCCATCAGGTTTTGCAATGTAGAGTTGCCACCTCCTTGAAGAGGAAAGAAAATCTTTGTTTCTTATTCCAACCAATACAAAACTCTACAAGTAACCACACTGTTCATCAGAAACTGCACTGATCAAACAGAGACAAATCAGAGCCACCACTCACAACTAGGTGAAAAAATTTAGCAAATACTTATTTGTTCATCTGACTCTTTCCAATGGCTCCCCAATAGAGTCACCATCTTGTTGGTGTTTGAAAACTCTTATGCCACTTAGGGCTGCCAATATGCCTTGAGACTGATGTTAGGACTGGTTAAATCCAAGTGTGAAAGCTCTGCAAGACAACTAGACCAACTATAGGGAGAAGACTGCCCTCTTCACTTCTGGCTCTGCAAAACTATGGCAGGTGTACCTAATCCAGTAACCTATGACATTTTAGGACTTTGGACTGGATTAAACAAAGGAGATGATAGCAAGAGACTACTAAATGTTAACCAGACATTCATTGAATCTCAATTGCTATTGGGTAAAATGGTCTTGTGAAGGGTAAAGACTTGAAATGGTATTGATATTCAAAGATGTAGGAAATAGCCAAAGACCATCAAGCATTGGACTCAATTGAATGTACTTTTCCTTGATTAGTGCTATTATCCACTGGGAAGCACATCAAATGCAAGTATAGAGACATGAACCAACTACTGTCAAAGACTCACAGCCATAAATACAACTTTTCTAGCCCATCCACTACTTATAAAATCCTTCTATAGACAAATCTAATGAATCTATGCCCTATCCAAAGTATTTTTCACTTGATCCTAGATCAAGAACTAAAGACTAGAACATATACAGAGGCAACCCAATGTAATGGACCAGAAAATCCAAAACTCATAAGACTGACACCAAGGAGAGACTTGAAAGCATGAGAATAGTTATATTAAGTATGATGAGTCATGTACATGTCTATACCAGAAATGAGACTACCACTTCAATAACCTGCAAAAGATGCAAAGAAGTTCTATTCAGCTTCCTACAATGTGATAGAGTTTTCTATTTCCCTAGAACTGACAAAAATTTAGAGCCCTTACACAGTCAAAAAATTAAAAATTTATACCACTAGCCACCTTGGGAATCTCAAAGAGATTGCATGAAGCTTAGGGTGACTAGGGTTAGGGTTACAATGGCTAACCACAGTAAAAATTTAAAAAACCACTGGAGGGAAAACTAGCACCAGCATGTCAGACCAAGGATGATCTTTGCACTTGAGAAGAATCTCTGAGAAGGACAGGAAGATCATAAATTTACCATGCAAATCAAACTGAATAGACCTGCAAAAAGCCTTGAGCAAAAAAATCTATCCATCACCATATGGAAAAACATCCCTGCAAACACTCATGGCACCTTGGACCACACTACAACAGCAAGCGCCACCAAACCAATCAAATCTATCGAAGAAACCATTAAGAACCAATACATTTTATCACTGCAGATCCTCAGGAAATTCAAATTCAAACTGCAACGGTCACCAAGTATTTCGTGGGCTATGGCTTTAACTCAACTGCACCTCGGGTTAACTCCGTGAACTGGCGACAAGGTATTTCTTAGTCATGGAATGAAAGACTTAACTTCGGCTTAACTCCGCGAACTGGCGACAATACATGCTAAAAATGGCCACTTAAGTTATCTGGTGAACTGGCGACTAAAGGCACTTCGCCAGTTCATGGAAACAATAGCACCACCGCTAAAGTATCATGTGAACCAGTGATAGAGAGAAAAAATGTCAGGGCCGCCACATTTTATCCATACCGTCAAAAACACCAAGAAGTCACACTGGGCCTGCCAAGGAAAATCGACAGCCGATCGCATGATCGCATGGACCGGCAAGATTCCACACGACCACTATTGATCTGGAATCTTCCTAATAGTACTGGGGCCCGTTCGCCATTATGCCACCTCAGACCAACCGAAAGATGCCACACCACCACCTGCCACCAGGCTCAGGAATGGGTGTCAACCAGTCGCATGATCGCATGTCAGAAAACTCTGACATGAGATCATGCGACAGCCAACCACAGGCTGCCACATAACCACCATCGGGACCACAACCCTTCCGCTAGCGGGCCCCACGCACAAGGAAGGAAACTTGTCGCATGATCGCGTGCCACGGAACTAGCCCTTGCGATCATGCGACAAGGCCATATGACTGCCAAGCATTCAGAGATTACGTGAAAAATTTCCCGCCAGGTCGTTAGATGCTAGCTGATAATCGCCAAACATGAAGAGATTACGTTACTACATAGTCACGTGATCTCTGAATAAAAGATGTAACCACCAGAAGATTTGGAGAATTAGCGACACAACCGAGTAAGGACTGGGCCCCACACAATAAATAGCCGATCGCATGGTCGCATGTCAGAAATCTCTGACATGCGATCATGCGACAACCAATCAATTTAAAACTTTCTAAAACCTGGGCCCACCAACAGGTCGTAGCTATGCAGATAGCAAACACTAACAAATAGGGCGGAAGTGCAAGGTCGAAAACACACAGGGTTTTTGGCGAAAGATCGAAAACACACAAGGTTTTCATGCAGACCAAAAGGTAGCAAGGAGACCGAAAACATCATGGATTTTCAAAAACATTGTGGGTTTTCGACACTTAGGCAGATTTTAAAATTTGTTTCCTGCAGACCTTAGAACTTGAATAACTTTTTGGATTTTGCGATTCAGCACGTACAATTTGGACTAGAGCTTGGTGACACAATGAAGAACATAGTTCAGGACACTTCAAGAAAACTTGCAAGGAAATGGGCCATTTTCAAAAGATTTTGCATTGACAGGAAAATGGACTAATAGATAAAGGCATAATATATCTTGGTGATCTGGTTCAAAATGATACTCTTGCAAGTTGGAATGAAATTATGTAAGAGTCTGACCTCCCTCAATCCCAATATAGAGTCTACTTAGTCTTAAGAGAGGCATGTTGTACCCTTGCACTTCCAAAGGATTTTGAACTGGATAGTGAGAGATTCCTTTCCTTTAAGTGTCTAGATGGCACTACACTCCCTAACATCAAGGCCAATTTTCTCTACTCCTTCCTCATATTAGATTATGATATTCCTTCCCATGCCAACTCCTACTAGAATATTCATCTTGATCCTACTAAGTGACATAATATTTTTGAGGCCCTATGGTCTTTCCCTTGTGAACCCAAGATTAGATTCTTCAAGTGGCACTTCCTTTTTCACAAATTGGCACTGAGACTTCCTAATGGGGAACCTAGCATTTTTATTTTTTGTAAACTACCTGAAACAATCCATCATGTCTTCTTTGATTGTCTTTTTGTAAGAGAGGTCTAAAATTTATTTGGTGTTACTATCAATAGAAATATTATCATGCATGAAATTATCTTTGGTTGTATTAAAGGAATCCATAAGATTTATAATGATTTCTTTTCTTATTTTTATGTGGGGCCATACTATGGCATATATGGACAATGAGAAATGATAATGTTTTTGGTAATAGATCCAAACACCTTACTGAGTCTCTGAGGAGACTCATTGTTCATAACATTGAATTGCAAGTCCATATCATCCCACTTGAATGAGATGTCTTTAAGTAACAGGTGTTGAAAAGGATGACTTCTATCCGCTAATTGAGAAATGAACATTCTGATTGATTGGAGGTATCCTTGTAGAGATCTTAACTGACTTATATTTGTAGGAGAAGCCATCTCCATGATTGCCTTAATTTTTTCTGGATCAACTTCTATACCTTTAGCTGAGACAAAATACCCTAACAGTTTTCCCAATGTAACTTGGAATGCACACTTCTTTGGATTAATTCTAATATGATACTTTTCCATCCGGGTGAATATTCTATCTAGCACTCATAGATGACCATCTCTATTTTTAGATTCTACTTGAATATCATCAACATAATCTTCCATTATAGTATTCATCATGTCGTGAAAGATTGTGTCCGTAGCCCTCTAATAAGTTGCATCGGCATTCTTGAGCCCAAAAGGTAGCACATTCCAACAATATGTGCCCCAAGGACATGTAAAAGCAGTCTTCTCTTGGTCTTCTATTGTAATCTTGATCTGGTTATAGCCGAAAAAACCATCCATTAGAGACAACATCTCATGTCCAGTCGTCAAATCAACTATGATATCAATGTTAGGTAATGGGAAGTCATCTTTAGGACAAGCTTTATTGAGATCTTGAAAATCTATACAAATCCTGATAGACTTGTATGGTTTTGATACTGTACAATATTAGAAATCCACTCAGCATAATCAATGGCTCAAATGAATCCAACATCTAGGAGCTTCTTCAATTCTCCTTTAACCATAAGTGTAATATGAGGATGCATCTGATTGAGTTTTTGTTTAACTGGCTTAATTCCTGGTGCAATAGACAAGTGATGCATGATAAGATTAGGATCTGCAATTGTTTGGTTCTTGTAATTTCTTGTTTATTTCTCTTTTTTGTTGTGTGTTTGTGTTAATAACGGGAGTACCCTTCTTCAAAATCAAAAGATGAGGAAAGATCTAGGTATTCACCAGAGGTCCATAGTCAAGTGGTCACTAGAATCTGTGCCCTTTCTCAAATCTGTACTCATGAATTGAAACAACCATCATAAAAATCACCAAAGGGAACCAGAGCTCAAGGAGGTATAAATCAAAGAGTGAATGTGAAAATGAGAGGGTAAAAATAACTTTAACTCCTTTATATATACCCTAGGTGACCTAATGGAAGGGTATTTTTACCATTTTTTTAACTACGGTCATTATTAAATCACATTTTTTCCAAATTTTTACTGGGGCAACATTGCAATTTTTCACATCAATTGTTATAAAAAATGAAATCAAAATTGGAATTTTTCACAAAAATTTTGAAAAACTCTAAAATTATGAAATTAACCAAGATTATCCAAAATAAGTCCTATTTAATTTCTGAGGGGGCATAGTATTATTAGAACATGAAATCAAGTCAATCAAAGTAATTTTTCAAATCAGGGGCATCGGACGTGAGATTTTTGAAATCATCAATGAGACATCAAATTAGTTGAATATTTCATTAGAGCACTGTATCAAGGTTTCATCATCATTCAATCAACATTGCATCAGTGAGTTCATTAGATCGGCAACAATCATCAAATTTGAATTAGGCATCAGTTAATTAAAAAATCAGATATTATTTGAACCAACATGCTTCGCACATTGGTTCAAAGAGAGGCATTTGCATACACCCTAAATTGATCAAACCAAAGTCAACCACATCAAACCAAGTCAAAATTGGTCAAAGAAAGTCAAAACAAGCAATTATTGATCAAAGAAAAGGATTAATTGAAAATCATCCAATTGGATTAATTAAATCAAAAGCTCAAATAATTATGTGATTGATTAAATTAATTAATTATATAATTCAATCAATTAATTAAATCCAACCCATTGAAATCAAACACATGGCCAAATCAATTAATTATTTTAATTAATAAATCCTAATTACCTCATTAACCACATATGGATGAAAATCAATTCAACCAATGAGGTGAGAGCATTTTGATCACATGGATAAAAAATAGGCTTTTGATGCAAAGGAAAGGGTGGTGGGGGAATAAACAACAAAGATTGGTTAATTTTCAAATGACCCTGGGCACTTCTCCTAGGCCTTAACTCCACAAATGAAGATGCACACACAACCAATGACTCAAGGAAGTATTTAAAACTTTTTTTTGAAGGATTTCAATGGTTTCTAACTAGTATTTGGTTTGGCTCAACACCCAACTCTTCAATCTTGGACAATCTCCTAGACAGGCCTAATAGCTCTGCTTGTAGCCCTGTAGCGAAGGTAAATGCCACTTAACTCTACAAAGTTCCAAAGGATTGACCAAAAAAATTAATTTTTTTGATACCCTTTTCCTAGTACATTGTCATATCAAAAGGATAGATATGATTGTTTTGGAGCATGTACTGCTACTCACCCCCTGTGACCCTCAAAATGAATAAAAAGTGAGTGATTTAACAAAGAAACCCTATGTTTCTTGTACTCCCAAGACCCAAAACCTTAAAAAGTGTTTTACTATGTTGTAAAAGCTCCAAATCTCAAAGAATCAGACTCAAACTTCCTAGAACCCCAAAATCCCCAAATTTGGTCAATCAAACCCTTAAACCAAGGGTTTCTCAAATCTCTGTCCTCCAATCACTTCCAAGTTCAAATGGAAATTGATTCACCTTTAAATGAACAATATAAAATGATCCCAATCATCAGATACCCCTATCCTTAAGGCCAACCTTTTGCTGCTATACCCTTGCCATGAAATTCAATGTATTTTCCACCATTTGCTGATTGTGATCACTTCTTCTTTCACTTGTCTGAACACCAAAGCATTAGAATTGTATTTTACATGTTATATATGCTCATTCCATGAAAGTTAGGCCTTTACTTTCATGGGATGATGCTCATCTTAATTGGATTCCAATCAAAACAGTGACTTGATAACCCCTAAACTGTGATAGTCTACAATAATGATATTAATCTGATTCAAATCAATGCAAGAAACATTTAAAATGTATTTAATCTTGTAAGGAAATAATTCTAAAACATTAGCAATAAATCCCAAGTAGATTTATCAAACTTCAAACAAATAAGACATTAAACAAGCTTGCAAAAATTCTAAGATTTAATTTCTTTGTTGTAGTCTATACACTCCATAACTTCCTTTGTCATACAATGACCTTCTCTACCAATATATAACCTTATTGTAACTATATAAACCAAATTTGGTCATTGGTTGATTAGTTTAAGGCATAAAAAGCTTAAAAATCCATTTCCCTCTAAAAAGGCCATATAGTCGTTACTTGTTTAAATTTGAATATTTAAACTTGAAAAATTAACTTAAACTTTTTAAATTTGTAAAATGAAAACTCCTAGGATTTCAAACACCTAAGAGACTTATTCTAAACACTTATAAACTCATAAACTATCCCTTGACTCCCTTGGTCACTAATGGTCCACTTACAAGAAATTTGGGCCTTTAGGCCATTAACCAACTCTTTACATTGCAATGTCATTTCATGACATTAAAAGACATTATAGACTTTAATATGTTGTAGTTGATGCTCATAGGTTCCTTCTTTATCTTCCATGCCCTCTATCTCTCATTGAATGCCTTCAAGGTCTTCATGTTTGCATTGAATGTCTTCATGGCTTGACTGGTTGTCCTTGGTGCCCCTGCACCATTCTCCCCACCTCCAAAGAAACTCTTGTCCCAAGAGTTACTCATGCTTGTCCTCCTTGATATATTGTGATCATTCTGATGCTTAGGGACCCAAAAGTCCCCCAAAGTATCTTTCCTTCTCACATCACCTGCATTCATATAGAAAAAATAAGACAAAAACTTAGTGGCATTTGATTGTCTTTCTTCATGACAATGTTGCTGCTTGAATGGCTTCATTTTAGACCTTTGGATAGATCTTAGTGGTCTCTGCTCTATCACAAACTTACTCTCATCTACCTACCCTCTAAGAGGACACGTGACTATCCCCATCATCACAAACATTTTCTCCAATAGTCCACATTCCTTGTGACTATTTTTCCCAGCCTTAGCTTGCAACCTTTCTTCTTTCTTCCAACCTATATCAACTTGTTTACTCTGACCCTGCACTAAGATATCTTTGCCAGATCACATAACTACATGCTGCATTTCATCTTTAAGGAGTGGAATTAGTTTGTAAGTTATCCTTCCTTTATGCACTAGATAAGTATTTTTGAAACCATCATGCACAACTCCCATAGCATATTCCCAAGGTCTACCCAAGATGACATGCCCGCAACTCATATCCAAAACATCACATAAAATGCTATCAGAATATTGACCAATTGAAAAATGTATGATAACTTGATCCCTCACAAGTAGATTATTATCCTTACCCACCCAAGTTGCATAGTAGGGATTGGGATGTGGAAAAGTTTGTAATTTCAACTTTGTGATAACTTCCTTGGAAACTAGATTATGTGAAGCACCTGAATCAATAAGCAAACTATTTGGTTTTGAAAATGTTTGTTCCTTGTACTAGCTATCCTCTTCCTACAAATAAATATTTACCTTCTTCTGGTGATGCCAAGATAGGTTCACGTTGCTCCTCTTTGCTTGCCTCTTCTTCAACCAAGTTTACCCTCATGTCTCTACCTTTGTCTTCATTCCATCTAGGATATCTAAAGGATTGATGACCCACTTCATTGCAATTGAAACATCTTCCTGTGAGCACTCCATCACCTCTTCCTCCACTTCTTCCACCTCTATACCCTCCTCTTGTATCAGAGGTGAATGTCTTTTCCTTCTCCTTCTCAATGCTTCTCTAAAAATCAGAATGTGTCCTTCCATGTCTTCCCCTCATAGAAGATCCTCCTATTGTGCTACTTTGCCTCTCTTGCCTTCTCTTTATCTTCTCCTCAGCCTTAATGTCCAATTTATAACACTCTTCAATTGATCTAGGGGTAGCAAGATTAAGTTCATCTTGGATATTGAACCTAGATCCCCCCATGTACCTAGCAATAGTTGCTTCCACATCTTCTTCATGACTCACCCTTATATCCAACTTGTGAAACTCTTCAATGTACCTTTGTATATCCATGTCTTTTTTCTTAAGACCTTGCATCTTCTTGTATAACTACACCCTATAATCATTTCACAAAAATTTTTCCTTCATCTTGTCCATCATAGCATACCAAGATGAAATCTTGGGCTTCCCATTCTTCCATCTCTCTCCCTGAACATAATCCCACCATAGAAGTGCATGTCCCTTCAACTGAGACTTTTCTATATTCACCTTTTGTCCCTCTTCAGTATCTTCACATCAAAGAACTTATCCATGGAACTGAACCAATCTCTTAGTTCCTCAAAGAACTTATCCATGACACTGAACCAATCTATTAGTTCCTCATCATCCATCTTCCCTCCATACATAGGCATATATGCTCTTGCCCTTGGGTCACCACTCTTAATGAATTTAGCAAACCTATCTATCCTTATATCTTCAGGATCTAATTGTTCTTCCTCTTGGGGTATCTATTCTTCCTCATCACCAACTTCATCATCCTATCTGATACTCTTTTCTCTTCTCTCTAATGCCAATATCATTTCTATCATGACTCTAATCTCCTTATCCTTCTCATCCTTCTCCTTTCTTTCTTGCTCAAGGGCTGATGCAGGAGCATCTCAGGTCCTTGGCAATACCGTGTCACCAAAAAGAATTTAAGTTTGTCTGTGTTGCTCAGTTCCTTCTTTGACCTAGTTGGTCGGTAGTTGGTCGGTTTCCTTTGGTTACCAAGGATGGTTGGCTTTCTCCTGGGTGGTTAGTTGTTTCACTAGAGCTTGATGATGCTTGTATGTTGCTTGATTGTCCTTTCTTACCAAGTAGTTTATTTTGAGTTTCTATTGAGGTTGACTTGTGCATTGATTATGGGTCATGGATTTAATGTTGGTATCAATCATTGGGAATCATGTGGTCCCAAATCTAACCATTTATTCTATTGATTGTGGATCTAAAGGTTGACTCAGTTCGGTAGCCTCTTGTATAAATGTAGTTGATTGTTTAGAGTTTATTAGTTAGTTTTGATAGAACATAGAAGATATTAGATTGGAGATTCTTGGCAGATCCTCGCATGTTTGAGGACTTATGTAACTCATTGTAAAATCAGGCCGTAATTGGGATAGCCTTACAGACCGACATGTATGAATCTATTTGATGAAAATTAATGAAAGATCCTACATTCTCTCTCTCACTGTGTTGTTTTTTGCTTCCGCATGTTGTTGAGTAGGCTAGATCATTAGGGTGTGCCATTGTTTTGCCCCTCTTGACCCCTACCTTGTATCAGGTGGTATCAAAGCAAGGTGAGATCTGGATCTAGGTCTGCACATCTAGGTTTGTAGGTTCCTTCTTTCAAAACCCTAATTGAATTATTGTGGGGTATCAGATTGCAATCTGAACTTCAATTGTAGAGGATTTCCAAGATGGTTCGTGGGAGGCGAGATGCGGATCCAGGATTGGCAAATATGTTAAGACAACTTGCTGCTAGATTAGAAGCCGTTGAGACAGCCCAAAGAAGAGGCAGACATCTTGAGGATGTTATTGATGATGAAGTTGAGGTGGAACAAGGTGATGCAGAGCTTGCACCGGTGATGGATTAGGGTGAAGAAAGATTCTTGAAGGCTTTGACAAGTCTAAAGTCTACACCACATTTTAATCCTTAGTATGGTGGAAAATTGGATTATGATGAATTGGTAGATTGGATCATTGAGATGGAAAAGTATTTTGAGTATGAAAACATTCCTGAAGACAAGAAGGTGAAGATTGTAAGCACAAAGTTGAAAAGTCATGCATCCTTATGGTGGGAACATCTACAACTGGATAGAAAAAGGAAAGACAATGAAAAAATCAAGGTATGGAATAAAATGGTGAATAAATTGAAAGGAAAGTTCTTACCTTGTGATTATCAGATTAACCTAGCTCGGCGAATGCAAATTCTAAGGTAGAAAGATAGCTTGGTAAAGGAATATACTAAGGAATTCTATAGATTAGATATCAGATCTGCACATGATGAAGATTATGTGGAAAGAATTGCTAGATACCTAAATGGTTTGAGAGTTTCCATCCAAGAAGAAATCATTTTGGTTAAATTGGATAACATTGAAGAAGTTTATCAATTTGCATTGAAAGCTGAGGAGAAATTGAATAAGAGATATGAGAAAAGACAAAGAGGAAGAGGTGGTAGATTCCCTAGAGGAAGAGGTAGATCCCATGGTGAAAATGGTAGATCTGAACCTGCAAAGACAAAATGGATAAAGGCAAGACCGAGTGGAAAGGTGAAAGTTCATCTAGAGGCAGAGACAGTAACTCCTGAGGTGGTTATAGTAGAAGTTTCTGAGGAACTTGTTACAATTGTGGAGAAGAAGGACATAGATCTTTTGAATGTACACATGTAAGTAAGAAGGTTGATAGTAGTAGAAATGCTTTGGTGCAAGAAGAGTCACGAAATGAACCTGAGAAGGAAAATAACTTGATGGTAAGAAGAGCACTATGGAATGAGAGTAAAAAGGAAGATCTAGTAAGGAAAAATTTGTTCAAGACCAGATGTAGATTTTCTCACAAAGTTTGGAAGGTCATCATTGACAGTGGTAGCTCAGAGAATCTGGCATTTGAGGAAATGGTCACAAAATTACAGTTGAAAAGGTTGGAACATTCGAAGCCTTATCAGATTTTATGGATCAAGGATGAGCATACACTCTTGGTAAGTGAACGATGCTATGTGAATTTGAAAATTGGAAAGTACTATGATAAGGTGTTGTGTGATATCATGCCTATGTATTGTTGTCATATTTTGTTGGGTAGACCTTTGCAATATGATAGACATGCTATATACGATGGGAGATTGCATAAGTATACTATTGTGGCTGATGGAAAGAAACAAATCTTGTTACCTTTGATGGAAGAACCTATTAGTAATGTTTTCACATCTGTGAAATTTTTCTTGATGGAAGGAAGAAAGTTTGTTAGGGATTTGAAAAAGAGTGATGTATGTTTTGTTGTGATCCCTTAAAAACCGAGTAAGAAAATAGAGGATAGTGTTCCTGAGGAGATTGATAAGTTACTCACCGAGTATAGTGAAATCATTTTTGATAATGTACCTGATGGTTTGCCACCAAAAAGAAGCATTGATCATTGTATGGATCTAATCCCTGGAGCTAGTTTACCGAATAAGGTACCTCATCGGTTGACACCTACCAATAATTAGGAATTGAACCGACAAATTCAAGAGTTGCTAGAGAAAGGTTTGATCAGAGAAAATTTGAGTCCTTGTGTAGTACCTATTTTATTGGCATGAAGAAGAATGGAGAGTGGTGAATGTTTACTGATTCCAGAGAAATCAATAAGATAATAGTGAAGTATAGGTTTCCTATACCGAGAATGGATGATATAATGGATAGTTTGACTAGAGCAAAGTATTTTACCAAAATTGATTTGAAAAGTGGATATCATCATATCAGAATCAAAGAAGGTGATGAATGGAAGACTGCTTTCAAGACAAAAGAAGGTTTGTATGAGTGGTTGGTTATGCCTTTTGGTTTAACTAATGCACTGAGTACTTTTATGAGGCTGATGAATGAAGTTTTGAAGAAATTCTTGGGTAAGTTTGTGATTGTATATCTTGATGATATTTTGATATTCATTAAGACCATAGAAGAACATTTGTTACATGTTAGACAAGTTTTTGTAGAGATTGAAAGAAGAAAAGTTGCTGATAAATCTGAAAAAGTGTTCTTTCATGAAAGAGGAGATTGTGTATTTGGGATTTGTGATTTCAGATGATGGTTTGAAGATGGATCCTGAGAAGTTTGAAGCTATTTTGAATTTGCCTGCACCTATGAATACTAGTGAGGTAAGATCATTTCATGGTTTGGCAAGTTTTTATCGAAAGTTCATAAGGAATATCAGTTCAATTTGTAATGCTATGACTGAAATTATGAGAGGAGATAAAAGCAAATTCAAGTGGACACATGGAGCTGATAAAAGTTTTGAGACTTTGAAGTAGAAGGTTGTTGAATTGCCTAATTTTAGTAAGGTATTTCAAGTGGAATGTGATGCAAGTGGAAGTGCTATTGGAGCTGTGTTGAGTCAAGAAGGTAAACTTGTTACTTTCTTTAGTGAAAAATTGAATGATGCTAGAAGGAAATATTTTGTGTATAATCAAGAATTCTATGTTATTGTTCAAGCACTGAAGAAATGGAGACATTATTTGATACAGAGTGAATTTGTGTTGTATACGGACCATAAGGCTTTACAGTATTTGGGTAGTCAGAATAAGTTGAATCAGAGACATATGAAATGGGTTGGGTATTTGCAGAGTTATACATTTGTGATAAAGCATAAGAGTGGAGTCACTAACTGAGTTGCTGATGCATTGAGTAGAAGACGATCTTTGATGACTGAGATGAAAATTGAAGTTCTTGGTTTTGACAAGATGAGAGATTCTTATGAGTTTGATCCTGATTTTTTTGAGCCATGGAGAAAGTGCAGAGAACCTATTCAAGATCAACAAGATACTAAGTGGGATGAATATTTTATTCAGGAAGGTATGTTGTTTAAAGGTATTCAGTTGTGTATACTGAGAGGAGTAATGAGAACTAATTTGATAAAAGAGAAACACAATAGTGGTTTGGCTGGACATTTTGGTATTGATAAGACATGGAATTTTCTTAAGGAGAAATACTTTTGGCCGCAGTTGTATATAGATGTTCAAAAATTTGTGAAAAGTTGTGGAGTTTGTCAAGTTGCAAAAGGAATAAGTCAGAATACTAGATTGTATACACCGATTGTTGTACTTGAGAAACTTTGGATTGACATCAGTATGGATTTTGTTCTTGGCTTACCAAAGACAGTAAGAGGTAATGATTCTATATTTCTTATTGTGGATATATTTTCTAAGATGGCACATTTTATACCTTGTAGAAAGACATCAGATGCAGTACATGTAGAAGATCATTTCTTTAAGGAAATTGTTAGATTGCATGGATTACTAAGGAGTATTATCTCTAACCGAGATAGTAAGTTTGTTGGATACTTTTGGAAGACCCTTTGGAAGCAATTTGGCACTGAGTTGAAATATAGTTCTACATTTCACCCACAAACCGATGGATAGACATAAGTTGTGAATAAAAGTTTGGGAAATCTTTTGAGATGTTTAGTTGGAGACACACCGAGTAATTGGGATTCTGTGTTGGCACAAGAAGAGTTTGCATTCAATAATTTAGTGAATAAGAGTAATGGAAAAACACCATTTGAGATTGTGAATGGCATATAGCTGAGATGCATATCTGATTTGAGGGATATTGCTGATGAAAGTAAGAGGAGTGTTGAAGGAGTAAAATTTGCTGAGTACATGAAGACATTGCACGAAGATGTGAAGCTAAAGCTGGAAGAGAGTAATCAGAAATAAAAAGAAAAAGTTGATAGATCAAGGAGACATAAAAATTTTGATGTTAGTGATGAAGTGATGGTTCATTTGAAGAAAGGTCAATTTCCTGTTGGAACATATGGGAAGCTGAAGATGAAGAAGTTTGGACCTTGCAAGATTTTGAGGAAATTTGACAGTGGAAATGCATATGAGATTGAATTACCTAATGACATGGACATAGCACCTATTTTCAACATTACTGATTTGTATGAGTATCATGAACCTGATGAAGACATGAAAGTACCGATGGAATATCCTAAGAAGAAGAAAGAGGAAGTTGAACAGATTTTGGAGCAAAGAATTGGCAAGAGTACAAGAGGAAAACAATACATGGAATATTTGGTAAAGTAGCAGAATAGACCGATTGAAGAAAATTCATGGATTTCTCAGTGTGAGTTGGATGTAGCTTGGACCAAACCTATTTCATAATTCAGAGAATCATTTCAAACAACCCCAGGTGTCTGATGTAGGAGCATCTTGGGTCCTTGGCAATCCTATGTCACCAAAAAGAATTTAAGTTTGTCTATGTTTCTCGGTTCCTTCTTTGACCAAGTTGGTCGGTAGTTGGTCAGTTTCCTTTGGTTACTGAGGATGGTTGGTTATCTCCTGGGTGGTCGATTGTTTCACTGGCACTCGGTGATGCTTGTCTATTGCTCGGTCATCCTTTCTTACCGAGTAGTTTATTTTGAGTTTCTGTTGAGGCTGACTTGTGCATTGATTATGGGTCACAGATTTAATGCTGGCATCAATCATTGGGAAGTGTGTGGTCCCAGATCTAACTAATTCTTCTATTGATTATGGATCTAAAGGCCGACTCAGTTTGGGAGCCTCTTGTATGAATGTAGTTGATTGTTTAGAGTTTAGGAGTCAATTTTGATAGAACATAGAAGATATTAGATTAGAGATTCTTGGCAGGTCCTCGCATGTTTCAGGACTTCTGTAACTCATTGTAAAATCAGGCTGTAACTGGGAAGGCCTTACAGCCCGGCATGTATGAATCTATTTGATGAAAATTAATAAAAGATCATGCATTCTCTCTCTCACTGTGTTGTTGTTTGCTTCCGCATGTTGTTGAGCAGGCTGGATCATTAGGGTGTGCCCTTGTTTGGCCCCTCTTGACCCCTGCCTTGCGTCAAGGGTTTCCTTCAACTTCTTGTTATTTGCTAGCTAATCTTTGACTATCCTTGCAAACTCCATGTTTGTCATCCTTGTAGGTAGATCTCCTTCTTCACCTTCATACATGGCTCTTGCTCTCCTTGACACAATAGATCAACTCATGGCTTCTCCTTAAAGGATAATTCAACTCTAAGGGCTTAACTAAGGATCCAAGATACCAAAGTTCACAAGACCACTCTTACAACCTTACTACAAGACCTTTCCAAGACTCTGTTACCACTTGATGTAGAGAAAATGGTGGTGGGTGAATAAACCAAAAAGATTGGTTAATTTTCAAATGATGTTGGGCACTTCTCCTAGGCCTTAACTCCACAAATGACTCAAATGAAGATGCACACCCAACCAATGACTCAAGGAAGTATTTAAAACTTCTTTTTGAAGGGTTTCAATGGTTTCTAGCTAGTATTTGGTTTGGGTCAACACCCAACTCTTCAATCTTGGACAATCTCCTAGACATGCCTAATAGCCTTGCTTCTAGCCCTACAATGAAGGTAAATACCACTTAACTCTACAAAGTTCCAAAGGATTTACCAATTTGGATACCCTTTTCCTAGTACATTTTCATATCAAAAGGATATATATGATTGTTTTGGAGCATGTACATTTGCTCACCCCCTCTGACCCTCAAAATGCATAAAAAGTGAGTGATTTAACTAAGAGACCATATGTTTCTTGGACTCCCAAGACTCCAAACCTTCAAAAATGTTTTATTATGTTATAAAACCTCCAAATCTCAAAGTAATTAGACTATGACTTCCTAGAACCCCAAAATCCCCAAATTTGGTCTCTTCAAACCCTTAAACCAAGGGTTTCTCAAATCGGTGTCCTCCAATCACTTCCAAGTTCAAATGGAAATTGATTCACCTTTCAATGAATAATATAAAATTATCCCAATCATCAGATACCCCTATCCTTAAGGCCAACCTTTTGCCGCAATACCCTTTCCATGAAATTCAATGTATTTTCCACTATTTGTTGACTGTGATCACTTCTTTCACTTGTCTGCACACCAAAGCATTATAATTTTATTGTACATGTTAGATATGCTCATTCCATGAAATTTAGGCCTTTTCTTTCATGGGATGATGCTCATCTTAATTGGATTCCAATCAAAATAGTGACTTGATAACCCCCAAACTGTGACAGTCTACAACAGTGATATTAATTTGATTCAAATCAATGCAAGAAACATTTAAAATGTCTTTAATCTTGTAAGGAAATACTTCTAAAACATTATCAATCAATCCCAAGTAGATTTATCAAACTTCAAACAAATAAGACATTAAACAAGCTTGCAAAAATTCTAAGATTTGGTTTCTCTATTGCAATTCGTAAACCCCAGAACTTCCTCAGTCATACAATGACCTTCTCTAGCATTATGTAACCTTCTTGTAACTATATCAACCAACTTTGGCCATTGGTTGATTAGTTTAAGGCATAAAATTCTTAAAAAACCATTTCCCTCTAAAAAGGCGATATATCTATTACTTGTTTAAATTTGAATATTTAAACTTGGAAAATTATTTTAAACTTATTAAATTTGTAAAATTAAAACTCCTAAGGCTTTCAAACACATAGGAGACTTATTCTAAACACTTCTAAACCCTTAAACTATCCCTTGACTCCCTTGGACACTAATGGTCCACTTACAAGAAATTTGGGCCTTTAGGCCATTAACAAACTCTATACATTGCAATGTCATTTCATGGCATTAAAAGACATTACAGGCTTTAATATGTTGTAGTTGATGCTCATAGGTTCCTTCTCTATCTTACATTCCCTCTTGCTCTTATTTAATTCCTTCAAGGTCTTCATTTTTGCATTGAATGTCTTCATGGTTTGACTGGTTGTCCTTGGTGACCCTACACCATTCTCCCCACCTCCAATGAAACTCTTGTCCCAAGAGTTGCTCATTATTTTCCTCCTTGCAATATTGTGATAATTATGATGCTTAGGGAACAAAAATTCCCCCAAAGTATATTTCATTCTCACATCATCTGCATTGATACAAAAAAAATGAGACAAAAGCTTAGTGGCATTTGACTGTCTTTCTTCATGACAGTGTTGCTGCTTGAATGGCTACCTTTTAGACCCCTGGAAAAATCTTAGTGGTCTCTTCTCTATCACCAACTTACTCTCATCTGCCTTCCCTCCAAGAGGACATGTGACCATCTCCATCATCACAAAAATTTGTTCCAACAATCCACATTCCTTGTGACTGTTTTGCCTAGCCTTAACCTGCAACCTTTCTTCTTTCTTCCAACCTATATCAACTTGTTTACTATGACCCTATACTAAGATATACTTGACAAAATACATAAGTACATGCTCCATTTCATCTTTAAGGAGTGGAATCAGTTTGAAATTTATCCTTCCTTTATGCACTAGATAAGTATTTGTGAAACCATCATGCACAACCCTCCTAGCATATTTCCAATGTCTACCCAAGATGACATGCCCACAACTAATATCCAAAAAATCACATAAAATGCTATCAAAATATTGTCCAATTGAAAAATTTATGATAAATTGATCCCTCACAAGTAGATTTTTATCCTTACTGACCCAATTTTCATAGTAGGGATTGGGATGTGGAAAAGTTTGTAATTACAACTATGTGATAACTTCCTTGGAAACTAGATTATGTGAAGCACCTGAATCAATAAGAAAACTACAAATCTTACCATGAATCAGAAATTTGGTTTTGAAAATGCTTGTTCCTTGTACTTCCTATCCTTTTCCTACCAACAAATATTTACCTTCTTCTAGTGATGCCAAGATAGGTTCACACTACTCTTCTTTGCTTGCCTCTTCTTCAACCAAGTTTACCCTCTTGTCTCTACCTTTGTCTTCATTCCATCTAGGACATCTAAAGGATTGATGACCCACTTCATTGCAATTGAAGCATCTTCCTATGAACACTCCATTGCCTCTTCCTCCACTTCTTCCACCTCTATACCCCCCTCTTGTATCAGAGGTGAATGTCTTTTCCTTCTCCTTCTCAAAGCTTCTCTGAAAATTAGAATGTGTCCTTTCACCTCTTCCCCTCATAGAAGATCCTCCTCTTGTGCTAATTTGCATCTCTTTCCTTCTCTTTATC
Organism: Chamaecyparis obtusa; assembly: GCA_027943335.1. NCBI lineage: Eukaryota > Viridiplantae > Streptophyta > Pinopsida > Cupressales > Cupressaceae > Chamaecyparis > Chamaecyparis obtusa. The sequence continues at coordinate 538,628 of BSBK01005808.1, forward strand.
TTCTCCTCTACCTTAAGGGACAATTTATAACAATCTTCAATTGATCTAGGGGTAGCAAGACTAAGTTCATCTTGGATATTGAACCTAAGTCCCCCCATGTACCTAGCAATCTTTTCTTCCACATCTTCTTCGTGACTCACCCTTATATCCAACTTGTGAAACTCTTCAGTGTACCTTTGTATCCATGTATTTTTTCTTAAGACCTTGCATCTTCTTGTATAATTGCACCCTATAATCATTGGGCAAATTTTTTTTCTTCATCTTGTCTATCATAGTATACCAAGATGAAATCTTGGGCTTCCCATTCTTCCATCTCTCTCCTTGAACACAATCCCACCATAGAAGTGCATGTCCCTTCAACCAAGACTTTTCTATCTTCACCTTTTGTCCCTCTTCAGTATCTTCACATTTAAAGAAATTCTCCATGGCACTGAACAAATCTATTAGTTCCTCATCATCCATTTTCCCTCCATACATAGGCAAATCTGCTCTTGCCCTTATGTCACCACTCGTAATGACTTTAAAAAACCTATCCATTCTTAGATCTTCAGGGTCTAATTGTTCTTACTCTTGGGGTATCTTCCTGATCACCAACTTCATTATTTTTTCTGATACTCTTTTCTCTTCTCTCTAATGTCAATATCCTTTCCATCATGACTCTCATATCCTTATCCTTCTCAGATTTCTCCTTTCTTTCATGCTCAAGGGCTGCCTTCAACTTGTTATCTGCCAAATGATCTTTGACTATCATTTCCAACTCCATTTTTATAATCCTTTTAGGTAGATCTCCTTCTTCACCTTCAGACATGGCTCTTTCTCTCCTTAACACAATAGATCAACTTAGGGCTTCTCCTTAAAGGATACTTCAACTCTAAGGGCTTAACGAAGGATCCAAGATACCAAAGTTCACAACACCACTCTCACAACCTTACCAAAACAAATTTCCTAGGCTTTGATACCACTTGATGTAGAGGAAAGGGTGGTGGGTGAATAAACAACAAAGATTGGTTAATTTTCAAATGACCCTGGGCACTTCTCCTAGGCCTTAACTCTACAAATGACTTAAATGAAGATGCAAACCCAACCAATGAATCAAGGAATTATTTAGAACTTGTTTTTGAAGGATTTAAATGGTTTCTAATGAGTATTTGGTTTTTCTCAACACCCAACTCTTCAATCTTGGACAATCTCCTAGACAGGCCTAGTAGCCCTGGTTGTAGCCCTGCAGTGAAGGTAAATGCCACTTAACTCTGTAAATTTTCAAAGGATTTACCAAAAAAATTGATTTTTTGGATACCCTTTTCCTAGTACATTTTCATATCAAAAGGATAGATATGATTTTTTTAGAGCATGTACTTCTGCTCATCCCTTGTGACCCTCAAAATGCATAAAAAGTGAGTGGTTTAACAAAGAAACCCTATGTTTCTTGTAGTCCCAAGACTCCAAACCTTCAAAAGTGTTTTATTATGTTATAAAACCTCAAAATATCAAAGGAATTAGACTTAGACTTCCTAGAACCCCAAAATCCCCAAATTTGGTCTCTTCAAACCCTTAAACCAAGGGTTTCTCAAATCGGTGTCCTCCAATAACTTCCAAGTTCAAATTGAAATTGATTCACCTTTAAATGAAAAACATAAAATTATCCCAATCATTAGATACCCCTATCCTTAAGGCCAACCTTTTGCTGCTATACCCTTGCCATGAAATTCAATGTATTTTCCACCATTTACTGACTGTGATCACTTCTTTCACTTGTCTGCACACCAAAGAATTAAAATTTTATTGTACATGTTAGATATGCTCATTACATGAAATTTAGGTGTTTACATTCATGGAATGATGCTCATCTTAATTGGATTCCAATCAAAACAGTGACTTGATAACTCCCAAACCGTGACAATCTACAACATTGATATTAATCTGATTCAAATAAATGTGATAAACATTTAAAATGTTTTTAATCTTGTACGAAAATACTTATAAAAAATTAGAAATCAATCCCAATTATATTTATCAAACTTCAAACAGATAAGACATTAAACAAGCATGCAAACATTCTGAGATTTTATTTCTCTATTGCAGTCTATACACTCCAGAACTTCCTCTCTTGTACAATGACCTTCTCTACTAATATATAACCTTCTTGTAACTATATCAACCAACTTTGGTTAGTGGTTGATTATTTTAAGGCACAAAAGGCTTAAAAACCCATTTCCCTCTAAAAAGGCGATATAGTCGTTACTTGTTTAAATTTGAATATTTAAACCTTGAAAATTAACTTAAACTTATTAAATTTGTAAAATGAAAACTCTGAAGGCTTTCAAACACCTAGGAGACTTATTCTAAACACTTCTAAACCCTTAAACTATTCCTTGACTTCCTTGGTCACTAATGGTCCACTTACAAGAAATTTGGGCCTTTAGGCCATCAACCGACTCTTTACATTGCAATGTCATTTCATGACACTAAAAGACATTATAGGCTTTAATATGTTGTAGGTTATGCTGATAGGTTCCTTCTCTATCTTTCATACCCTCTAGCTCTCATTGAATGCCTTCAAGGTCTTCATTTTTACATTAAATGTCTTCATGGCTTGATTGGTTGTCCTTGGTGCCCCTGCACCATTCTCCCTACCTCCAATGAAAATCTTGTCCCAAGAGTTTCTCATGCTTATCCTTCTTGCAATATTGTGATAATTTTGATGCTTAGGGACCCAAAAGTCCCCCAAAGTAGCTTTCCTTCTCACATCATCTGCATTCATACACAAAGAATGAGAGAAAAACTTAGTGGCATTTGACTGTCTTTCTTCATGACAGTGTTGTTACTTGAATGGCCGCCTTTTAGACCCCTCGACAATTCTTAGTGGTGTCTGCTCTGTCACCAACTTACTCTCATATGTCTGCCCTCCAAGAGGACACGTGACTATCCCCATCATCACAAACATTTGTTCCAACAATCCACATTCCTTGTGACAGTTTTGCCTAGCCTTAGCTTGCAACCTTTCTTCTTTCTTCCCACCCATATCAACTTGTTTACTCTGTCCTTGAACTAAGATATCTTTGCCAAAACACATAAGTACATGCTGCAGTTCATCTTTAAGGATTGGAATCAGTTTTTAAGTTATCCTTCCTTTATGCACTAGATAAGTATTTTTGAAACCATCATGCACAACCCTCCTAGCATATTTCCAAGGTCTACCCAAGATGACATGCCCACAACTCATATCCAAAACATCACATAAAATGCTATCAGAATATTGACCAATTGAAAAATTTATGATAACTTGATCCCTCACAAGTAGATTTTTATCCTTACTCACCCAAGTTTCATAGTAGGGATTGGGATGTGGAAAATTTTGTAATTGCAACTTAGTGATAACTTCCTTGGAAACTAGATTATGTGAAGCACTTGAATCAATACGAAAACTGCAAATCTTACTATGAATCAGACATTTGGTTTTGAAAATGCTTGTTCCTTGTACTGGATGTCCTCTTCCTACCAACAAATATTTACCTTCTTCTGGTGATGCCAAGATAGGTTCACACTACTCTTCTTTGCTTGCCTCTTCTTCAACCAAGTTTACCCTCCTATCTCTACCTTTGTCTTCATTCCATCTAGGACATCTAAAGGATTGATGACCCATTTCATTGCAATTGAAAAATCTTCTTGTGAACACTCCATTGCCTCTTCATCCACTTCTTCTACCTTTATAGCCTCCTCTTGTATCAAAGGTGAATGTCTTTTCCTTCTCTTTCTCAATGCTACTCTGAAAATTAGAATGTGTCCTTAGACCTCTTCCCCTCATAGACGATCCTCCTCTTGTGCTACTTTGCCTCTCTTTCCTTCTCTTTATCTTTTCCTCAGCCTTAATGGCCAATTTATAACACTCGTCAACTAATCTAGGGGTAGTAAGACTAAGTTCATCTTGGATATTGAACCTAAGTCCCCCCATCTACCTAGAAATATTTTCTTCCACATCTTCTTTATGACTCACCCTTATATCCAACTTGTGAAACTCTTCAGTGTACATTTGTATATCTATATTTTTTTGCTTAAGACCTTAAATCTTCTCGTATAACTGCACCCTACAATCATTGGGAAAATTTTTTGCCTTCATCTTATCCATCATAGTATACGAAGATGAAATCTTGGGCTTCCCATTCTTCCATCTCTCTGCCTGAACACAATCCCACCATAGAAGTGCATTTCCCTTCAACCGAGACTTTTCTATCTTCACATTTTTTCCCTCTTCAATATCTTTACATTCAAAGAAATTCTTGTTAGGAATGAATACTAAATATATCCTATGGGAGTATTAGTAGCCATTCTGTAGTAGTTGTTGTTGCATTCATGACTGTGATTATCATTGATGTCAACACAGTGGTCTACTAAAGATTAGCAGAGGAGCAGACAGTGTTTGAGTTAGCACACTTAGGATATTGAAGATGAAGCTATGCAGAGTTGGGGTATTACTCTTTGATGTGTTATAAGTTCATTTTTAAGAGTGTAGATAGTAATTCTTTTATTCATGGAAGTTATGAGCATTTTAGTGGAAGCAGTATTCAGGCAGTGTTCCTAAGTAGCGGTTTATGGAAATCAGATGATATCTCGTAATCAGGATGGAATCTGGTTATGTACAGTTAGAGAGAAGTTTAAGACATGTTGATAGTGACATGGATGACAACACAAGATCCGAGGTCGCATGAGTGAAGAATTATAGTGATTGGAAGTCGACAGTTTTGTGTAATGTTGATGTAATGTGTGGAAACTTTTATTTTGTAATTTGTATGCCAACTCATTTGTAATTACTTGAGTTTGGTATAAAGGAAGGAAATGTTTCATTTTTTTAATGTGTAATGTGTAATGAGAAAGTATATGAAGATATTCTGAATGCAGAATTGTGAAAGAGGATATGCGAAGTACTGAGATCTGGCATTGAGATCTGAAGAAGCAGTTGGTGCGGTTTGGCACAGTCAGAGAAGGAGTATTGGATTGTTGAGGTCAATAATCTTTTGGTATTATTCTATTGAGTAATACAAAGATTAGTTGGACAGTGAGTTCAGTGATCTTACCTTGAAGCTGTTTGGGCAGTGGATCCTTCTGTCTTCCATAACTCCTAACAGTGTTAGAATATTTTAACAGAGATTCAAAATCTCCTAATAGGGATTCGTATGTACTGAATGTATTTCATAAGACTCCTAATAGATTCCATCCTTTCAGAAGGAATATTCATATTAGTGCATCTTTTGTGGGCATCATTCCCACTGGGGTTTACTCTTTGATCAAGAGGTTCCCTAGTCAGCTAATCTTGTTTTATTGTGTATGAATATCTTTCTACGGTTGTTGGTTACATTACTTACATGGTTAAAATCTATTGAAGTTGGTAAAATTTATACTTGTCAGATAATTGATTCACCCCCCCTCTCTTAGTTATCTTGGTGGACTTTACTTTGTAACAATTGGTATTAGAGCAGCAAGTACTTGAAGGAAAAGTTTAACAGCTTAAGGAGATCCATGATGAATTTTGAGAAAGAAAGCCCTAAGTTTGATGGAGTAAATTTTGACAGCTATAAAGAAAAGATGAAGACACATCTACTGTGTTTAGGACTAGGTTATTGGTTGATTACTAAGAATTAGAAGACTATCATTGATGAGGATAACATTGAAACATGTACTGATGGAGAAAGAGATCTATTCATGTGTAACATACTTGCCAGAGAAGCACTTTTGTCAGCCCTTCTGGAGAATGAGTACAGTCAGGTAAAATATTTGAAAACATCTCATGAAATTTGGTTAGCTTTACACTCTACTTTTGAAGGTGATGAACATGCAAAGAAAGTCAAATTACATAATTGGATATGTGCATTTGAAGATATAAGAATGATGGAAGATGAATATGTTAGAAGCTATATTGGTAGTGTTAGAAATAGGGAATACTGAGAGGGGGGGGGGGTGAGTCAGTATTCTACAAACTTTATCTTTTGCCCAAATATGGATATAACAGATTATCTTCACACATGCATAACATAAGAAACTAAATAACATGCATAGCAATAACATTAAAGAACTCATAACACATTGTTTGTTCTCGAGGAAACCCTGGCCAAGGGAAAACCCCGGTGGGGATGGAACCAACAAAGATTCACTAATCAAAAGTATCCTGTTAAGGATATTGACCCTATTAGGAGTCTATTACAAGCATATAGTGTATCAATCCTGATTAAGGGACTATAGGCCTTGTTAGAAGCCTCAACCCTATTAGGAGTTGTCAATACAAAATCTGATTACTAGATGAGCCCACTGCCCAAACAAGTAATATACAATGTATACAAAATAGGTCAAGGTACATAACCTTTTTCTTCTTGTATCAATATTCCTTTGCTGCTCTTATCTTCACATCATCACTATTACATTTGCTTCACAATTACATTTATCACATCACTTTTTCTTTGCTTCATATATATTCTTTTCAATTACAATTGCATATATATACAAGTTATTAAGGCTAATAACTTTACATGGTCGGCTTCCATATATCATTATCTAAGAGTTAACATCTAGGATGTCATCCCTTTATATTGTTAAGTCATTATTTTGATAAACAAAATAATCCCTTAACTCTTTACCAATTCTGCCTTCATATTTTGTCCTATCGACTTCACACTGTCTTTGGTAAAACTATCATAACTAATTTTGTACATGCCGTACTAACTTGCACTCTAAGATGGGTCATAATTAGCCATTATAGAGTCTATGTTCAAGTGCACAAGCATTGAACTCACTCTAGTCAACATCGCAAACAAAAATTGTGTCCTGGTACACTATGAAAACACTGTCTCACACTTAGACAAATTTGTGATGTGCTCTGCTATACTTGCTCTTTGACTTGTGTAATCTTCATGAGGATCATATGTTTCCATAATGACAATATCTATGTACTCACTTCAGCCAAATTGCCAACAATCTCCCCCTTTGTCATTGGTGGCAACATATGAGAAAATTGGCTAAGTGTACAAATAGAAAAATTTTAAAATTATCCCAAAATTGGCCATAGTATAAGATATATACTATCTTTATATCTCCTCAAAAATAATTCTTATATACTACAATACTCCCCCTAAGAGTATACATAATACTATCAATCTTCTGCTCTGTAAAATTCTCAATTTTCTGTATATCTCTCCCCCTTTGACAACAATGACAAAATAAAGTAGGGAGGCTAAAAAAATAGTAACACAAAAGATTATACCTTAAATGTCTTATTACAAAGCCGGTAGGCTTGCAACACAATCTACAAAATCAACTTTTATAGCTTCTAACTCTTTTATACCGATTCAAAGATTTATCAAGATAAATACCTCAAATTCATGATTTTAGAGCTTCCACAGATTCGACGCTTCAATCCTTCACCAAATCACTGCAAAATGCTTCCAATCACTACTTTCTGCTCTTCCAAACACTTCAATTCACTTTGATAGACAAATAAATTTGATCATAACCTTTTATCACTTGAATCTCACTTAGGTCTGACATCGCATTCAATTCTTTTGCCGCTTCATTCCAAAAAGTTGTTTCTGTTAACCTGCAAAACTTAAAACTTCTTGCAATCTCGCAAAACATAACATTTTATTTTGCGCTCTTAACCATAGCATTAGTACATCATAAACTACCTTATATTAACTGTGCAAGACTTAATGCGTCATAAACCTACTTCTACACTAATTCTAACTTCCTAAACTACTGCAATTTACATAATTTAAGTGCTTAAAGATAGGTCAGGTAAGGATTCACTCTTACCACTTGATACTTCACCTTTCTGATTACCTTCAATTTTGAATATGTCTCCTTGATCTGTGCCTTTAACAAACTTTACTTCATCTTCATTACTGCAGCAACCTTTTTGACTGTTTCCTATACTTTCATTTCTTCTTGCATGATTCCTAGGGTTAGGGTTAGGATTATAATTTCCATTGTTCATTCTACAAACTCTTGTTGTATGTCCAATATTTTTACATATCTAACAAACAATTCCATTGTTTTCATATCTTGGTCCTTGCTGATTGATCTGTGACCTGCAATTTCTAGCAATGTGTCCAACCTTGTTACATCTATAACATACTACTCCATTTTTTCTGTTCATATCTTCAATAGGTCTCTTATTTGCATTGTTAGTATTCCTAAACATTCTACTACCATAATTATTCTCTATAACTTCAGATTTTCTACATTCAATAGCTCTATGTCCAAAACCATGACACTTATAACAATAACCATTAAGAGGTTTAAATTGTTTACCCGTGCAATCTCTCTTCATGTGACCAATAGTATTACAACCAAAACATCTACCTTTGAATTCTCTTTTCATACCTTTGGGTGATTCTTCTTCTTTAGGTGCATCTTCAAATTTGTTGATCTCATTTGACTTCTTTTCATCAATCCTTTTACATACTTTCAGATCTGGTTCTTTTCTTTCATCATTTTTTCTAAATATATTAAATCCAAGTCTAGTCTTATCATGGGATGGTTTCCCAAAAGATACTTGTTCATTGATCTTCTTACTATTTGAATATAGTCTTTCAAGTCGTTGTTTGGATTGAGTCAATTCACCTTTCACAATCTTATTGTATTTCTCAAGTTCTATATGCTGCAAATTTACTTTCTCAAATTCAGATGTTACTTTGCCAAGCTTAGATCTTAATTCTTCATTTTTAATTTTTAATCTTTCATTCTCAGATCTTAGATTTGCTTCATTTTTGTCATTTCCATCTTTCAAACTTAGTTTCAATTTTTCTATTTTCAGTTCATGCTTAAGGATCATATTTTCTTTTTCTAAATTTTCATCACAATCTTCAATAAGAACTTCAGATTCCTTTTCATATTTCAGATCTTCTATCTTGTTTTTCAATTTCTCAATAAGGTTCTTTGCATCATCATATTTCCTTTTCAGAGTGTTTCTTTCATCAGTAAGCATATCAATCTGCTCAAGAGCTTCATCAAGATTCTTTTGTAGCTGATCCATATCCATAGAGATCTTACTCAGGCTGCTAGGCTTTCCTTGAATGATTCTTCTCTGAGTAACTAAGCTCTGATACCAATTGTTAGAAATAGGGAATACTGAGAAGGGGGGGTGAATCAGTATTCTAAAAACTTAATCTTTTTCCCAAATATGGATATAATAGATTATCTTCACACATGCATAACATAAGAAACTAAATAACATGCATATCAATAACATCAAAGAACTCATAACACATTGTTTGTTCTCGAGGAAACCCTAGCCAAGGGAAAACCCCAGTGGGGATGGAACCCACAAAGATTCACTAATCAAAAGTATCCTGTTAAGGATATTAACCCTGTTAGGAGTCTATTACAAGCATATAGTGTATCAGTCCTGATTAAGGGACTATAGGCCTTGTTAGAAGCCTCAACCCTATTAGGAGTTGTCAATAAAAAATCTGATTACTAGATGAGCCCACTACCCAAACAAGTAATATACAATGTATACAAAATAGGTCAAGGTACATAACCTTTTTTTTCTTGTATCAATATTCCTTTTCTACTCTTATCTTCGCATCATCACTATTACATTTGCTTCACAATTACATTTATCACATCACTTTTTCTTCGCTTCATATATATTCTTTTCAATTACAATTGCATATATATACAATTTATTAAGGCTAATAACTTTACATGGTTAGCTTCCATATATCATTATCTAAGAGTTAACATCTAGGATGTCATCCCTTTATATTGTTAAGTGATTATTTTGATAAACAAAATAATCCCGTAACTCTTTACCAATTCTGCCTTCATATTCTGTCTTGTTGACTTCACACTGTCTTCAGTAAAACTGTCATAACTAATTTTGTACATGTCTTACTAACTTGTGCTCTAAGATGGATCATCATTAGCCATCATAGAGTTTATGTTCAAGTGTGCAAGCATTGAAATCACTCCAGTCAATGTCGCAAACAAAAACTATGTCCTGGTACACTGCAAAAACACTGTCTCACACTTAGACAAATTTGTGATGCACTCTGCTATACTTGCTCTCTGACTTGTGCAATCTTCATGAGGATCATATGTTTCCATAATGACAACATCTATGTACTCACTTCAGCCAAATTGCCAATAGGTAGAAAGTCAGAGATTGTTGCAGGTATAAAATCTTATGGAGGAACAAAGATAGAGAATGAAGTGATATGGAAAATTATGAGGACATTGACTCCTAAATTTAAGTAGACAACACATATGATTGAACAAGTCATACCTTGTACTACAAAATTTACAAGAGAAACTCTTCTTTGAAGATTGGAAGCAGCAAAAATGAACCTGAGGTTATCAGGAGACTTACCTAGAATGGAGACAACATTCAATGCTCTTAGTGTTCGCCCTACTTTGTCAAGAAGCATCAGTGTGAGCGGAGATTATGTTGGCAGCAACAGATCTAGAAATGAAGAAGACAAGAAGATTGAAGAAGGTATTGCCTTTCTTGTGAAGAGAGAACCTGATAGTAAGAAAATTTTTAAATGTTGGACTTGTCAAGAATTTGGTCATTTTGCATCTAAATGTCCTAAGAGAGTTAAGAAGTATAGGAAGAACTTTAATCCTAGAAGATCTAAAGAATGTTACTATGAAAATGATGAAGAACTTGAAGCTAGTTTGGAGAATTCTTTGAGTGAAAGTGATACTGAAAATAATGATGATATAGGATTTGTAGCAATTAAAGAAGAAAATCCTGAAACTAAAATTAAGGAAGAAAAGGCTTTAGTTTCTCAAGTAGAAAAGAAAGATGATTGGATTATAGATAGTGGTTGTTCACATCATATGACTGGAGACATGAAAAAGCTCATAAATTTTAACAATTATGATGGAGGAGTTGTTAGAGTTGGAAACAATGCACCTTGTTTGATTAAAGGTATATGATCTATTACTCTTGATGGAAAGACTAATACTGATGATGTCTACTTTGTGGATGGTTTGAAACATAATCTTTTGAGTGTTGGATAGTTAGTTGATAAGGGATATTAAGTTTGGTTTACTGAGAAAACTTGTGTGATAAAAGACAAAGATGGAAATTTGATTGGTACTGGATCTAGAACAAGAGGTAATGTATTTCAGTTGAATCCTACTGAGATGACATGTTTGATTACTAGGATTGATGACAGTTGGTTATGGCACATAAGATTTTGTCATATAAATTTTGATAACATTGTAAAAGTGAGTACTACACTTGCAGTAAGAGATTTGCCTAAAATTATGAAGCCTACTAACATGATTTGCAAGGAATGTGTGATGGCTAAATAGAAGAGAAGCTCATTTCCTAGTAAGAAGTTTACATTAGCAAAGAAGTTGGAGATTGTTCATACAGACTTGAGTGGTCCTACAAGGACTAGAGGATTATATGGAGAAAGGTATTTTATGATTCTTGTTGATGATTTTACAAGAATGGTGTGGATTGCATTTCTTAAAGAAAAATCTAAAGCATTTGATAAGTTTAAGATCATTAAGAATAAAGTTGAGAACGAATCTAGAATGAAGATTAAATGTTTGAGATTAGATAGAGGTGGAGATTTCACTTCTAGAGAATTTAACACCTTTTGTGAAGTGAATGGTATTAAGAGATAGTTTTCAGCCCCTAGGACACCTGAACAAAATGGTATTGTAGAAAGAAGAAACAGATCAGTGACTGAAGCAGCAAGAGCTATGTTATTTGAGAATGACTTAGTGAAGATATTCTGGAGAAAAGTAGTGAACACAACAGTATATACAATGAACAGAGTACAAATTAGAATAGACACAAACAAGAAACCCTATAAACTATGGTTTGGACATGCACTCTCTGTTAAGTATTTTAGAATTTTTGGAAGCAAATGTTATATAAAGAGAGATGATGACATTGGAAAGTTTGATCCTAGAAGTGATGAAGGTATATTTCTTGGATATTCTTTGAGGAGCACAACTTATAGATGTTACAATAAGAGAACTAAGACTATTGTTGAGAGCGCAAATGTAAAAGTTGATGAAAAGTTCAAAATTCAGGAAAGAGTGCTTGATTATGAATCAGATGAAGGAACTCATCCTAGATCTAACATTGAGACTACTAAATTATTCTATGAAATTGATAGTGATTTTTTGAATGAAAGCCACAGTGAGATCATTGAAGGACTGACATCTGAAGTGATATCTAAGACAGTGACACCTAATAGGAATTTATCAAGGAATCATCATGTTGAGCATATTATTGGAAGCATAGACATAGGATTTCTGACTCAAATTAAGGTACAAGAATAGTTATGTTTGATTTCTCAAATTGAACCTAAATCTACTAGTGAAGCTTGTGAAGATGAACATTGGATTAAAGCTATGAAAGAAGAACTAGATCAAATTGAAAAGAACAAGACATGGGAATTGGTCCCTAGACTTAAAGATAAGAATGTCATTGGAACAAAATGGGTTTTCAGAAACAAGATGAATGAACAAGTAGAAGTAGTAAGGAACAAAGAAAGATTGGTATGTAAAGGATACTCATAGCAAGAAGGAATTGACTATGAAGAAACTTTTGCACTAGTAGCAAGAATTAAAGTAGTAAGAATGTTTTTGGCTTATGCAGCTTACAAGAAGTTCAAACTATATCAAATGGATGTGAAGTTAGAATTTCTAAATGGAGAGTTGGAAGAAGAAGTCTACATTGAGCAGCTTGAAGGTTTTCCTTTAACTCAAGAAGGAGACATGGTATGTAAATTTTCGAAGAAAGCTTTATATGGACTAAAGCAAGCATCTAAAACTTGGTATGCGAGATTGGACAAGTATTTGTTGAAATTAGGATTTAAAAAAGGCACAACTGATAGCAACCTATACACAAAAAAAATTGAAAATGGTTTGTTGGTTGTAGTTATTTTTTTTTATGATATTATCTTTGGAGGAGAAGATGAAACTAGTGATAAATTTGCAGATGAAATGAAGACTGAATTTGAAATGAGTTTGATTGGTGAGATGAAATAATTTTTGGGATTGCAAATAACTCAAAATAGTGATGGTATCTTTGTATGTCAGAAAAAAGTACTTGAATGATTTGTTGAAGAGATTTGGAATGGAGAATTGTAAACCAATTGGAACACCTATGGTAACTGGACATAAGTTATCTAGCACAGATGAGACTCCTGCAGTGGAACATAAGAAGTATAGATCTATGATTAGAGGATTGCAGTACTTGACTCATACAAGACCTGATATAGCACATTCAGTTGGAATTGTAGCAAGATTTCAAGCTGAACCTAGAGAATCACATTATGTAGAAGTAAAGAGGATACTAAGGTACTTAAGAGGCACAATTGAGTATGGATTGTGGTATGAAAAATCTAATGATTTTACCCTATGTGCATATATAGATATTGATTGGGGAGGCAGTGTTGATGATAAAAAGAGCACCAGTGGAGGAGCATTTTTCCTTGGAGGAAGATTGGTTTCTTGGCTAAGCAAGAAGCAAAATTTTATTTCACAGAGCACAACAGAAGCAGAGTATGTAGTAGCAACAAAAAATTGTAACTAGATAATTTGGATGAAACAAATGCTAAAGGATATTGGAGTAAAATTTGTTGAACCTGTTGTTATACATTGTGATAACACCAGCACAGTTAGTATGTCTAAGAACCCTATGTTACATTCTAAGACAAAGCATATAGAGATAAAGTATCATGTAGTAAGAGAGAAATTTGTTGAGAAAGAAGTCAGACTTGAATACATAAGCACAAAGGAGCAGATTGAAGACATATTTACAAAACCTTTGCCGAAGGATACATTTGAGTATCTGAGAGGTATGCTTGGGGTTATGCCCCAGCCTACTTTTGAGAAGTGATGTAGATTGTTGCATCCGTCCAATGGTATATGAGCCCCATCTTTCTTTTGGACTAGATGTTGGTACTTCCTCTATGGGGGAGTATGTGTATCTGAGCTGAGTCATGAGGACTCTAGTGAATGTATTTTTTGGAACATTGTCTTTTGACATTGAAGTTGTTGTTGACATAGTGATGAAATTTTTGTCATTGATGTCAATGGGGGAGAAGTGTACATGAAAAAACCATTTGTACCATCTTTGGAGAGAATTGAATAGGAAAACCAAGAAAGATTTGATTGTCGATGAAGAGGACTTGAAAGCATTTTTCAGAGTAGCAGTGTTGTAGTGTTGGATTTATGGAACATTGGATGTTTTTTCATCTATGTTGCCATCAATGCCAATGGGGGAGATTGTTAGGAATGAATGTTGAATATATCCTATGGGATTATTAGCAGCCATTTTGTAGCAGTTGTTGTTGCATTCATGACTGTGATTTTCATTGGTGTCAACACACTAGTCTACTGAAGATTAGCAGAGGAGCAGACAGTGGTTGAGTTAGCGCACTTGGGATATTGAAGATGAAGCTATGCGGAGTTGGAGAATTACTCTTTGATGTGTTACAAGTTCATGGCTAAGAGCGCAGACAATAATTCTTTTATTCATGGAAGTTATGAGCATTTTAGTGGAAGCAGTTAGAGAGTAGTTGAAGACATGTTGATAGTGACGTGGATGACAACGCAAGATCCGAGGTCACACGAGTGAAGAATTATAGTGATTGGAAGCTGACAGTTTTGTGTAAGTTTGATGTAACCTGTGGAAACTTTTATTTTGTAATGTGTATGCCGACTCATTTGTAATTACTTGAGTATGGTATAAAGGAAGGAATTTTTTCCTTATTGTAATACCCCAAAAATGGGCTATAAGTTTATTAACCTCCTATATCGACACATTCGACCGAAATCAACATTAAAGTCCTAACCTAAGGCACATCGGCACATTATCGAATCTTAATTGATTATCCTAAATTCTGCATCAGGGAATATTCCTTATTCCTATTTATCCTAATTATCTTTAATTTAATGATTATTTGGCAATAAATCCTATTTATCCTAAAGTTTGATTAATTGAATATTTTAAATATTTAATTAATTAGATTTAATACTGCCACTTAATTATTTAATTGGATTTAATTACATCTATTCCTAAATTGTATTATTTCATTTTGACAATAAATTAAATATCCTATGACTAATTGATTAAATTCTTATTTAATTAATTAATGTCAATTGTCAAATTTAATAATATAGTTTTTGAATAAAAGTTTGATTTAATAATTGATTAACCCATAAATCAATTGTTTTATTTTTAAAATCAGTTAAGTTGAGGATAAATCACTTTATTTATTAAATTAATTCATAATTAATTATGCACATCCAAAAAATAGTTAAACTTTAAATCAGAAAATCAATTCAAGTTGTTTTAAAAATAAACTCAACTCTCTTTTGAGTTGAATGTTGATCTCAACTTCTGATTTAAATCAAAAAGCTGATTTGCATGATTTTGTGAGTTAATTTATCTCTTAATTCTTGATAACTCAAAAATCAACCTGAGTTTATCAAGAGTAATTTATGGCTTTTTCCATGCACCTCCAAAGTCCTGGATTTCTATAAATTAAGGCCTCAGCTCTTCATTTTGGATTCATCCATCCACGAATTGCATCCTCACACTGGCGAATTGGTGATCAAAGAATCAATCTTTGCGAATCAAAGCTGTTGTGAGATTTTCATTGTTTTAAGCATTCATATCATTGTTAGATTAATTGCATGTCATATCAGTTTCTCATATAGAATAGATTCATATCAATTTGTTTCATCTTATTGCATAGAAAATCCAAAAATATAGATTAATTTGCATCCATCTCATATCTAGATTCTGCATTCAAATCCTTCATTTAGGTGTCGTTGATCAGGATTAAATTGGGAAAATACTGAAATCTAATTTTTTAAAATTTCATATGTTTTAGTAAATTGCAATTTTGAGGGTCTTCGGTGCATTTCTGGGCAAAAATGCTGCCCAAAAATAGGGATGGAACATCGCTATTTCTGAAATTTGGTTTAAGATTATTTGAATACCTTTCCAATGCATCAAACGGTTCGTAATTCAAAGCTAGGATGAGAAAGTTATGCCCTCTCCAAGCGGACCTAAATTTTATATATAGTTTTTTGATAAATTTTGATAGTTTTAATAGTTTAATTGTAATAAACATTATGATGACTCTTCATTTCAATTCCAAGGGATTTGTGTGACCCTTGGGATCCATCCGACTTGTATAAACTCCAATTTTGAATAGAATGGAGATAGTTTTTGGTTTGCAATCTTGTTGTTCTCAATTTTCATGTTGAATTCTATAATACTGCAGGTATCACACCAGGTATTGTAATCTGGTTTTCATAAATCAGATCAGTCATCAAGGTCACTGATCTCGGTCCAAATCTAAGAATACATACTTGCATCTACTAGAAGGCAGTAAATCATCTGGTTAGATTAGTTTCCATTTCACCGCATGATTTTGATTTTAACTAACCTCTAATGTTTTACTGAAGTGTTGTGTCTATAGCTAGGTACAAAATTCACACACACAGTTGTAATGTGTAATGTGTAATGTGTAATGAGAAAGTTTATGAAGATATCATGAATGCAAAATTGTGAAAGAGGATATGCGAAGTATTGAGATCTGGCATTGAGATCTGAAGAAGCAGTTGGTGCAGTTTGGCACAGTCAGAGAAGGAGTATTGGATTGTTGAGGTCAGTAGTCTTTTGGTATTATTCTGTTGAGTAATACAAAGATCAGTTGGACAGTGAGTTCAGTGTCCTTACCCTAAAGCTATTTAGGTAGTGGGTCCTTCTATCTTTCATAACTCCTAATAGAGTTAGAATCTTTTAACAGAGATTCAAAATCTCCTAACGGGGATTCGTATGTACTGAATGTATTTCATAAGAATCCTAATAGAGTCCATCCTTTCACAAGGAATATTCATATTAGTGCATCTTTTGTGGGCATCATTCCCATTGGGGTTTACTCTTTGATCAAGAGGTTCCCTAGTCAACATATCTTGTGTTATTGTGTATGAATATATTTCTATGGTTGTTGGTTACATTGCTTACATGGTTAAAATCTATTGAAGTTGGTAAAAGTTATACTTGTCAGATAACTGATTCACCCCCCCCCCCCCCCTCTCAGTTATCTTGGTGGACTTTACTTTCTAACAATTCTCCATGGCACTAAACCAATCTATTAGTTCCTCATCATCCATCTTCTGTCCATACATAGGAAAATCTACTCTTGCCCTTGTGTCACCACTCTTAATGACTTTAGCAAACCTAGCCATCCTTAGATCTTCATGATCTAATTGTTCTACCTCTTGGGGTATCTCTTCTTCCTCATAACCAACTTCATCATTCTTTTTAATACTATTTTCTCTTCTCTCTAATGCCAATTTCCTTTCCATCGGGACTCTCATATCCCTATCCTTCTCAGCTTTCTCCTTTCTTTGTTGCTAAAGGGTTGCCTTCAACTTCTTGTTATCTGCCAACAGATCTTTGACTATCCTTGCCAACTCCATGTTTTTCATCCTTGTAGGTAGATCTCATTCTTCACCTTTAGACATGGCTCTTTCTCTCCTTGACACAATAGATCAACTCAGGGCTTCTCCTTAAAGGATACTTCAACTCTAAGGGCTTAACTAAGGATCCAAGATACCAAAGCTCACAAGACCACTCTCACAACCTTACCACAAGACCTTTCCTATGCTATGATACCACTTGATGCAGAGGAAAGGGTGGTGGGTGAATAAACAACAAAGATTGGTTAATTTTCAAATGACCCTGGGTAATTCTCCTAGGCCTTAACTCCACAAATGACACAAATGAAGATGCACACCCAATCAATGAATCAAGGAAGTATTTACAACTTGGTTTTGAAGGATTTCAATGGTTTCTAACTAGTATTTGTTTTGGCTCAACACCCAACTCTTCAATCTTGGACAATCTCCCAGACAGGCCTAATAGGCCTACTTGTAGCCCTGCAGCGAAGGTAAATGCCACTTAACTCCGTAAAGTTCCAAAGTATTTACCAAAAAAATTGATGTTTTGGATACCCTTTTCCTAGTAAATTTTCATATCAAAAGGATAGATATGATTTTTTTGGAGCATGTACTTCTTCTCACCCCTTGTGACCCTCAAAATGCATAAAAAGTGAGTGATTTAACAAAGAAACCTTATGTTTCTTGTACTCCCAAGACTCCAGTCTCCAAACCTTCAAAAGTGTTTTATTATGTTAGAAAACCTCCAAATATCAAAGGAATTAGACTCAGACTTCCTAGAACCCCAAAATCCCCAAATTTGGTCTCTTCAAACCCTTAAACCAAGGGTTTCTCAAATTAGTGTCCTCCAATCACTTCCAGGTTCAAATGGAAATTGATTCACCTTTAAATGAAAAATATAAAATGATCCCAATCATCAGATACCCCTGTCCTTAAGGCCAACCTTTTGCTGCTATACCCTTGCCATGAAATTCAATGTATTTTCCACCATTTGTTGACTGTGATCACTTCTTCTTTCACTTGTCTGCACACCAAAGCATTAGACTTGTATTGTACATGTTAGATATTCTTGTTACATTAAATTTAGGCCTTTACTTTCATGGGATGATGCTTGTCTTAATTGGATTCCAATCAAAACAGTGACTTGATAACCCCCAAACCGTGACAGTCTACAACAGTGATATTAATCTGATTCAAATCAATGCAAGAAACATTTAAAATGTCTTTAATCTTGTAAGGAAATACTTATAAAACATTAGCAATCAATCCCAAGTAGATTTATCAAACTTCAAACAAATAAGACATTAAACAAGCTTGCAAAAATTATGAGATTTTATATGTCTGTTGCAGTCTGTACACTCCAGAACTTCCTTTGTCGTACAATGACCTTCTCTACCAATATATAAACTTCTTGTAACTATATCAACCAAATTTAGTCATTGGTTGATTAGTTTAAGGCATAAAAGGCTTAAAAACCCATTTCCCTCTAAAAAGGCCAAATAGTTGTTACTTGTTTAAATTTGAATATTTAAACTTGGAAAATTAACTTAAACTTATTAAATTTGTAAAATAAAAACTCTTAAGGCTTTCAAACACCTAGGAGACTTATTCTAAACACTTCTAAACCCTTAAACTATCCCTTGACTCCCTTGGACACTAATGGTCCACTTACAAGAAATTTGGGCCTTTAGGCCATTAACCAACTCTTTGCATTGCAATGTCATTTCATGACATTAAAAGACATTATAGGCTTTAATATGTTGTAGTTGATGCTCGTAGGTTCCTTCTCTATCTTCCATGCCCTCTATCTCTCATTGAATTCCTTCAAGGTCTTCATGTTTTCATTGAATGTCTTCATGGCTTGACTGGTTGTCCTTGGTGCCCCTGCACCAGCTTTGCTATCTCAAACCTTCATTTTGGCTTTGCAATCTGGGCCACTCATATTGTCTTCTTGTCTCAATATTTGAAACACAACTCAACCTCTCATCCTAATCATGGTTAAACTCAACTCTACCCCCTACCCTTACAAAATCTTGCAAATAGGAGGGCTTTCTAAGAGTAAATCCTCCATTATTGCATAGCATCATTACTATAGTCAAATCGTTCTTGAGCTTAGGCATTTTGATAGAATTTGAATTGTATTGAGATAATGGAGCAATTTAGTGAGAATTTGATAGGAATTGTGCATGATAGGGCATAATTTGCATAGTTTGCATAATCATTTCATCATTATTGCATCTCATTCTAGGAATTGTCACTTAGGAGTGCTTAAGAATCTGAGAGCATCCTTAGTCTTCTTAGTTAGAGAGACATGAGATGATTTTAACCTTTCAATTTGAATTATTTAGCATGTTAGCTCTTATCATTTGTTCAAATTGAGTACTTTAAGCTAATGTTTCATGAATATACATTTTCTTGTATGCAATAACATTACGTAGATTTATTTAGTAGTTTGGTAAAACTGTAAACTAGGGTAAAATTTAATGGGGTATCGCCCAAATGCATAGATGCCCCAACCTTCCCTGCATTTGTGAAGCAGCTACAAATGGACTTATGATCTTATTGTGTAAGCCTTGCATTCCTTTCCTTCCATAGTTAAACAATTCGAAAAAGAAAAGTAAATATTTTGATTTCTGATATATATCTAGAGATACCTTCTATTTCTAGTTTGCTATTCTGAGAAATCCTTCTTTCTAAGAAAGCCTCCTAAATGAGGTTTCCTTTAATAACTACCATTTTAGGCCCTTGAAGAATTGAGCAGACAATGTTTCTTGTGTTGAAGAATTTTTTTTCCCATTTTCTTCCAATTTCTAGATTTTAATTGGTTTCCATCTCAATTGTGATTTTCTCAGAAGTGTTGGTTTTGCTTTTAGAATTTTTAAATGTTAAAGTTTTATAGGCCTTAGTGGGCACAAAAATGTTCAGATTTGGGTTTGAAAAGCTCAATATCTCACCTCTACATGAAAAACTTTTAGAGTCAGGATTACCTCCTAATTGTTTGATGAAATGCCACATAGAACTGATGTACGTGTGATTGTTGGTTATACACAACAAAAACATTATGATAAATCTTTGAGATTTTTTTCCAAATATAAGAAACAAATATGTAGGCAGCCAAAATCAAAATCATAAGTAAACACGGTCTTGGGAAGGAAGCCATTCAAAATTTATGAGAAAATGCAAAGGACTAACAAAATGATCAAGAGCAATGGAATAAGGCCAAGGAAAGGCCATTTATATTGCTCTTAAAGTTAAATGAGTCTATTTTGATCATTTGAATCCATTTGTAAGGCTTTGAGATCCATTAGTTGCATAGTAACCCTTGAAGATCTGAGTTGGTCAAACAGGGTCAAAGGGTCTCGACTAGTCCAATGGTGCAAGAGCACCTAGCACCAGATGAACACCATGAGGCCAATGATAAATTTCATAAGGTTTTGAGTCTATGTTGGTTAATAGGATCATTTTTGATGTAGTAAGAGTCATTTCAAATCATTATGAGTCATTTTGTAAGGCAATGTAAGCCAATTGTTCAAAATAGATCAATAGGGTCAAATGGTCAAAATATATAAACATGCCCAAAGAAGGGTAAAATGGATGTAAAAAGTCTTATTTTGTCCATATTAGCATGGTTAGGGTGTCTGTGCATAGTTTTGTCAAGTTTGGAGTTAAAACACTAAAGTAGTCATTTTGACAAGAAAAGTTGTCATACAAGAAATGCATAAAAAATTATAATGTTTGCACTCAGTCTTAAGGGGACAGTTAGATCAGTTATGGAACAGTGGGAGGCTCATAAAATCCATTGAATGGTTGAATTTAGAGAAGTGTCTAGGTTGGAGGAAAGTTTTATAAGTTTAGATCAATAAAGCCTCTTACAGTCACATAATTTTGCAGGGTTGTTGACAGTTCAGAGTTTGTACACCATCTTTGGATGCAAATCTTTCATGTAACAAATGTAGAAGCAATGAGAAAGGAAGTAGATTTTATGTGAATCATTGTAATGCATTTTGAATGAAGAATCAATGAATGGAATTGATGTTTTTGATCAACATTTTTGATAGTTCCTGTAGCAGTCACGTTTTTACTGTTTCAATGTATATTTTTTATGGGCATTTGGATTGAATGAGCTCAAAAAATTATTGGAAGTTGTAGTATGATAATTTAGCTTTGTTACAAACCTGATTTAAGTGATGGTCGTGGATCATAGGATGAGAATGATGGAATTTTCTGAAAGTGGGTTTAAAACCCTCACTGACAGGGGCTGACAGGGGTTTGATGAAAGTTTGTTTGATATTTTCTATTTGCACCATTAGAAAATTCTCTAACTTCAAGGTCTACTAGCACTTTGAGTCCCCTTTCTAATGCAACAGGTTTGAGATTGAAAGTCTACGTGGTTAATGAGAAACTTGATGCCCTAGCAGGCTCATTCTGTTGTATTTCAGTGTTTTGATAGACTATTGGATTGTTCAGTCAGTTATTGATGTTAAAAAGGTTTCAAAATGGCATAAGAAGTTTGAGTAAGGTTGAGACCAACCCAATATTGCCTCAAGAGTTGTTTGTCACCTAAAGATTGTGAACATGGTCTAAGGCACATTCCACCTTGTACATGAGTATACTAGTAGATGCAACATGGATGAATGTTCTGATGTTTTTTCTTTGGGATGTGATCAGAGTATACAACTAATGTTTCTGATTGTAAATAGTGAGTTTCTGCCTTGTGGACAAAATGTAAAGGCATTTTGAGAGGTATGATGAAATTACTCAAATGAAGTACTTTTTCAATTTGAAAGGAAGTGTAGTGATAGTTTGTTATGATGTGTTACTGATTGAGATTTTGAGATGCTTGGGACTTAAGAGTATTGGTGGTCCGAACTGTTGTTTGTTACCTTGTAATAGGAATGTTTCCGTTATATTGAGTTTTCTTGATGAACAAATTGAGAATCTAGGGGATTTAATCATGTTAGATGCCTCACTCAAGAGGTTAAGGAATTTGAATTGAGTTTGGATCAAAAGGATCGTTGATGGTTTTGTTGTTTTGTATGATGCTCTGCATCATCCAATGGAGGAAAAAATGATGTAATTCATGTTATTTGGTCATATGTGACATATTTGCAAGTTGCTAGGTCCATGGGAAGTCTTTTGAATACAAAATGTAAAAAGTTGCAAAATGTTGCAAAAGTTGCTTTTGCAACATTTGCATTAAAAGTTGTCTTTAGGAGGTTTTAACTACCAACCAATTCAAAAATCAGTTGAAGGCAGTTAGAATGGGCTGTAAGATGTATAAAACCCTCTTTGGGTCGAGGGTGCAGCATATAGAGGAAGATTGTTTGAAAGAACTCTCAATAAAAACAGTATTTACAACGTTATTTTCCTGTAATTTGTTGATCACAAGCCTTTATCTCATGGTAATGGATTGTTCGTGGCTTGAGACCCACTAGGGATCAAAGATAGATGAATTATCTTTGATTTGAGTATGGTTCAAGATTCTTTCGTGACTTGTGGAGGGAGATCAATGCTTTCTTTTCCAAAACAGTCTCCCCAAACCCGTACCTCCAAGGGTTCTCACAGAGTTTGGTTAGTATCTTTCATTGAATTTGGTTTGGGATTGAAAGGTTGTGTGGAGTGAGAACTACCAAGCCCTAGTGGGACTGTAATGGCATTTTTTACGACTGTAACATCAAATTACTTTATTTTGTTGTGAATTGTTTCATGTAATGATTCTGAAAGGAAAAGAATGTTAAGACAAAGGTGTAAGATATCTAATCACTCTCTCAAATACTCTGGGACAGATTTCCACATGAGTTTTTAACGATTAAATACACAATCTAGTCATGACTCTCTGAACACTGTAACAGTGACAGTCCCTTGATCACGTGGTTTTAACTTCAATTGCTTTTCTTGTGGACATTGAAATTATTGTGAGACAATTTTCATAAGTGCCTCCCTTGTTTCTTAAGGATACTTCTTGTTTGAAAGTTGGATTACCTTTGATGTTGCTTAATTTTTTCCTGACTGATAGGGCAGTCTAGGCTACTCCTTTATTCAAAATCATTTGCCAAGTCTTATTTGTGTTCCTCCATATAAGTGAAGGGTTCAAATATAACTTGTGATACTTTACCAATCCTAGAATGAATGTTTTACATTAGCCTAAAGGACTGAATGCAATAAATCTGTCAACTGTCCTAAGTATTAGACTGTCTCAGTCAGTTTGGATTGTCATTGTGCTTCGGGATCACTTGGAGTTTGAATGGTTTGTCAATGATCTTAAATCACTTACTTTCATCAGCCAAGGGTTTCCAAAGGTCAATTTGTCAATGCTTTACCCTTCATACTCTGTCTTGCTATCAAACAGGGGCAGTCCCATATGGTGTTCAATTTCATGTATGTGATTGTAGTCAAAACAAGGATATGATCTTATAGCAAAATTTCCTCATTCTCTAGAGGTTTTGTTACAAAACTAATGCTTGTTGAAGAGGATTGTATTCCAAAGTTCAATCAAGGATTGGGGTAATTGATTGCATTGAACCTCCACGTTGGGAAGAATGAACAAATCTATACACCTGAAGTTGAAGTATCATCATGAGGAGAATGATATTCCTTATTGATCTTGAGATCAACCCGAGTGCCTAAAGGGAAAAGGAAGAACTCCTTAGTTAAGCTCTTTGTGTACCTAATAACTTTACAACTCCTACGAGCCAGTAGTCTAAAATTGCAAATTCAAAAACTTGATTTGTTTTAATTCTCAAAAATGTTTTGCTTCATCTGCTATTAATAGTACACAAGTGTGTGGAAAACCTTTATGGATTTAGGACATTATTTAAATATTTACTATTGGAGAAGTGATGTTATGTCTTGCACGGCAAGCAATTTGACCGTTTCAGTCAAATTTTGAATTATATATCAACTACTTATTTTGTCTAAAAATTAGGATAAGGTATATACATATACATTTGGAGACTTCCCGCCTTTGTTTTCAATTAGCCAGTCGTGATAAACTTTCAGTCACTTTTTTGTGATTTCATGATATACACCATTTTTCCATGTTTTTCCACAACATTAAAAAACAAATAACTACGGAGAAGTACAAACCAACACCACCAAAAGATACGATTAAATTCCATCAATGGTTTTCGAAAGATTCCTAGCACACATTAGCAATTACAAAGAAGAATAGACCATGTGTAACAACTACAGAGGAGAATAGAACAAACAACTACAACAACAGTTCTAAGAAGTTCCCTAGCACACAGTAGCATCTACAGAGAAGAATAAACTAGGTGTAAGAACTATAAAGGAGAACAAAACAAACAAGAACCCGAAGATATAATAGAACACCAATAGTTCTAAAAATGACAATACACCTAGAACACAGTATGATAGACCAAGGATACACCTAGCCATTTTATAAAATAGCACTTTCAGAGAGAGAGCATAGGACAAGAAAAATTAGCTATAGACATTTTATAATTTATATGCACAACCTTCTGAGTTTAAAATTGGAATAATAGTCTCTATAATAGCCCTTGTAAATCAATTGATTTACCTTGTATCCAAAACTAATTAAGCAAAATTTGTTGTAGACATTTTATAATTTATATGCACAACCTTCTGAGTTTGAAATCTGGATAATAATCCCTGTAACTCAATTGATTTACTCCAAAATCTAATTATCTTATATCCAAAACTAATTATAAGTTCTCTTTATACTATCAGTTCATTGTGAACACGAATAAAACATGCAACTACCAGCTTAAATTTTATACAAAATAAATGGTATATAAATATGTAGTCAAGAAATACAAGTAGAATCTGCTTGTCCAAAATAGTGAACAAAAGCACTTTCACTAGAACAATGAAAGTGCATAATACAATAAACTTTGAAAAACAACTCTGGGAATTTGCAATGAATTGCAACTGCATCGTTCCAATGCAATATACAGATACTCCTCATCCTCTCCAAGGCCATAATATCTTATAATATTTGGATTAGTATCTAACTCGGATAAAAGCATTATTTCTTGTTGAGTTGTATCAATATATTTTTTCTCCATGCGCTTGAGAGCAACATTTTTTCGATACCCATAGGTTCCTTCAAGCACAGCTGCTCCCTTACTACCTTCACCGATATTTTTTCCATCCTTAAAATGGGAAGTCATGATCACACTGAAAAAAAAAACGGTTCTATGAAATTAGAAATGGTTGTGATCGCATTGCAGAAAAATAAAAAACTGTCCTATTAAATTAGAAATGGTTGTGGCTTTGTTTAAATATGCATCTGTAGGTGAAAGACAAGAGAGCTTTAATCCAGAAAAACAAAAAATGAAAAAAGCATAAACAAATAAAACACATATACAGTGCAATATAAAATTGTAAGGACTAGATATCTACACCACATGCCACATAAGAAAAATACGAAAGAGTGAAAAGTCTAACATAAAGTTGATAAAATGACAGTCTAAGCTCATATAAATAAATAAACACAAAAGTTTCAATTCTCAAAGTTTATTTCAAGATCAACCCACTTGACGATTAAATACATGATTAAGAACAAAAGTAACATAGTACATAACATAAGATGTCAATCTTCTTGTCAGTACATCATTGTTACATCCATAGTTGGAAAACTCATCAAGGCTTGAAAAAAATCCGAAAAAATTCGACCAGTTCTGGACAAAAACGTGACAAAAAAATCTGGAAACTTAAAAAATTACTTAAATTTTAATTAAAAATGCATTTTTTTAATTAAATTTAATTATATGTTTAGCTTAAAAATCCTTCAGTCGTGTTTAGTACACTTATATTCTGATATAGATAGTCTCATATATCCTTCATTCTTAGTTGAACTCATGCAGTCGCATTCTAAAACAACAGTTTCATCTCCATTTTACAATATCTATCACCAAATTACTGTAAAAAAACAAAAAAATCAGTAAAATCAACTCTGATCTCAAGAACGTTACTATTTAAATATTTTAAAGTGATTAAGAATTTTGATATCACCGATGAGCTCTAGAGAAAACCTGAGTTCACTATATGTGAGCACGAGGACTGTTTGACAAAGTGCGGATCATAAAAATGATATACAGGGGATACCTATGAACTGTTTGACATAATGTCACCTATAAAGTAATGTCCATTGACGGATATTAATGTGAAGTGCGGACACACAGAGAACTAGTTGGAATTATTACAAAATGATTGAAACATGTAAATAGCGAAAGAAATAACAATACAATGAAAATGTCTTAATGTCTCAGTATCGAGGTATAACAGTACGCAAGAAATGCAAAGCACTTGAACGACGGCCATACAAAGAAAGATAGATACTTGTAAAGAAACTACAGTAGATAATACCCTAACAAGATGAGGATCTCAAAAACATTCAAAGGATCTCAGACCAAAATGATATACATGTCAGTAGATGAAAATTGTGACAAGCATTCAAAGGGTTTGATATAATGCCCTAACAAAATGAGGATCTCAGACCAAAATCTGGTAACTCTTCTGCAATAACACAAGTTAAAAAACAAAAAAGTAAAGACCAAAATCTGGAACTCAACATGCCTGGAATAGTGAGTTCAGCGGCTGCCTTCTTTGTTGAGTTTACATGAGACATTTTCCTTCTTTCCTGTGCTACGTTTCTTATAGGCAATGCGATTTACTCTAATCACCTTTCAATTTCATTTCATGCTATACGCATGAGGGGGTGTGACATGACAAATGCATGTTCAGTGATTTTAACATGAGTAATAAAATATTCAATTTCATTTCATGTTATACGCATGAGGGGGTATCATATGACAAATACATGTTCAATGATTTTAATATGAGATTGATTTTGTATTTTAGTAAGTTCAAGTATTTAATTTTCTATTAATTTTTATGAGGTAATTAAAATTTATTTATCTATTCAACGTTGGGAAAGAAAATTAAGTTTATTATTTTTATATAAAATAATTAAGAGCTCTATATTTAATATGTTAAATAAGGAAATCGTAATTATTTAATAAAAAACATAAATTATATATATATATATATATATGTGTGTGTGTGTGTGTGTGTTAAAATATATATAAGATATATTAGTTAAAATATACTAGCAATCACATCTTAGGGTGCAATGGGTGGGCCGAAGAGATAAGGAAGGTCAATTAGGGAAATAATTTGTTTTACTTTTTTTTTGGATATATTTGTGCAACTATTAAGATCAGCTCGCAAACAATTTACTCAATGATAATTTGGTATATTTTTTTTTCAAATATTAGTGCAACTATTAAGGTTAGATGGAGAACTATTTATTCAATGATGTTCCTACAAGATAAGTTTGAATAGAGAAGTGATAGCTGCAAAAATAAACTAAATTAACCTCTCAATTAGGAAGTTAATTATGCTCCATCACCATAAACCGTAACCTTTAACCTTATCACAAACATTAAACCACAATCCTAACCATAATTCTAATCCTAAACAACATCATAACTCAAACTATAAGCACAACCCTAACCCTAATAATGACATAAACATAAACCATTACCGTAACCCTAACTTTAACCATGAAACTAACCATATTCTTAAATCTAGCCTAAATCATAACTTTGACCGCAATCAAAACCATATGCCTAACCAGTATACTAACCAAGATATAACCCCTTACCCTAACTATAATTATAGTGTGTGTGTGTGTGTATTTAAAAAAAAACATTGTGCTCAATTGAATTTGGGCTTTGTAACTTGTCAAAGAAGCCATCCCTCATGTGTGGGAGGCTTCCCCTTGACACCCCATACTCATGGGGCTCACTTCCAACAATCTATTTGTCTTTCCCCTTACTTATGGGGGATTCATTGCTCAAAGATGGCCCATTTGCAAACAAAATTGGGGAGGCTTCCTCTGGTAATCCTAGGTCTTTCTTTTTTGAGATGGTTACTAAAAATGTTGCAACCTAGGTTTTGTTGTCAAACATCTACATAGAAAGACCCTAAAAACACTGCAAGCTATGCTCTGCTTCTTTTGAACGATTCTTTTGTCTTCTTGATTTATGTTTCTGCTTATAAATTGAGCAACAAGAGAAATATCATCAATTGAACGCTTCTTTTGTCTTCTTGATTTATGTTTCTGTTTATGAATGTTGTCCAAGTTGTATAAAAAATTATAGTAAGACTCTAGGTAAAAAATATTATTCCAATATACATAATTGTTGTAGGAAAATGAACAGTTGTACTAAACACTCGATCGATATGTAATTGTTTCAAAAATGAAGCAGTGTTGTGGTTATTTTGTAAAGATAAGAAAATATTTGTATTCCTATATGTTGATCTGAAGAACTAATGTGCAAAAATAAATCCTGTTGAAAAATTTAACTACATCTTCTGCTATTACATTAATTCCTTTTGTGTATTTTATTCAGAATATTTTCTATTTATAGGTGAACATATGTAAATGTGGTAACACATAGGTAGCATAGCTTCAGATGTCACTAAATTTCATTGGACAAAACAACACATTCATGGTTTTATTGGGATAATTCTTGTAGCTTAGCCATTTTATCCATTGTTGGATTCCACGTGTCTAACAAGTATCCTTTGATGGGTGTCACCATTCTGATAGTTTAGAATCTAGATTACATGCAATGTTGAGTCCTTGACATTTAGGTGACATGATCTAAAGGTAGTTGATGTGTGTAGACTCGGTATACATTAGTGCTAAAATTAGAACTGGACTTCCTATTAAAAAAAGACAAGCATAGGTTTTCAATGCATATCACAATTAGTTCCAAGTAATCCCATCATACCTATGGGTGTAGGTCCACTTCTTGGCCCCATCATTGACATAGGATCACCGCTTGCAAACATTGGTGGCCCTGCAACTGGCATGCCAGGAACACCTTATGGGTGAGATTGTGCAGATCCTAGTCACATATCTGGCCTTGGAATGCCTGGACTTATAGCAGGTTGTACTCTACCTAAATCCATTCCTCCAGAAGTTCCAAGTGTTGGAACAACACCCATGCTATTTGTAATATCAATACTTTTAGTACTTAGAAACAGTGGTGCTTCAGGGAACTCCTTTGCCAGTTGGTTTTTCTCAACTCCCAGTATCATTATCCTATTTCTACCATCAACTGCAAAATCTTCCAACTCTACTTCTGTATTTTCATCTGTGAATGTTTTCAAATCCTTTTCCATGGCTGCAATAGCCCCAAATTCTCTCTCCAGTTCAATCAACATATTTTTCTCAGCAGGAGTGCAATATCCATTTTCCTCCCTTGGTGTAGATGAGTTGCAACTGATATAGGTTAGATTTGATTATAGAGTTTTGGACAAATCCCTTGGTATAGAATCTACAATTGGTACATGTTTGCAATGAAGGCTCTATTAGCAAAGCATGGGATGAGCACATCAGATCATAGTTTTGTCACTTCAACTGCCAAATTATAGCCCAAAGCTTTGCCTATTACATAACATCCTACAATTGTGAGCCTAGTTTCTTATTTGCAGTACTTGTGTCAGGGCATTTGCCCAATTTCTTATCTAATCAAAATTGCTGAAATAATCTATAGAAATTTGAAGAATTTCACTAATCTAAACAATAATTAAAATACATTCTAAGAATGGAAATTGTCGTAGTAAACACATGATCCAAAATGCTTGTATATGAGGTTGTACATGAATATATCATCCTCAAGAGGTATTCTAGGAATAAAGTCATTGAAATACATGATTCTGAAATATCTAGGTACATCCTGATTTAAATTCAGTTACCTATCCATGAAATCTACAGTTCTTCTTATCTATGGATTATAACATGATATGTTTCTTGTAATTGTATGCGTAGATCTATATTGGTAGGCTTCTAATTTGTTATTACAGTATGCTTGTATTTTTATTTTGTGATCCTTAAAAGGAATTTAGACATGGAATGTTCTGAAATGAGAGGAATCTATTGTAGTGCAAATAAGAAAATAAGGGTCTTAATTTGCTAATGTTTTGAAAGGTAAGCATGGTCATAGTTTGAAAGTATGACCTATAACAACTTTCAAGGTTGACCAGTCCCATTTTTGGATGTAATTTTCTTTTCTCTCCACGATTATAGAAGTCTGGATGTTGCTTTGTAGTAAATCAGTTGATGTATTGGGGAAGATCTTAGAATTTTTTTAATTCAAATGCTGAAAAATGCCCAAAATAGTGATATTTGAAAGTTTTAGCTTTTCGATTTTCCAACGAGAAATATAATTTGACAAGAATTTAGTCCTAGTTATCCACACATTTTGAATGCCAAAACATACAAGAATAAATATAATGAGCCTATATGCTCTCAAGTTAAACAACCGTAAGCATATTATATGCTTAATTCAACCTAGATAAGCTTTCTAAGGAAGATTTTAGGTGGGTTCCATTCATCTCAATGATGTGGAATATTGGTTGAGCTCACCTACAACAACCCATTCAGGCTTAGCTCCAAAACTGGGATGAAGTAATACCTTTCCCAAATTTGTAGGCACATTGGGAATCACACATTTGAACTAGCAAAGCCACTAATATAATGCCAAAAATGAAATACAATAAATAGAATTACATCTAAATTTTGGTTTATTAAGATGAATCAAATCTCTTAGTTATAGAGCACCTAAATATCCTGGCTGCAAAATTTTTTGGGTTACTTAGCCATATATCAGGAAATAAGGTCAGACTAAGGCTAGCTCTAATTCATACCATTAGTAAATCTTCTCAAGTGAAGCAAATCCTTGTTGGGATAATCTCTACAGATAGCTTCAGATGTTTGGAGGAGATGTTCAAATTGGGCGGGCTCATCAAGGTTAGGATAAGACTCATCTACAAACTCATTCGAGAGTTCACAATAATCTTAGATGATCATTACATCTTTTTGAAGCTTATGATATTATTCACACTTGCATAATACCTACAACCATAAGCACCAAAGAAGATGACCAAACATGATAAAATGCACATGAGCTAACTACCAAGTGTGAACATCATAACCAATTTATCTGTGCTTCTCGCACAATCCAACCTAAATTTTAAATGCAACATAAAGGAATTTACAGATGTAGAAACCATAAGACATAAATTTTCCAAGGATGTATCCAATAAAGCCAAATAGATAATGATATAAATTTTGTTCAATAAATCATCCCATATCTACTAGTGTTGATCATTAATTATCCTGTCTAACCCCAACCCATTTAAGCTTGATACTGGAACTGGAAGGGATCTAGCCAATAATTAGCTGCTAAAAAAATTAGTTGGACTGAACAATGGGACCTTTCTTAGATATTCTCATTGTCATCAATTTCCTATAGTCATGCAACTTCTATTCAGTCATACTTTTAGTTGTATCTAGGCCATAGTTAAAAATCTAATGTGCACAATAACATTTTCTACTACCACTTGATTTTGTGGAAAATACTATGAGTTGTATTTAGGCCACATCAAAAAACCCAACATATTCAGCAACCTTTTCTAGCTCCACTTGATTTTGTGCCAAATATTGTATACTTGTTTCTGTAGCCTAGGCATTGTGCACTTGCATTTCAAGTTTCTTTTCATTCTCCATAATTGTTTTTGTCTTTGTCATGGGCTTCAAACTATGTTAGTTAACTTTATAGAAGATATATACATAGATATTATGTTCTGACATTTTATTTTCATTAGTAGAAGATATTCTTAGAGATTCTACATTTACAACATTCTAGTTAAGCAGTCAATCCACAAGTAGCTAAATTATTAATAGTACAAGGCCACTTTACCTGCCCAACAAACAAGTCGATATGTTACTAGATATCTGTCCCAAAATAGGACATAAGACACAAGATCCAATCATGGTAGACACATATAGGCCACACAATCAATGTCAAATAATATCAATTGATGCAGCACTTGACTGAGTACATTTCTTTCAAATTGATTCATTCAACTTTAAAGTTGGTGATTGCTTATTTGACATTGTTCATGTTCTCCTTCACTATCAGTACATGCCTAATGAACTTTGCAATGGTCTTGTGGACCATTCCCTACACTTTCTTCACAATGGTTGTGCCAAAGCTTTAAACTATTTTGAACACGAACTGCACCCATATTTACTTTATGATCTACATAGGGTGCACGACAAAATCACATATTTGCGTAGAGTGAGGATTACAACAACAAAAGTCAACACCCATGGTGAGGTTGGACTCTGGGGTGAAATATTTTGTGTACGATGGTTAGTACGTTGGTTGAACATTCCCATATGCATCTGGTCTTCTACACACAAAAAACCATATTTACATTTCAACAAAGATGCACCTCATTTTGTAATATCGATACTCTTTCATGATGCTAATCCAATAGCTGAACACTATGATCCAATCTTCTTGAGAGTAACCACATACAATGCATTAGGAAATATGCATCCATAACTATCAATAATGCCTTGCAATATAGCTGACATTTGGGACACAATTGTTGAATCATTTGGAACAGTTGGCCTCAAATGGCTTCCTACCTTTGCTTCTCCCTGTGGTAAAAGAATGTTTGTTGTTGTAGCTCTCTTAGTTGATAATCAGTTCAATGAAATAGAATTAAGATTATTTCTAGCTCAATCATTGGCTAATGCATTGAAAATGTAAAAAAAAATTGTGTTGGCATGTTTTAAAATGTTTACACAATCTACTATGGTAGAAAATAATATTCTCTTAGAATTGTAACTACTAATATCTAAGATTGGAATACCATATGCTAAAAGTAGTATTGAGGATTCTGAATTCTAGTTAGTATGGTTTTCATACACATTTCATGTAACTATACATGTATGGCAAGCAACTCCATGATGCAAAGTTGACGTATTTTGCAACTATCAAAAATCAAGAAAAATCATCAACTTAATTTGCTTCAAAAATACTTCTGGTTATTGTCATTATGAACTATTTCAAGCAAACCAACAACTACTAAATGATATGCATAGAAACCATCCCATGTTGCTACAAGTTATGACAAATCCATGTACAACCAAAAAAAAAATTAAGTCCAACACAACAAGCTCGACCAACATACAAGTTACAAAGTTGTTGACCGTAAATATGACTACTTGTTGGTCATTGTGATTATTAAAAAAAACAATACACAATAATGATATAGCCCAACCAGAGATGGCCACTGTTAATGCTACTAGAACAAAAAATAGAGTGAATGAAACTACCTTATGTTCACATCCTAAGAGGAAATGTCTATTCTATAAGATAAGATCAAGCCTGTTGGAAATATAGATGTAGTAACTGAGAGGGGGGGTGAATCAGTTAACCATAAAAATATTACCACAGATCCCTTAGATGTCTTATTAAATCATTTACTGCTGTCATATAGAGAAATGCTGAAACTCAGTAATTGTAGTGAGTATTAATTATAACTGTTCTTAAGCATTCATCAGTGATTAACACACATGAATAAAGAAAATAGCATGAACACAAGAGACACCAGATTTAACGTGGAAACCCAATATGGGAAAAACCACCAATGTAACTAGTTACTGATTTTCACTCTTCTGAAGTGATGCTCTGTTAGGAGCCAACCCGGTAAAAGGTTACAAAACACACTGTTAGGTGTGACCTTGTTAGAGGATTTAATCACCCTGTTAGGAGTGGCCTTGTAAGAGGTCTTGAAACAATTCAATAGAACTGTCACCTTGTTAGAGGATTTACAAAATGGCTGTTAAACCAACTCGGTTAGGAGATTTTGAAATCACTGCTACAATGGTAAGAAAGTAACAATGAAATGACCTGAGTAGTGATGCAACTGGATTGTTGATTATAGATCTCTGTTCAGCTTCACTAGATCCTTCCTAATCAAAATAAATCTTTTCTGCTCCTCAAGGATATCTAATCATCCTTCAAAATTCACACACACCTTCCTTCAAAATGATTTGCATGTTCGCTCACAAACTTCACACTTCCTCTTTTTTTTTTTTTTCATACAGAATCCACCACTTGACCTTCTATATATATACCATTCAGATTGTTCATTCAGATTAACAAGTCGGCACTAATAATCATTACAAATTTTAACAATCATTGTAACAGTCGGCTGGAACAAACAAAATCCTTTACTTGGGCAGACCTTGCTCGGTAAACATTAATCCTGAAATTATTTCCTTTGGTGACCGAGAGAACTCGGTAAGCACTGTGAATTCTGCAACATCCTTTGGAGACCAAGTGAGCTTGGTAATCACTAACTTTCCTTCGATAACCATGGAAGCTTGGTTAACACTGTCTTCTACCATACTTTTCTTTGACACCCAAGATATCTCAGTAGACACTTGAAAATCGCCTTGCTGACCGACTGAGCTTGGTAGACACACATAACTATTAATAGATATGACATTTGTGTGTCATCAAAGACAACACATAATTAGACAATTGTATTCAACAATCTCCCTCTGACAATTGTATCCAACAATCTCCCTCTTTGGCATTGATGGCAACACAACATGTCATAGCATAATGAAATTTCACAGCAAACATAGAATAAGGAACATATCCTTAGCTTCATTCTGATTCTCATCTTCCTCTATTAGCAAACTTCTCTCTCTGACTGAAAACTCTCCCTCTTTACTTTTTAAATTCACCTTCTTAGAAATTTCATGAAATGACAGCAAACTCTCCCTCTTTGACAACACATGCCAAAGACAACACACTTCCGGTGAATACCAATGTACCTTAAGTACTGATTCATATGCAATGATTCCTTGACTATGCTGCATCAACTGACTGATCTTCAACATGCTCTGGTTGATGCATTACTAAAACTCAATTTAGTGAGCCTCGGATAGGGGAATGACTGCTAACTTACCTCTTAGATACAAGAATGCATCCTTAGGTAGTGGCTTGGTGAAGATATTTGCAATTTGTTCTTTTGTATGAACATATTCCAATCTGATTTCCTTGTCCTGCACCAATTCTCTAACAAAGTGATATTTTATAGCAATGTGTTTGGTTTTGGAATGCATTACTGGATTCTTTGAAATATTTATTGCACTTGTATTATCACAAAACATAACAACTAGTTCTTTGATCTCAACTTTCATGCCTTCCAATAACTGTTTGAACCAAACAATATTAGAGTAGTTTACTCCTACAACAACATATTCTGCTTCTGTTGTGGATTGGGATGTGCAATTTTTCTTTTTACTGGTCCAAGATACTAACCTTTTGCCAAGAAAGAATGCTCCACCACTTGTACTCTTTCTGTCATCAATGTTTCCTGCCCAATCAGCATCAGTAAACACTTTTAAGTCCAGATTGCCTCCAAATTTATACCACAAGCCATAATCTTCAGTTCCTCTCAAGTACCTCAAGATTCTTTTGATTGCCATCATGTGATTTTCTTTGTGTTTTACTAAGAATCTTGCTACTATACCAACTGATAAGGCAATATCAGGCTTTGTATGCACTACATACTGTAATTTTCCAATCATTGATCTGTATAAGGTCTGATCTACTTCTTTTGAATCATCATCTTTTGTAAGCTTCAGTCCTGTACACATGGGTGTACCAACTGGTTTTGAATCTTCCATACCAAATTTCTTAAGTATTTCCTTGATGTATTTAGACTGAGTAATGTAGATACCATTCTTGTTTTACTAAATCTGAAGACCAACAAAAAACTTTATCTGACCAAACATAGACATTTCAAATTCTTTGTTCATTTGCTCTGAAAATTCTTTGCATTGATCATCATTCCCTGTAAACACAGTATCATCCACAAATATTTCTACCAAAACAATTTTGTTATCTGGTCCTTCTTTGATGTACAAATTAATGTTGTCATTAGCTCTTTTGAAACCAATCTGAATAAGACAGTTATGTAATCTTTCATACCATTCTCTAGGGGCTTGTTTCAGACCATACAGTGCTTTGTGTAACTTGCATACCATATCCTTTTTGTCTGGATCAATAAAACCTTCAGGTTGCTCAGTGTAGACTTCTTCATCAAGAATACCATTGAGAAATGCAAATTTTATATCCATCTGATATACCTTAAATCCTTTATGTGCTGCATATGCAAGTAGAGTCCTTACACCTTCTAATCTTACAACAGGAGAAAAAGTCTCTCCATAATCTATACCTTCTTCTTGAGAATACCCTTTACACACTAATCTAGCTTTGTTTCTAGATACTTGACCATCTTCATTCAGCTTATTTCTGAATACCCATTTCGTTCCAATTACATTTTTATCTTTAGGCCTAGGTACAAGAGTCCATGTCTTATTTTTCTCTATTTGTTCTATTTCTTCATTCATAGCCTCAATCCAACTTTCATTTTCCAATGCATTTTTAACATTTCTAGGTTCAAAATCAGCAAGTAAACATGTACCTTTCACTTTACTTCTTGTCATAGTACCATCTAATGTGTTTCCAATAATCTGATCTAGTGTATGATGCTTCCTGACATACTTAGCCAATATAGGTTCCTTGCCTCTTGAATGAGTTACATTGTCATCTTCTTGAATTTCATCTTTAGTTTCAAGTTGCTCAGGCTTGGTAGATATTTGCTCGGTAGCTTCAGGCTAAGACTCGGTTTGAACTTCTTCTTGTGACTTGATTATTGTACTGGGTTCAGTAGATGCATTTTCCTTATTGACAGATGTGTCTGGCAATGTATCAGGTTCAATGTAAACAAATCTCTTGTAATCCTATGGTTCCTTTTTGCTTTCTTCTTCAGTCTTTTCTGCAAACTCATCAACTTTCACATGTGCACTTTCTATGATTTTGTGAGTAGACAAATTCAGACATTTATATGCCTTACTTTTGCAAGAATATCCCAAAAATATTCCTTCATCACTTTTTACATCAAATTTTATTTTTCTAGATTCTTTTAAGATTTAACATTTACTACCAAATACTTTCAGGTAACTTACATTGGGTTTATAGCCATACCATAACTCATAAGGAGTTTTGAATGTGTCTTTCCTCAACTGTACTCGGTTCAAGGTATGAACTGCAGTGCTAATAGCTTCCTTCCAGTATTTCATAGCAATGTTCTTTTCAATCATTAGAGTCCTTGCACAATCCATGATAGATCTGTTCATCCTTTCAGCTATTCCATTCTACTTAGGAGTTCTTGGAGCTGATACCTGTCTTTTGATTCCTCTTTCAATGCAGAAATTATTGAATTCATGGGAGACGGATTCACCACCTCTGTCTGATCTCAAGCACTTCATTCTTTTTCCTGTTTCCTTTTCTACTCTTTCCAAATACCATTTGAATTTCTCAAATGCTTTTGACTTTTCTCTTAAATACATAACAGTCATCATTCTAGAGTAATCATCAACAAAGAGAATAAAGAATTTTTCTCCAGTATAGCTTTCAATTCCAATAGGTCCACATAAATCAGTATGCACAATATCCAAAATATCTTTAGACTGATAGTTTTTACTTTTAAAGCTAGTCCTTCCCATTTTACCAATCTAACAATTCTTGCATAGACCAACATCAAGTTTCTTCAAAGTAGGAATACCTCTTACTTTCTTGAATTTTCTTATTTTCACCATATTATCAAAATTTATATGACATAACCTTTTGTGCCATAACCAACTTTCTTCAATTTGAGCAATAAAACATGAGCATTCACCAAGATCAAGATAAAATAGGTTACCTTTGGTTTGTTTGCTTGAACCAATCAGTTTTCCTTTGTCATCCAGCAGTCTTGCTTTGCCATCCATGAAGTCAACCTTGAATCCAATGTTGATTAGCTGTGCTACACTTAGAAGATTATGTTTTAATCCTTCAACCCAATATGCATTATCACATATAAGTTCTTTGGTTAATGAAATTCATCCTCTTCCTTTTATACAACAAGGTTCATTTTTTCCAAACCTTACACTACCACCATCATAGTCTTCAAAATGTTCAAACTTAGTTTTGTCACCAGTCATATAATGTGAGCATCCACTGTCTATGATCCATGTATCATTTTTTCTTATATGAGAGATAAGTGCCATCTCATCTTCATCATTATCAGATTCATCTTTTACAGCAATGAAAATAATTTCTTCTTCACTATTATCAGAATCCTTAGCCAAAAAACATGTTTTCTTACCTTTATCCTTGAATGACTTGAAATTCTTCTTGCCATTGTACTTGTGACCTTTCTTCTCATCTTTTCTTTGCTTGTTTGGGTACCTAGCTACAATATGACCAATTTCTTCACATGAAAAATAGATTAAGGGAGTTTTACCTTTGTATTTGCCTCTGCCTCTAGAATATTTCTTTGCAAGTAATGCTTCAATAACTTCAAGATCACTATCAAAACTTTCCTCTGATTCTTCTTCACTTTCTAATTGGATTTTCTTGCCCTTCTTAAGTGAAAGTTTGACCTCAAATGCTGATTCAATATTTTTAGAAGTTGGAACATAGTTGTCATAGTTATCCAATTCAAAAGCTGTCAATCTTCCAACTAAGGCATCCAAAGTTATATTGTGATTTTGTTCACATCTTCTTTCTTGAATAGTAGATACTCTTATTGCATAGATAGGAAGCAATGTTCTAAGAACCTTACTTATAACAGTTTCATCATCAATTTTTCCTCTAGAAGCTCTGATTGCACTAACACTCACCTTGATCCTTTCAACATATTTTACAATGTTTTCATCTTCTTTCATCTTCATCTGATCAAACTGTCCTCTTAGGCTTTCTGCTTTGGCTCTTTTCACATTGTCATCACCACCATAAATTTTCTTCAGCTTGTTCCACATTTCATAAGCAGTTGTGCAGTCTTTGATCTCATCAAATTATTCATAGCTAAGAGCTGATGCAATGTCTATCATCATGGTGTTATGGTTCTTTTTCTCTGCAATGTCTTCAACAGTTAATGTGCCAATAGGAACTGTATATTCTTGATCAATATATTTGCATCCTGAATCACCAATGGAAGCCAGATGAAGTCTCATGAGACCTTGCCATGTTGAAAAGTTATCTTTGTTAAGCCTTGGAATTTCTCTCTTGTAAGACATCCTGATCTTTAGCTTAGGTCCTTGAAACCCTTCCTGCAAGCACCAAAAGCTCTAATACCAATTGTTGGAAATATAGATGTAGTAACTGAGAGGGGGGGGTGAATTAGTTAACCAAAAAAATATTACCACAGATCCCTTAGATGTCTTATTAAATCATTTACTGCTGTCATATAGAGAAATGCTAAAACTCAGTAATTGTAGTGAGTATTAATTATAACTATTCTTAAGCATTCATCAGTGATTACCATACATGAATAAAGAAAATAGCATGAACACAAGAGACACTAGATTTAACGTGGAAACCCAATATGGGAAAAACCACCAATGTAACTAGTTACTGATTTTCACTCTTCTGAAGTGATGCCCTATTAGGAGCCAACCCGGTAAAAGGTTACAAAACACACTGTTAGGTGTGACCTTGTTAGAGGATTTAATCACCCTGTTAGGAGTGGCCTTGTAAGAGGTCTTGAAACAATTCAATAGAACTGTCACCTTGTTAGAGGATTTCCAAAATAGCTGTTAAACCAACTCGGTTAGGAGATTTTGAAATCACTGCTACAATGGTAAGAAAGTAACAATGAAATGACCTGAGTAGTGATGCAACTAGATTGCTAATTACAGATCTTTGTTCAGCTTCACTAGATCCTTCCTGATCAAAATAAATCTTTGCTGCTCCTCAAGGATATCTAATCATCCTTCAAAATTTGCACACACCTTCCTTCAAAATGATTTGCATGTTTGCTCACAAACTTCACACTTCCTCTTTTTTTTTTCATACACAATCCACCACTTGACCTTCTATATATATACCATTCAGATTGTTCATTTAGATTAACAAGTCGGCACTAATAATCATTACAACTTTTAACAATCATTGTAACAGTCTGCTGGAACAAACAAAATCCTTTACTTGGGCCAACCTTGCTGGGTAAACATTAATCCTGAAATTATTTCCTCTGGTGACCGAGAGAACTCGGTAAGCACTACGAATTCTGCAACATCGTTTGGAGACCGAGTGAGCTTAGTAATCACTAACTTTCCTTCGATAATCGTGGAAGCTCAGTTAACACTGTCTTCTACCATACATTTCTTTGACACCCGA
The DNA here is from genome assembly GCA_027943335.1 of Chamaecyparis obtusa. Classification (NCBI taxonomy): domain Eukaryota; kingdom Viridiplantae; phylum Streptophyta; class Pinopsida; order Cupressales; family Cupressaceae; genus Chamaecyparis; species Chamaecyparis obtusa. The sequence goes on from BSBK01005808.1 coordinate 579,172, forward strand.
GATATCTTGGTAGACACTTGAAAACCGCCTTGTTGACTGATTGAGCTTGGTAGACACACAGAACTATTAATAGATATGACATTTGTGTGGCATCAAAGACAACACACAATTAGACAATTGTATTCAACAATCTCCCTCTGACAATTGTATCCAACACAAGCCATCATACCAACAGACATGTACATACAAATACACAAAACAATGCTATCAAAAAATCTATTAACCTATACTTGCGAAGCATCAACGACACACCTAAACAATTATCCAGTCTTTGTGAGATGTTATATTTCCATAAAGACATTTACACAGTTGATAAGACATTTATCCATGCTTTGTCTTTGCTTCCCATTGCTACAAATCATAAGACAATTTCAATAGGCTAGTCCATTTGCAAACGATGTATAAAATCTACTACAATTGGCAAGGTCCCCTCTTTTGCAACTCCATGGAATAAAAGATGCAAGAATTGTATAGATGTCCATTCCTTGACTACTTTAGAAGAAAGACTTATCTCTCTACATATTGCTTCTATACAGATCAGACAATTAGGATACAAAAGAGCACTATATGGCTTGAATGGTACAATAATCAATGTCCTTGTGGATTTTGACAAAGTACAAAGAGCCATCCCTAGAAAAATAGATGAAGCTAAAATAGTAGCAATGAGATTAAAGTGCAAGTTACAATATGACAATGCATATGCACAAGGCAATGTCAGACATGCTTGTGTAATAAATGCTTTAACAATTCTATCAAAGACACCCCTATATATGAAAGAAAAAATTTCAATAAACAAAGATTGGGAAACGCTATTTGCCAGTAAAGAAAAACATAACCATACTGAAATAGAAATGGAAACAAAAATGGATAGTATTTCATTTGACCTTGATGCAAAACCCATAACTGAATCACTTATACACTAGTTTAATGACTCCCACTCAATCAAAGACCTAGATACAACAATTATTAAAATAGCACCATTAGAAGGGTTTAAACCTCTTGGCATATTCTAAGATGTCTACTCAGAAGAAATGAATTTCCAAACATTCTTTATGGCTTTGCATGACCAACCGACATTACCAAAAAATTTACCTATAAAAAAATAGCGAAATGGGACCTCATACATAAAGATAATGACTTTGCAACACATATAACAAATATTTTTTTTCAAATCCATCAAAATCATTATGCAACAAATCTCTTCACTAGCATGGGTTTGAATCAAACCTAGGCAAGCTCTAATTCATACCATTGGTAAATCTTGTCAAGTGAAGCGAATCCTTGTTGGGATAATCTCTACAGATAGCTTCAGATGTCTAGAGGAGATGTTCAAACTAGGCGGGCTCATCAAGGTTAGGATCATACTCATCTACAAACTCATTCGAGAGTTCACAACAATCTTAGATGATCATTACATATATTTTAAGCTTACGATATTATTCACACTTGCATAATACCTGCAACCACAAGCACCAAAGAAGATGATGAAACGTGATAAAATGCACACAAGCTAACTACCAAATGTGAACATCATAACCAGTTTATCTGCGCTTCTTGCACAATCCAACCTAAATTTTAAATGCGACATAAAGGAATTTACAGATGCAGAAACCATAAGACATAAATTTTCCAAGGATGTATCTAATAAAGCCAAACAGATAACAATATAAATTTTGTTTAATAAATCATCCCATATCTACTAGTGTTGACCATTAATTATCCTATCTAACCCCAACCCATTTAAGCTAGATACTGGAAGGGATCTAGCCAATAATTAGCTGCTAAAAAAATTAGGTCGACTGAAGAATGGGACCTTTCTTAGATATGCTCATTGTCATCAATTTCCTATAGTAATGCAACTTCTATTCAGTCATACTTTTAGTTGTATCTAGGCCATAGTTAAAAACCCAATATGCACAATAACATTTTCTACTACCACTTGATTCTGTGGAAAATACTATGAGTTTTATTTAGGCCACGTCAAAAAACCCAACATATACAGCAACCTTTTCTAGCTCCACTTGATTTTGTGCCAAATATTGTATACTTGTTTCCGTAGCCTAGGCATTATGCACTTGCATTTCAAGTTTCTTTTCATTCTCCATAATTGTTTTGTCTTTGTCATGGGCTTCAAACTATGTTAGTTAACTTTATAGAAGATATATACATAGATATTATATTCTAGCATTTTATTTCATTCGTAGAAGATATTCTTAGAGATTCTACATTTACAACATTCTAGTTAAGCAGTCAACCCACAAATAGATAAATTATTAATAGTACAAGGCCACTTTACCTGCCCAACAAACAAGCCGATATGTTACTGGATAGCTGTTCCAAAATAGGACATATGACACAAGATCTAATCATGGTAGACACATACAGGCCACACAATCAATGCCAAATAATATCAATTGATGCAACACTTGACCGAGTACATTTCTTTCAAATTGATTCATTCAACTTTAAAGTTGGTGATTGCTTATTTGATGTTGTTCATGTTCTTCACTATCAGTACATGCCTAATGAACTTCACAATGGTCTTGTGGACCATTTCCTACACTTTCTTCACAATGGTTGTGCCGAAGCTTTAAACTATTTTGAACACGAGTTGCACCCATCAATACTTTATGGTCTACATAGGGTGCATGACAAAATCACATATTTGTGTAGAATGAGGATTACAATAACAAAGGCCAACACCCATGGTGAGGTTGGACTCTGGGGTGAAATATTTTGTGTACGATGGTTAGCACATTGCTTGAACATTCCCATATGCATCTAGTCTTCTACACACAAAAAACCATATTTACATTTCAACAAAGATGCACCTCATTTTGTAATACCGATACTCTTTCATGATGCTAATCCAATAGTTGAACACTATGAGCCAATCTTCTCAAGAGTAACCACATATAATGCATTAGGAAATATGCATCCATAACTATCAATTATGCCTTGTAATATAGCTGACATTTGGGACACAATTGTTGAATCTTTTGGAGCAGTTGGCCTCAAATGGCTTCCTACCTTTGCTTCTCCCTGTGGTAAAAGCATGTTTGTCACTGTAGCTCTCTTAGCTGATAATCGGTTTGATGAAATATAATTAATATTATTTCTAGCTCAATCATTGGCTAATGCATTGAAAATGCCAAAAAAATTTGCGTTGGCATGTTTTAAAATGTTTACATAATCTACTATGGTAGAAAACAATATTCTCTTAGAGTTGCAACTACTAATATCTAAGATTGGAATACCATATGCTAAAAGCAGTCTTGAGGGTTCTAAATTCAACTTAGTATGGTTTTCATACACATTTCATGTAACTATACATGTATGGAAAGCAGCTCCATGATGCAAAGTTGACGTATTTTGCAACTGTCAAAAATCAATCAAAATCATCAACTTAATTTGCTTCAAAAATACTTCAGGTCATTGTCCTTATGAACTACTTCAAGAAAATGAACAACTACTAAATGATATGCATAGAAACCATCCCATGTTGCTACAAGTTATGACAAATCCATGTACAACCAAAAACAAAATCAATTCCAACAGAACAAGCTCGACCAACATAGAAGTTACAAAGTTGTTGATTGTAAATATGACTACCTGTTGGTCATTGTGATTATTAAAAGGAACAATACACAATAATGATATAGCCCAAATAGAGATGGCCACTGTTAATGCTACTAGAACAAAAAGTAGAGTGAACCAAACTACTTTATGTTCACATCCTAAGAGGAAATGTCTATTCTATAAGATAAGATCAAGCCATCATACCAACATACATGTACATACAAATACACAAAACAATGCTATCAAAAATTCTATTAACCTATACTTGTGAAGCATCTACGACACACCTAAACAATTATCCAGTCTCTGTGAGATGTTATATTTCCATAAAGACATTTACACAGTTGATAAGCCATTTGTCCATGCTTTGTCTTTGCTTCCCATTGCTACAAATCATAAAACAATTTCAATAGGCCAGTCCATTTGCAAATGATGTATAAAATCTACTACAATTGGTGAGGTCCCCTCTTTTGCAACTCTATCGAATAAAAGATGCAATAACTATATAGATGTCCATTCCTTGACTACTTTAGAAGAAAGACTTATCTCTCTACGTATTGCTTCTGTACATACCAGACAATTAGGATATAAAAGAGCTCAATATGGCTTGAATGGTACAATAATCAATGTCCTTGTGGATTTTGACAAAGTACAAAGAGCCATCCCTAGACAAATAGATGAAGCTAAAATAGTAGCAATGAGCTTAAAGTGCAAGTTACAATATGAAAATGCATATGCACAAGGCAATGTCAGACATGCTTGTGTAATGAATGCTTTAACAATTCTATCAAAGACACCCCTATATATGAAAGAAAAAATGTCAATAAACAAAGATTGGGAAACGCTATTTGCCAGCAAAGAAAAACATAACCATACTGAAATAGAAATGGAAACAGAAATGGATAGTATTTCATTTGACCTTGATGCAAAACCCATAACTGAATCACTTATACATTGGTTTAATGACTCCCACTCAATCAAAGACCTAGATACAACAATTATTGAAATAGCACCATCAGAAGTGTTTAAACCTCTTGGCATATTCTAAGATGTCTAATCAAAAGAAATGAATTTCTAAACATTCTTTATGGCTTTGCACGACCAATCGACATTACCAGGAAATTTAGCTATAAAAAAATAGTGAAATGAGAGCTCATACATAAAGATAATGACTTTGCAACACATATAACAAATATTTTTTTTCAAATCCATCAAAATCATTATGCAACAAATCTCTTCGCTAGCATGGGTTTGAATTAGACCTAGGCAAGCTTTGATTCATACCATTAGTAAATCTTGTCAAGTGAAGTGAATCCTTGTTGGGATAATCTCTACAGATAGCTTCAAATGTTTGGAGGAGATGTTCAAACTAGGCAGGCTCATCAAGGTTAGGATCAGACTCATCTACAAACTTGAGTTCACTATATGTGAGCACAAGGACTATTTGACAAAGTGCGGATCATAAAAATGATATACAGGGGACACCCATGAACTGTTTGACATAATGTCACCTATAAAATAATGTTCATTGACGGATATGAATGTGAAGTGCGGACACACAGACAACTAGTTGGAATGATTGAAACATGCAAAGAGTGAAAGAAATAACAATACAATGAAAATGTCTTAATGTCTTAGTATGAGGTGACATGGCAAGAAATGAAATGCACTTGAATGAGGGTCATATGAAATATGAAATATTCTATCTAATGCCCTAGAGCACATACATGAAAACTATGACAAGCATTCAAAGGGTTTGATATAATGCCCTAACAAAATGAGGATCTCAGACCAAAATCTGGTAACTCTTCTGCAATAACACAAGTTAAAAAACAAAAAAGTAAGAGACCAAAATTTGGAACTCAACATGCCTGGAATAGTGAGTTCAGTGGCTGCCTTCTTTGTTGAGTTTAAATGAGACATTTTCCTTCTTTCATGTGCTACATTTCTTATAGGCAATGCGATTTACTCTAATCACCTTTCAATTTCATTTCATGCTATACGCATGAGGGGGTGTGACGTGACAAATGCATGTTCGGTGATTTTAATAATAAAATATTCGATTTCATTTCATGTTATAGGCATGAGGAGGTGTGACATGACAAATAAATGTTCCATGATTTTAACATGATTAATAAAAAATTCAATTTCATTTTTTGCTACTCAGACATGACAAATACATGTTCTATTATGTAAGTAAGTATTCAATTTTCTATTAATTTTTATCACGTAATTAAAATTTATTTATCTATTTAAGGTTAGGAAAGAAAATTAAGTTAATTATTTTTATATAAAATAATTAAGAGCTCTATATTTAATATGTTAAATAAGGAAATCGTAATTATTTAATTAAAAACATAGTTTATATATGTGTGTGTGTGTGTTAAAATATATATAAGATATATTAGTTAAAATATACTAGCAATCACATCTTAGGGTGCAATGGGTGCGCCGAAGAGATAAGGAAGGTCAATTAGGGAAATAATTTGTTTTATTTATTTTTTGATATATTTGTGCAACTATTAAGATCAGCTCACATAAAATTTATTCAGTGATAATTTGGTGTATTTGTTTTCATATATTAGTGCAACTATTAAGGTTAGATGGAAAACTATTTATTCAATGATGTTCCTGCAAGATAAGTTTGAGTAGAGAAGTGATAGCTATAAAAAAAACTAAATTAACCTCTCAATTAGGAAGCTAATTATGCTCCATCACCATAAACCATAACCTTTAACCTTATCACAAACATTAAACCACAATCCTAACCATAATTCTAATCCTAAACAACATTGTAACTCAAACTATAAGCACAACCCTAACCCTAATAATGACATAAACATAAACCATTACCGTAACCCTAACTTTAACCATGAAGCTAACCATATTCTTAAATCTAGCCTGAATCATAACCTTGACCGCAATCAAAACCATAAGCCTAACCATTATACTAACCAGGATATAACCCCTTACCCTAACTATAATTATAGTGTGTGTGTGTGTGTGTGTGTGTGTCTATATATATATATATATATATATATATATATATATATATATCAAAAGAAAAGATTGTGCTCAGTTGAATTTGGGCTCTATAACTTGTCAAGGAAGCCATCCTCGTGTGTGGGAGGCTTCCCCTTGACACCCCCATACTCATGGGCTCACTTCCAACAATCTATTTGTCTTTCCCCTTATTTATGGGGGATTCATCGCTCAAAGATGGCCCATTTACAAACAAAATTGGGGACGCTTCCTCTGGTAATCCTAGGTCTTTCTTTTTTGAGATGGTTACTTAAAATGTTGAAACCTAGGTTTTGTTGTCAAACATCTACACAGAAAGACCCTAAAAACACTGCAAGCTATGCTCTACTTCTTTTGAACGCTTCTTTTGTCTTCTTGATTTATGTTTCTTCTTATAAATTGAGCAACAAGAGAAATATCATCAATTGAACGCTTCTTTTGTCTTCTTGATTTATGTTTCTATTTATGAATGTTGTGCAAGTTGTATAAAAAATTATAGTAAGACTCTAGGTAAAAAATATTATTCCAATATACATAATTATTGTAGGAAAATAAACAGTTGTACTAAGCACTCGATTGATATGTAATTGTTTCACAAATGAAGTAGTGTTGTAGTTATTTTGTAAAGATAAGAAAATATTTGTATTCCTATATGTTGATCTGAAGAACTAATGTGCGAAAATAAATATTGTTGAAAAATTTAACTACATCTTCTGCTATTACATTAATTCCTTTTGTGTATTTTATTCAAAATATTTTCTATTTAGAGGTGAACATATGTAAATGTGGTAACACATAGGTAGCATAGCTTCAGATGTCACTAAATTTCATTGGACAAAACAACACATTCATGGTTTTATTGGGATAATTCTTGTAGCTTAGCCATTTTATCCATTGTTGGATTCCACGTGTCTAATAGGTATCCTTTGATGGGTGTCACCATTCTGACAGTTTAGAATCTAGATTACATGCAATGTTGAGTCCTTGACATTTAGGTGACATGATCTAAAGGTAGTTGATGTGTGTAGACTCGGTATACATTAGTGCTAAAATTAGAATTGGAATTCCCAATAAAAAAAACAAGCATAGGTTTTCAATGCATATCACAATTAGTTCCAGGAAATCCCATCATACCCATGGGTGTAGGTCCACCTCTTGGCCCCATCATTGACATGGATCACCCCTTGGAAACACTGGTGGCCCTGCAACTAGCATTCTAGGAACACCTTATGGGTGAGATTGTGTGGATCCCAGTCACGTATCTGGCCTTGGAATGCCTGGACTTGTAGCAGGTTGTACTCTACCTAAATCCATTCCTCCAGAAGTTCCAAGTGTTGGAACAACACCCATGCTATTTGCAATATCAATACTTTTAGTACTTAGAAATAGTGGTGCTTCAGGGAACTCCTTTGCCAGTTAGTTTTGCTCAACTCCCAACATCATTATCCTATTTCTACCACTAACTACAAAATCTTCTAACTCTACTTCTGTATTTTCATCTATGAATGCTTTCAAATCATTTTCCATGACTGCAATAGCCCCAAATTCTCTCTCCAGTTCAATCAACATATTTTTCTCAGCACGAGTGCAATATCCATTTTCCTCCCTTGGTGTAGATGAGCTGCAATTGATATAGGTTAGATTTGATTATAGAGTTTTGGACAAATCCCTTGGTATATAATTTGCAACTGGTACATGTTTGCAATGAAGGCTTTGTTAGCAAAGCATGGGATGAGCACATCATATCAGAGTTTTGCCACTTCAACTGCCAAATTATAGCCCAAAGATTTGCCTATTACATAATATGCTACGATTGTGAGCTGAGATTCTTATCTGCAGTACTTGTGTCAGGGAATTTGCCCAATTTCTTACCTAATCAAAACTGCTCAAATAATCTATAGAAATTTGAAGAATTTCACTAATCTAAACAATAATTAGAATACCTTCTAAGAATAGAAATTTTCATAGTAAACACATGATCCACAATACTTGTATATGAGGTTGTACATGAATATATCATCCTCAAGAGGTATTCTAGGAATAAGGTCATTGAAATACATGCTTTTGAAATATCTAGGTACATCCTGATTTAAATTCAATTACCTATTCATGAAATCTGTAGTTCTTCTTATCTATGGATTATAACACGATCTGTTTCTTGAAATTATATGCGTAGATCTATATTGGTAGGCTTCTAATTTGTTATTACAATATGCTTGTATTTTTATTTTGTGATCATTAGAAGGGATTTAGACATGGAATGTTCTAAAATAAGAGGAATCTATTGTAGTGCAAATAAGAAAATAAGGGTCTTAATTTGGTAATGTTTTTAAAGGTAAGCATGGTCATAGTTTGAAAGTATGTGATGTAGATGGTTTAGGACTCTAGTGTTTTCTTCCCCAAAATTATTCTCTCTTCTAACCATCCAGTGGTTATTCTTCTTGTGTTCTTCTTCAATGTGGATCTCCAAGATCCTCACTATCAACTTCTTCTCCTAGGTATAGTTGATTTGTTGAAGACACCAATACTCCTAGGTTCAACTAGTCCCTGAATTCCCTAGGCTTCTTCACTAGATCTTACCCTAGAATCCCAAACCCTATCTTAGGATCTTTCCACACATCCCATTGACTCTTTTCTATGTCCTTGGCTCTTCACAAGTCCATTAGAACCTTTTCCCACACTTCTAGATACTTTACCAATCCAATTATTATCAAATTCACTAGGAGGCCTAATTGGCTTGTTTCCTGGTAGGTCAAATATCACTGTTTCTGATCTAATGCTCCCAAATCCTCCAAAAAAATCCATAGAATACCTTGAAAATCTTCAAGGTATCCACCAACTCTATTCGAATCCAAAATCCTAGCTTTTGGTTGCACCCATAACCCTAGTTATCACTAGGCCCTAGATTTTAGCCTATTAATTAGGCCACTAGACCAATCTGGACAAGTTGCCACCAAATTGGTCTTCCAACTTTGAGTCACCATCTTCCACATTTTGATCCTTCAAGGAGACTCTTTAGGGCTTCTGCACATGCCTCTAAGTATTTTCTCCAAGATCATGTGTGCTCGATCTAGATCCAACTTTACCCTGTCCAGGCTCACTTGTTCCTAATAGTCAACCATAGGGCTTCATTCTTGGTCTAGAAACTTCATTGCAAAAACAAAAATGAAAACAAAAACCTTATGTACAGACTCTAACCTTTCATCCCCTATGGTTTCAACCATTTCCACTGGTGGATGCTTAATTAGGTTAGAGCCACTTTTGGCACTGAGACTCTGCGAATGGGACTTACAGACCAGTAACTTAAAACCTACTACAACAATCTTGAAATCAAACTAATCAATGCATAAGAGAACTAACACAAAATACTACACCACCATGGGTCCTGCTCGCCCAATTCAATCCATATAGGACCGTACACAAAACAAGAAACACTACAAATTAGAAAGAAATACAGTCCCACATCCATACAAAAGGTATACCAAAATGTTAAGCAATCCAAAACTTCATTGACCTCTCAAAATCATCAAATCCATGCTCATATACTGAGCATTAGTGGTTACAACCACTCTAACTTCACTTTGCAACTTCTTGTCAAGAAGTTGCAAAAGTTGCTTGAGCAACTTTTCAAAGTTGCTACCAGCTTTTTACATTTAGTGCTATTTGACTCCTTTTGTCAACTCGATGATTGTGGTTGACTTCTATGACCCTAGTTAGGAAATTTAGGGTCCTAAGACATACACTAAACCCAACCTACAGAAAAATAGCACCTTTTGTCTTTTTAGGCCAAATTGACCACAATATCCTTTATGAGCTCATTTGGCTCTAACAAACATGGAGGATGTCAACTATGGATCCAACCTATTGGATCTTATTCCAAGCCACACACAAAACTTCACACAACAACACTTCACACAACCCTAAAATACACCAAACACATCAAAATGGGAGGTGCTCTGCACCAGTATGACCTGCAACAACTTTCAAGGTTGATTAGTCCCATTTTTGGATGTAATTTTCTTTTCTCTCCATGATTATAGAAGTCTGGATGTTTCTTTCAAGTAAATCGGTTGATGTATTGAGGAAGATCTTAGAAGTTTTTTAATTCAAATGCTGAAAAATGCCCAAAATAGTGATATTTGAAAGTTTTAGCTTTTTGATTTTCCAACAAGAAATATAATTTGACAAGAATTTAGTCCTAGTTATCCACACATTTTGAATGCCAAAACATACAAGAATAAATATAATGAGCCTATATGCTCTCAAGTTAAACAATCATAAGCATATTATATGCTTAATTCAACCTAGATAAGCTTTCTAAGGAAGATTCTAGGTGCGTTCCATTCATCTCAATGATGTGGAATGTTGGTTGAGCTCACCTACAATAGCCCATTTAGGCTCAGCTCCAAAACTAGGATGAAGTAAAACCTTTCCCAAATTTGTAGGCATGTTGGGAATCACACATTTGGACTACCAAAGCCACTAATATAATGCCAAAAATGAAATACAACAAATAGAATTACATCTAAATTTTGGTTTATTAAGATGAATCAAATCTCTTAGTTATAGATCACCAAAATATCCTGGCTACAAAACATTTTGGGTTACTTAGCCATATATCAGGAAATAAGGTCAGACCTAGGCAAGCTTTGATTCATACCATGAGTAAATCTTGTCAACTGAAGTGAATCCTCATTGGGATAATCTCTACAGATAGATTCAGATGTTTGGAAGAGATGTTCAAATTGGGGCTCATCAAGGTTAGGATCAAACTCATCTACAAACTCATTTGAGAGATCACAACAATCTCAGATGATCGTTACATCTTTTTGAAGCTTACAATATTATTCACACTTGCATAATACCTGCAACCACAAGCACCAAAGAAGATGACCAAATGTGATAAAATGCACACAAGCTAACTACCAAATGTGAACATCATAACTAGTTTATCTGCGCTTCCCACACAATCCAACCTGTCATTAAATGTCACATAAAGGAATTTACAGATGTAGAAACCATAAGACATAAATTTTCCAAGGATGTATCCAATAAAGCCAAATAGATAACGATATAAGTTTTGTTTAATACATCATCCCATATCTACTAGTGTTGACCATTAATTATCCTGTCTAACCCCAACCCATTTAAGCTTGATAATGGAAGGGATCTAGCCAATAATTAGCTTCTAAAAAAATTAGTTGGACTAAAGAATGAGACCTTTCTTAGATATGCTCATTGTCATCAATTTCCTATAGTAATGGAACTTCTATTCAGTCATACTTTTAGTTGTATCTAGGCCATAGATACAAATCCAATATGCACAATAACATTTTCTTCTACTAGTTTATTCTATGGAAAATACTAAGAGTTTTATTTAGGCCATGTCAAAAAACCCAACATATGCAGCAACCTTTTCTAGCTCCACTTGATTTTGTGCCAAATATTGTATACTTGTTTCCGTAGCCTAGGCATTGTGCGCTTGCATTTCAAGTTTCTTTTCATTCTCCATAATTATTTTGTCTTTGTCATGGGCTTCAAACTATGTTAGTTAAATTTATATAGGATATATACATAGATATTTTATTCTGACATTTTATTTTTATTTTTCCTGTTGTAGAAGATATTCTTAGAGATTCTACATCTACACCATTCTAGTTAGGTAGTCAACCCACAAATAGCTAAATTATTAATAGTACAAGGCCACTTTGCCTACCCAACCAACAAGCCAATATGTTACTAGATAGCTGCCCCAAAATAGGACATATGAAAAAAGATCCAATCATAGTAGACACATACAGGCCACACAATCAATGACAAATAATATCAATTGATGCAACACTTGATAGAGTAGACTACTTTCAAATTGATTCATTCAACTTTAAAGTTGGTGATTGCTTATTTGACATTGTTCATGTTCTCCTTTACTATCAGTACATGCCTAATGAACTTCACAATGGTCTTGTGGACCATTTCCTACACTATCTTCACAATGGTTGTGTTGAAGCTTTAAACTATTTTGAACACAAGCTACACCCGTCAATACTTTATGATTTGTATAGGGTGCACGACAAAATCACATAATTTCATATAATGAGGATTACAACAATAGAAGTCAACACCCATGGCAAGGTTGGAATCTGGGGTGACATATTTTGTGTACTATGGTTAGCACGTTGGTTGAACATCCACATATGCATCTCATCTTCTACACATAAAAAACCATATTTACATTTCAACAAAGATAAACCTCATTTTGTAATATTGATACACTTTCTTGGTGCTAATCCAATAGCTAAAAACTATGAGCCAATATTCTCGAGAGTAACCACATACAATGCATTAGGAAATATGCATCCATAACTATCAATTATGCCTTGCAATATAGCTGACATCTAGGACACAATTGCTGAATCATTTGGAACAGTTGGCCTCAAATGACTTCCTGCCTTTGCTGCTCCATGTGGTAAAAGCATGTTTATCATTGTAGCTATCTTAGCTAATAATCAGTTTGATGAAATAGAATTGAGATTATTTCTAGCTCAATCATTGGCTAATGCATTGAAAATGCAAAACAAATTTGCACTGGCATGTTTTAAAATGTTTATGCAATCTACTATGGTAGAGAGTAATATTCTCTTAGAATTGCAACTACTAATATCTAAGATTGGAATACCATATGATAAAAGTAGTCTTGAGGGTTCTGAATTCTATTTATTATGGTTTTCATACACATTTCATGTAACTATACATGTATGGCAAGTAGCTCCATGAAGCAAAGTTGACGTATTTTGCAATTGTCAAAAATTAAGCAAAATCATCAACTTAGTTTGCTTCAAAAATACTTTAGGTCATTGTCATTATGAACTACTTCAAGAAAACCAACAACTACTAAATGATATGCATAGAAACCATCCCATATTGCTACAAGTTATGACAAATCCATGTACAACGAAAAACAAAAGCAATTCCAACACAACAAGCTCGACCAACATAGAAGTTACAAAGTTGTTGACCATAAATATGACTACCTATTGGTCATTGCAATTATTTAAAAGAATAATACACAATAATGATATAGCCCGACTAGAGATGGCCACTGTTAATGCTACTATAACAAAAAATAGATTGAATCAAACAACCTTGTGTTCACATCCTAAGAGGAAATGTTTATTCTATAAGATAAGATCAAGCCATCATATCAATAGACATATACATACAACTACACAAAACAATGCTATCACAAAATCTATTAACCTATACTTGTGAAGCATCAACGACACACCTAAACAATTATGCAGTCTTTGTGAGATGTTATATTTCCATAAAGACATTTACACAGTCGATAAGACATTTGTCCATGCTTTGTCTTTGCTTCCCATTGCTACAAATCATAAAACAATTTCAATAGGCCAGTCCATTTGCAAATGATGTACAAAATCTACTACAATTGGTGAGGTCCCCTCTTTTGCAACTCCATGTAATAAAAGATGCAATAACTGTATAGATGTTGTCCATTCCTTGACTACTTTAGAAGAAAGACTTGTCTCTCTACGTATTGCTTCTACACAGATCAGACAATTAGGATACAAAAGAGCACAATATGGCTTGAATGGTACAATAATCAATGTCTTTGTGGATTTTGACAAAGTACAAAGAGCCATCCCTAGACAAATAGATGAAGCTAAAATAGTAGTAGTGGGATTAAAGCGCAAGTTACAATACAACAATGCATATGCACAAGGCAATTTCAGACATGCTTGTGTAATAAATGCTTTAACAATTCTATCAAAGACACCCCTATATATGAAAGAAAAAATCTCAATAAAAAAAGATTGGGAAATGTTATTTTCTAGAAAAGAAAAACATAACCATACTGAAATAGAAATGGAAACAGAAATGGATAGTATTTCATTTGACCTTGATGCAAAACCCATAACTGAATCACTTATACATTGGTTTAATGACTCCCACTCAATCAAAGACCTAGATACAACAATAATTGAAATAGCACCATCAGAAGGATTTAAACTTCTTGGCATATTCTAAGATGTCTACTTAGAAGAAATGAATTTCCCAACATTCTTTATGGCTTTGCACGACCAACTGACATTACCAAAAAAATTACCTATCAAAAAATAGAGAAATGGGAGCTCATACATAAAGACAATGACTTCACAACACATATAAAAAATATTTTTTTCAAATCCATCAAAATCATTATTCAACAAATCTCTTCACTAGCATGGGTTTGCATATGAAAAGCCAAACTAAAAGGTAAAAAGTTGTTTGCAAAAGATGTGTGTAGCCCTACAAATCTAGAAAAAATATTGCGCTCTATGTTAGGCTTCAGATCCCTAAAAAGTATTCGAACATCTCCTAACTATTTGGAAAACACTAAGAAAATTATATTTGTAATGATAAGACAACTAGGCCCTCCAACCTTTTTCATGACATGGACGAGTGCTAAGCACTTTTGGGAGCAATTATGCAAAGCATTGTAGCATACAACTACTATAGAAAAGGCCAAAAACAATAAAACTATAGAAGATAAAGACTTAGATTTTTAAATCAAGAAAAACCCAGTGCTATGCAATCAATATTTTAACCATAGGGTCACCACATTTTGAAATTTGATGCTCAAAAATACTAGATTATTTGGCAAAGTATCTGACTACTTTTTTGTGACAGAGTTTCAAAACTGAGGAAATGAACATGTACATTTCATGCTATGGACAAAAGATGCACCTATATACAGACATTGTAAAGACTATGAAATAGAGCATTTTGTCGACAATTACATTTCATCTGACTCCACATTGCTCAATGCAAACCTTGTGAACATGCAAACTCATCATCATAGGAAAACTTTCAAAAAATGCAAAACCTCTACCTATCTGTTCAGTTTCCCATTACCTCCCATGAGAAAGACAACAATATTAGAGCCCTTGTCAATTACCAATACTATATTAAAAGATAAGGCAAGACATTTCTTCAAGCAACTAGAAAATAAACATTACACAAAAGAAGTTACATTCGATAGTTTCTTGCACGAATTCCAAATAGATGAAGAAGGTTCCATATCAATGTTACTAGTAACACTGTCACGGAAAATTGTTATGCTTAAACAAGATCCAATCGATATTTAGATAAATGCATTTGCAAAAGAGGTACCAACTCTATTGTATGCAAATATAGACACAAAATTTATATTAGATGCATATGTTGTTGCATCTTACTGCAACTCATACATGACTAATTTTTGCATCAAACACCATGAATATAGGAGGTAGTCTAAAAATGCATAGGAAATGTCATCCTCCTATGGTATATGACAACAACACAAGGTATTCACGTATTCTCCCCAGCCGAAAGGTCATTTGTCCTTAAATGATAGTGTATGTATAAGGGTAGAAAAATAAATCAATTATGAAGCATATAATTATAATAATGATATTTGACAAACAAAGTGCAATGCATAGATAATAAATTACTAAAAGTGATAAATATTATGAATAAATAGAAATCATAAATGTAGTACCATTTGTGTTATTCTCAAAAGCTGCAAACTTGGCAAATAGTTGAAATTACAGGTCCCTTCATTGTTGAATATTCAAGTCCCTTTGAGATTGCAACATATTTAATATTAGGAGTTATAGACATCTTTATAATTGGTGCAAGTTGCCTTTTGAATCACATAGTAGTTGTTGTGGGATGACTACTTAGTCACACAATAGTGGTTGTAGGATGATTGTTCGGTCACACAACAATGGTTGTAGGATGACTGTTTAGTCACACAATAGTGGTTGCAGACAACATTCACTACAAGAAACCTCAAGAAAAACTTGATCTATCCAATGTCTTATAATTCAACTTTCGATGTCCATTTTTCATTAAATAAAATTGGATTAGACCACTAGACACCATAATTGAATAAACATCTTGACATCATGAAGACTTAATTTCTTAATGAACTTGTTGACAATCCATGCAAAAAATCTCTTCCATAATTGGAGACTTGACTCATGCACACCCTTGAAAAATGACTTGAAATATAAGAAACCAACCAGTTGTAAACTCCTCCAAAATACTCATTTAGACAAGAAGAACTAGGAAACAAACTAGACTAGACAACTACTAACTCTAAGAGATTGTGTAACAACACTTATTGAATGAAAAAACTACCCTAACCTATCCTAATCTACTCTAACCAACAAAAAATATATTCTCAAACAAAACCATTAACTATTTCTTTGAAGTATCTTCCTCTTCTCAGCAATTTCCAATGCTTTGTTGGCAATGGGCTAGCGTCCAGGTCGCACGGTTCGCAACATGACTTAACTGCCTCATGTGTCTTCTATAAGTCTAGTGGTTGTATCATACATTAACAGGTCGATCTTTTGGTGCAACGACAACCACTACTTGTAACAAGTGGTATCAGAGCTTAAATCACAGGTTTGAATCCATGTAGGCCACAATGAGTGATGTTGGGAAGGGGATTGTTGGCAGTGGGTCAGTGTCCCCCGTAGGGTTCATGACATGGCTTAACCGCCTCATGTGTCTTCTATAAGTCTAGTGGTTGTATCGGGCATTAACAGGTCGATATTTTGGTGCAACGACAACCACTACTTGTAACATGCTTCGCATGTTTATGAGAGATTATAAATAGTTGTAACATCAGTAGAAACTTAATGAACATCAATAGTACTTTTGGAAATATATTAACAAACTTTCTTATTACTTCATGTTGACAATACATATTGTTTTATTGAAGTACATAAGTAATCTGAAACATTTCTCCTTTAGGTGCAGCTGCATATTTAGCTTCATCTTCAATTGTAGCTTCTTTTTTTGTTGCAAACATAATTTGTGATGATTTATTTGCCTCCATATGAATGAGATGTCTGATAGGACACCCTCATGAAAGAACAAATTTTGAACCCTCCTTGTTGTCTTTGTGTAGATGGGTTGCTTCTTTATCCTCCTCTTGATTTCTAAAGACCACTTTGTGTGATTGATTTGATAGAAGTATAGAAATTTCTACACCATCTTCATGATGCTCATGGTTTTTCTCTACAAAAGATACTGGTTTAGCATCTAAGGTTAAGAAAAACTCCTCTAAATCATCCCAAAATTGGTCTTCTTCAATATCTTCTTTACTTTTTTGCATAAGAGGACTGATTTTCACCTTATTGCATCTCTCCTCTTGAAGTAGGATTTTTTATTTGACATCACATTCATCTTGAGCAACAACCTTGTGTATGGTGATTTCTTCATTTTCTAAAACAAGGTTGTCTTCATTTGCCTCCTCATAAATCAACACCTTGTCATCAATATGTGAACAAAAATCCTATATGATGCTAGAGAACATGTCTTCATTGATATCCAAACTCATTAAAAATGAGATTAGTTCTTAGTTTTTATGCTTCATGGATCCAAAATCCATATTTTTTTGATGCTTGTGGTACTTTTGCAAACTTTTCTAATCCCGAGTGCTTTGAATGGAAACTACAATACTAGAAAAATGACAAAGAGATGCTAAGAACTTAGAGACTCTCATAGCTTGACCCATCTCTATAAATGGTGCTAAAAATGTTAACTTCCTAATTAGATGAATAACTTGGTTTTAAAACACAACTCAAGGATTGGACATCCAGACTAAGCTACTATCTTTCTTATAGAGAAGGATCATTTAAATTATCAACCTGAGGACATATACTTGAAATGAATATGCAAAGCATGTGCACTATGGGATTCTTTGAGTTATTCTACCATTATAAAACTAGAAATATAACAATGTTGGAAATGAAGTAACTGCATAGTAATTGCTACAAGAAATTGTTACTAATCTCTTATAGTGGTAAGACTTTTTAATTTTCATTTTCTTTGTTTCTTGCTTGTACAAATAATGTTGTAGACTATGAAGCATTATTGATTGGGATGATATTAGCTTCAAATAATGGAATTAAGGATCTCAATTTAATTGGAGATTCAGAATTGGTCATTTCCCAGGTTAGATCCAAATATACTTCCAAGAATAAGAGACTAAAATAATATAGGAATGTCGTTTGGGATGAGGTTGAGAATTTTGATACTTTCAGGATTGTTTGGATGGATAGAAGCCACAACAAAATGGTATATCTCCTAGCTAACATTTTTCTCAGGCCAGATGATATCACATTTGCAGGAGTTTCAAAGGTTGAAGTGCAAACCAGACCCTCAGTCCCTGACAATATTGAGAACTGGAAAGTATTTGATAATGACATTGACATTCTCAAATTTGTGAACTATGAAGGTGAGTACTATAATCATGAAATAGATTTTAATGGATATGTAGAAAGTGAAGTAATAGGTTTTTCCAACCAAGATGTAATCCCACTGAATGAGAAAAATGTGAAGAAAACAACTAAGAAAATACCAAGTCTATATACAATGGAAGAGGAATTATGATAAGTAAGATTGAACAAAATGATGTGAGATATGTTTGTAAGATAATGGCTACTAAACTATGTGCTAGTTCTAGAGAAGATGACATAGCAACAAGAATGGCACATGTAGCCTACTTTATGTGCATTGAGAAAGTTCAAGTTGGTATGTGTGAAATTATGAGGATACAACTTATTGAAAACCTTGAAAAGATCAAGAAAACAAGAAACTCTCAATTCATATTTTCATCTTTGATAACTTACATGTTTTTCCATCTTTTGAGAAGATTCCCCTACATAATTGGAGCAGATTGGAATGATGAGAGATGCACTATGGAAAGAATCAATAAAGTATATCTAAGACATCCTATTGACAAAGTTAATGAGAGTGTAACACTGGTTATTAAGACATTCCATAATGAAATGAGAAAAAGATCAAGAATTCCACCCTCTATGGTTGAGAAGTACAAGGATGATATATGTTTTCTAGTTAACACAAATTTTACTTATATAGAAGCAGTGGAACCTAGGGTTGAATTTATAGACTGTAATGCCACTCCCATAGTCTGATTTTCTATATGCTATGGTTATTTTAGGATGATGAATTATATGTAAGGATATCATTGATGCTTATGGTTTTACTGACCTCATACTTGCATGTGTATGGTTGATGTGTTTGTTTTATATTTTTGTTTGACATGCCTAATGTGGCTAAGGGATGAAGTCGTAGTTACTTTCTTGTGAGATCCACACTATCGGTCGATCCCCGCCATTGTCTGCTATATATCTATACATGTATGTACATGCTTGTCTTTTTATGCAGGTTTACAAGTACCGAGCATCGACTTCCCTGAATTGTCAAGATGAACATGCCCTATCGCAATATCTCAAATGGTAAAAGAGGGGAGATAATATTCAAATCCAAATCCTAACCTAAGTCATACTATTGTCTTGAAATAATGGAGAAGATTTTGTTATTCCACCCTTTTAAACTCTTTCAGTTGACGTGAGTTTATACCCCTGTTATTGACAATGAATGTGGTTCTTTAGGTTCATTTGATTTTGGTTGTTGGTGTGATTTCTATAATTAGATTAAATTGTGTAATTTAAATAAATTAGATCTTTGCTATTTTTTAGCTATTTATATGAGAGATTATTTAATTAATTGAAAATTAATTAAATGCAATTATTTAGTTTAATTATTATTTAAAAGTTTATTGTATGGTAGAAGTATTTAATTAATGAGAATTAATTAAATACATCCACCTTAGAATTATTTAATTGTAAATTTAACCTTTTCAATTAAAATGTATTTATTATTTAAGAGTTTATTTAGCATGTGGGAATTATTGTAGACTAAATGTTTTATTTTTTAAATTATTAGAATGCATTAAGTTGCACAATCAAAATTAGTTAAATTAAATTAATAGAGTGAGTTAATTTTAAGTTAAGTGTTTTCAATAAGAGCAAATTAGGAATTTGACTTTAGTTTAACCGAAATTAAACTGAAAATTAGAGTTTATTTTAAGCAAGCTTTTTGTGGAGTTGAGTTCCAAACCCTCGCATGTGGAATTGAAATTCCTATATGTTGAAGGTTTGGCCATTATTCTCAACACATAGGTTTTGAGAGATTTTGGCAAAAGGTTGAATTTTTGAGCAATTGGTTGATAGCTTGGATCTTCTTTGATTCTGGTCTTCGTTAGTTTCATTCTTTAGTGTTTTTGAGGTAGGATGCAATCATCCTAAAAATTTGAAAGGACTATTTTCTTCGTGTCTGTTGTTTATCATGTCTAAAATTTTATTGTATGAACTCTCTCTCTCTCTCTCTCTCTCTCTCTCTCTCTCTCTCTCTCTCTCTGTATTCTAGAATTGGTTTTATGGAAATCCTTACTACATGCATTCTTTGATTTTGATTTTTTAGAATAGATTTCATTAAAGATGAATTTTGTGTAATTCTGGTTAAATTGATGTTAATTGAAATCTCTATGGGAATTGGATCAACTAGAAAACCTAGGCTTGGAAAATATGACTTTTGTGATTTAATGTATCTGGTAAATCTGAAGATTTGATGTGAAACTCTAGATAATACCCATGGGATTTTTGGCTATTAATCTAGTTGTTCCATTTATTCTACAATTAATTATATTATTAAAAAATATAAATACCCCCCATACCTTGTTGTTATAAACCAACCTACTATTGTGTTCTTATATGTGTGTGTGTGTCTTAAAAATATGTATTTATATTAAAATTATAATTTAAAAATTTAATTTAAAAGACAAATTAATAAATAAAAATAATAATAATAATAATTAATAAAAGTTGGGGAGGTGGTTATAAACCAACCCCCCACCTTTTCGGTAACCCCAAGGGAGGGTTGTCGTGTGCAGTGCCCTGTGGGGTACTAACACACACAGTCCTCGAGGGGGCTACCATGCGCAGTGCCCATGGGGGACTGTTGCACGATAGTCCCTGGGCTAATGTGCACAATACCCTTGGGTACTAGCATGTCAGCCATGGGCTGTCATGCGCAGCAGGACCCTTCCTCATTTTCTTTTTAACATAAGCTTTTTTAAAATTTAAAATTTTTATGTTATTTTAAATTTTGTTTTCAAACGTAATTTTATTTTTATTTAAATAAAAAAATTAAAATTAATGGGGTTGATTTATATTTTGTTAATTTAATTTATTAAATGGTATTATTATGTGAGTGTGATGTTATATTTAATTTAAAATGGTAAATTTATATGGTTCACATATTTATTATTTTATTATTTGAAGATTAATTTTAAATTGTGTTGCATGTAATGGAATTGCATGGAGATTTTATTTTGAATATTTAATTGTCATTTTTATGCATGTGTTATTTTGTCTTAGTGGAATTCGATTTGGCAACTAAAATGAAATGCATTAATTGAGTTGTTGGTTTTTATATGGTACTTGTATTTTTCTTCAAATTAGTCTATTTTAATTAATTATGTTTAGCCTTTTATTACCCTATGTGGTGGATTAAGGGGTTAGAATGTCAGCCAGTAGGAATGGAATCCAGAGGTGAGAATTAGATGTTTTATCATGTTTGTTTGCCTTGCATACTCGATTGTAATCAATTGATTTGACCCAACCCTATGTGAAAATTGTTTTATGATACTCTTATGTGATGTTTTGTATAACTATGTTTTGCTTCATATTCTACATGGGGGAATATGGTGTTGACTTTATATGTCATATCCATGGGATCAGGAGTATATTTATTGTGGATACTTGGAGAGTGTTTTGTGTTGTTATGGTTAGAGACCTATTTCATGTCCCCGTTGTTTTGTGGAATAAACCTGAGGGACATTATTACCTTTGATGTTATTTGGGTTGTGAACCTAGGTAGGTTAACTAAGTGTATAAGTGGGAACTAGTGGCTTGTAATTGGTGTTAGAGTCTGCAAGTGGCTGCTAGGATATCCTATTGCAAGTGGTTTAATAAGTGATAATTAATGACATTGAGAGTTTAAAATGAATTAATAAGATATTATGTGCCTCGCCCATGCCTAAGTTTTTGATTGATTTTTGACAAGGATGGGAGTGGGAAGATGTTTTCTGCCTACGTGGATTGGATATAGCATAGTTAGTACCTCGTTTATACAAGAGGTTATTGATACCGCATAGAGTCACTAGGGCGTCGGGGTCTTGAGAGACTACCAGGATAACCTGAGAGTTGGCTCATGTGATGACACTTTCCTCTATGAATATTAGGTTTCCTACGTGTGTTGGTTGCCTCTGGTTGAGTATGTTTTACCTTGTTATCCTATTGTACCTTTTGGGTCATAATGCTTTCAGGATCTCTTCCTTGGTTGTATTATGTTGATGGTTGATGTTTGTTATCATGGATACCTTATGGTACTGAATAAGATAAAATGGGATTCACTAAAATGAATAGTGTGGGAAATACAAGATCTACCACTAAATCCAAATTCCCAAGGGATAGATCCAAATTGATCGACCAAAGGTTAATACAGAAAAGAATCAATCTATGGAGAATATGAATGAAGGAGAAAACCTTATATTTTGTTATGATGAGTATGTGTTTGAAATCTAAAATAAATGGAAAGTAAATACTAACCTCAAAATAGGGTAGATTTGGAAAATGCTAATTTTTTGATGTCTGTGTGCAGTTGTGGGCAATTCTGCAACTTGTTTTAGATTGGAAATGTCGAGACAGAGAAAACCCAGAAAACATTTATCTTTTAGGAAGTAGGTCATCTTTGACCTAGATAACGGGGCAAAGACTACCTCCCTATTGAAGGTCATCCTTGAACTAAAACAGCTCCAATGGAAAATTTGTTCGCAGATCCCAAAAGTTTGCTGAAAAGGGTATCCTGATCCAAGCTCTGATTCATAGTCCTGTACTTGCACCTATAAGAAAAAGAGTTTTTTGTTGTTTGTATGGGGGTTTTCCTTGGTCAAACCACAATTTAGGAATTAATCTTGAAATTGAATTGAAATTGTAATGTAAATAAACAAAGTAAATGGAACAATTCACCTTGCTTATGTTTAAGTCCTTGTGGAGGATTCAAATCCTTGAATCCACAAGTAGGGATGCTCTAAATGAATGTAGGATGTCTCAAATCAATGGCATTAGATCTTCAACACCAATCTTGAATGGATCTTTGCATAGGAAGAGGCTTGGATGAATGTGGATGGAGAAATCTTCAAGGGGGCTCCAAAGAGATTGAATCCTTCAATGGCTAACAATGGATCTCCTTGATGGATGCTTGAATTTACTTGAATACTTGAATGCTAGGCTTGAAGATGAATGAATTCTTTCTTTCTTTCCTTCTCCTTGTTTCTTATTTGCACTTGAGAGCTTGAGAGACCTTGATGCTACAACTTGATTACTTGATTTCGTGATGGAGAAAATGAGAGAGGAAGGCTTCCTTTTATAGTGATCTAGGGCATAAACTTCTAGAGAGGCTGACATTGGAGAATTAATTCTCAATTAACCTTAACCCCTAGAAATGGACCCACTTTAAATTCAATTTAAGGATTTACCATTCTAAAACCCAAAATGACCGACCTGAAAGCGGAGAAAGAAATCTTTCCGAAACCTGACATCCCATAACTCCCAGAATCTAAAAATTGGACCTAGGGTCAAGGATGAGGAAGACACCATCCTAGGTCAAGGTTGAGGTCATCCCTAACCTAAGTCAGGGTCTAGGTCATCCTTGACCCTACTAGGTCATCTTTGACCTAAACAGTCAGAAACTCCAGATTCTCAGAGAAAACTATCCGAAAAAGGCTAGAAATGAGGAGGAGAGAAGTAGAACAGGGGGGAACAACCAAATACATGAAAAGACCTAATCAAGGTGCTTAACATGACTCTAGACCACTCACTCGGAGGGCTAAACACTCTTAACATGGAAGTGCTTCCATTTTAAGATGATACATTAAGCCCCCACGTTAGCAAGAGTATGGACTCGATGTAAACTCTTGGTAAAGGAGATCAAAATGAAAAGATAATATTATCATAATCAAAGGGACAAAGGAAACCTCAAGCCCCTAGGGACTCAAGTCTTCATCAACTCCAAGATCACAATAAGAGAGACATCTCTAGAGAGAGAGAGTGTGTGTGTGATTATCTCACCCAATGAGAACTTATGTCCCATTGTAAACCACACAAGGAAACAACACAACTGGAAAGATGGAATTGAACCACCTAGTGAATGTAGCTACTCACTAGTCAACCCATTAAGGATTTACCCTTAGGAATATTCTATTTCATAAGAGTAAAACCAAAAATAAAAGAGATCTAGTCTTAAGGACACCTCCGACCTTAGGGGATCAAAAAAATTGAAACTGGAGGGATCAAAAGATCCTAAAATGTAAATCCATGCTTTAAGGATTAGTCACTAATCCATAAAGCGAGAAAAGTATCTTGAAAAATAATGTGTATATTGAAAAAGTGTGTGTGTCAAAAATTGACACTCTGAGACAGAAAACTAGAGACCAAAAATAAAGCTGAAAATTGATAAATTTTTTTGTGGAATGCAGAAAATAAAAGACAAAGTTAAGCTACTTTGCCCCATGGTGGGTGTCAAAAATGTACACACAAAAGTAGTGCACTTCTATGGATCCTTACATGTAAGAAAACTCAACAATGAGCCCTCACAAATCGATCCATAGCTCTTTATGTGTGGAGTTGCAAGATGTAGAGTTGCTCTCAGCTAGAGCTATGAAGCTAATGACCTTGCTAGTCAACCACACAATGAGAGATTCACAATGAAGACAAGGGAAACAATGCCAATATCCCCAAAATGGAATCAAGGTATGCAATGCAATGCAAATCTATATGAAAATGCAAGTTAATCTATCAAAATGAAAGTACCATGCAACTATGAAAGGAAATATCAATGGATTAAAATTCCCCTAATTAAGCTATGTGAAGCTAATCTATTGCATAAAAAGGAAACTAAGCTAACATGCCATGATTATGTAACTAAGAAAGCAAATATGAACTAGATGAAGTGCAACAAAGATCTTCAAAGCTTGGATGCAATATGTCTTCAAAGAGCTCCAAATAACCTAGAAAACCTGTAGCATAACAATAGTATAAAGATGATGGATGCAAATGAAGGAGAGAGCTCTCCTTTTATAAGAAATGAGGTGAAATGGACCATTGAGATTAAGAGGCAAAAGACTTAATCAACGGTGGAGAAAAATGGAAGAGCAATCCATGTGCACAAGTATCCTCCAATGAGAAAATAGGAGTTGACTTTATGTCCATATGAGACAAAAAGTGCTTTTTTTCTCTTTTTATAAAATAAGAATAATGCTTTATTTGTGCAGCTTAGGATAAGAAGAAAAGGGAGATTTTTTATTTAAATAAAAGGGGAGGAAATTCCTTTTAATTAAATAAAGGTTTAGGATAAAATGGTTAGCCCATAGGATAAAAATCCAATATATGATCTAAATTAAGACTTGATCAAGAGATTGATAATGTTGAAAAATGTTGATTTTTGATAAAACTGATTCAGGGTTGATAAATTGAATAAATGGGGCCCAAAGTCTAGGCGACCATTTTAGGGTGCATACATTTTCCCCTCTTTGACTAATGTGTGATCGATTTGGAAACACATGTAGTCAAAGAAGAATTGAAATGTGAGATCGATCTGGGATCACAAAACAACTCAGATGTGAGGTCGATTTGGGATCACATCCAGATAAAGCATAAACAAAGGCCTTTGAACATGAGGTCGATTTAGGATCACATTCAAAGTAAGAGATAAGAATCTCAAATTTGAGTGAAAGCTCACAAAAGATGTCTGAATCAGGAAAATCAAGGAATCAGGGATGAGAATCCCATAAATACTTCCCCCTCGGAGTCGAAATTGAAATCAGATAGAGGAAAACAACAAATCGATAAAAGATTTGATCAAATCAAAATGAAATCATAATCAAAGATAAATGATAACAGGATAACCATCAAGCAGTGAAAACATGCCCTAGTGAGGATGTAGAAGAATAGAAATAGGAGACTAGAAATAGAGTGAATGGAAGACGAGAAAATTTGAGAGACATGGAAGGAAGAAATTCCACCGAAAATCAAATTATGCCTCAAAAGGTCAGTCAACTACTCAAAAGAAGGGGAAAATTTAAAATGTGATTTTGACTATCAAAATGACCTCAGATTTTGATTTCAAGTCTGAAAATGGATCTAGAATGTCGAAATTAGCCAGGGGTGCAATTTTCACGCAATTCTAAGGTGTTTTGAAATTTGGTCAAAAAGTCAAAATGCTATAGACAAGAAGCGAAAGACATGATCGAGTAAAGGAAAGGTGAGCACAGTTGACCGAAAGGTCCTCGAAAGATGAAAGGAGAGCTCTGTCCATATGCAAGATGCAAAGCTAATCTAATATGAACTTAGGAATGCAAGCTACTATGAAAAATGGTTGACTTGCAATGTCACAATGCTTACAGACATCTAATTATCATCATCGAGCATTATTGGTAGCGTCGTAAGATCATACAATGCACACTAGCATAACTATGTGAATATGAATATGATCTTTGTCAGATAGGAATGTGGAAATCCCACCTAGGCATCAAAGACATGGAGGTCAAGATGACTAATGTAGTGAGATCACCTAAGTTTGATATGGTGAGATTATGCTTGTATCAAGACACATGAAAGTTAGGATAACTAGAAGCATGCACTTGCAAAAAAAAGTCAAGGATAATACCTTGTCAATCCATAGTGTCAAGTAAGACCAGCATAAATGCTCATGACAGTTAGGATCAACAAAATATACCCACAAGCAGATAAAGAAATAAAACATGTTCTCATACCCTCAGTCTTCTAGCTATGCATCATCGAAAACTTCTCAAGGAGAGACCACTCATCAAAGAAATCCTCATAGACAGCACACACAAAAAAAAAGTCAACATATCTCAATCGAGTTGATTGTTTAAGTGCGTGTGTGTTGGTCATAGAGTCAAACTCTGGTTATCACATCTGCTAATGAGAAATATCGCATCATACTTAGACTATTGGGAAAGACATCTAATAAGTGTTAAGAAACACTCGATGCAAGGGTAGTGTTGAAAAACACTGTTTGGGGTGGTGTTGAAAAACACCTATTTGTGAAATGCCCCAAGAGAGAAACGCACCTAAAGGACCTATGCTAACAGGTATGCCCCCTAGACAAAAATAAAGACCAATTCCAGACCAAGTCAAATAAGGTCAAGGTATGATGGAGAAAGGTTCAGTGTCGAGGACACATGCTAATAAATAGGATTGCAAAGGCGTCAAGTAGCGCCTGTTTCCAGGTTTTCACCACTTGGAATCTTTTTTCATTTTTTGATTTTTTTGTATTTTTTCTACCAAGGCGCCTATTTCCAAGTTTTCATCAAGGCACTTTTTCTATTTTTTTTTATATTTTTCAATTTTTTAATTTTTTTATATTTTTTCAGGACTTTTTATGCTTTTTAGGATTTTTTCAGCATCATATATCAATTTTTTTGGTATTTTTTCAGGATCATAAAATATGTACAAAGGATGCCCCTAGATAGAAATGGGCATCAAGGATAGAACTTCTTTAGGTGCAAAATGTTGATGGGCTCAGGGAGCTGTTCTCCATCTTCATTCAATAGTAAATATGCACCTATACCAAAAGCTACTGTAATAATGTATGGTCCAAGCCAATTAGGTTCGAACTTGCCCTTTTGTTCTTTGTTCTATTGATTCTTAGGGTTCTCTCTCAAAACAAGATCACCTATCTAAAATTCCCTAGGGTGAACCTTCTTGTTGAAAGCTTTGGACATACGCTTCTGATATATTCTCATGTGATCAAAGGAAGCCTTACGCTTCTCATCTAGAAGTTCTAGTTCTTGTAACCTCATGGCGTGGTAATCCTCATCTGTAATCAAACCTTTGAGAGAGACTCTAAGTGAAGATATCTCTACTTCTAAAGGCAACACTGCTTTAGCGCCATAGGTAAGAGCAAAAGGAGTATCTCCTGTAGGTGTACGAATGCTAGTTCTATAGGCCCATAGTGCCGGATTGATTTGTAAGTGCCAATCCCTACCATTCTTGTGTACTGTTCTATGAAGGATTTTAAGAATGGTTTTATTAGAGGCTTCTGCCTGTCCATTTCCCTGTGGAAAATAGATGGAGGACCAATGTTGATTAATTTTAAACTTCTTGTATAAATGCTTTAGGTCCTTGTTCTTGAATTGACCTCCATTATCAGTAATAATCTTAGAAGGCACTCCAAATTGGCAAATAATATGATTCAGAATAAATAGGGAAACTGTTTTGGCTGAGGCAACAGAAAGAGGGACTGCCTCTACCCATTTCGTGAAATAATCAGTAGCTGTGATGATAAACTTATGTCCACCTGATGAGTTGGGGTGGATTTTCCCCACAAGGTCAAAGGCCCAGCACTGAAATGGCCAATGCGAAATAGAAGGAATTAGCTCCCTACCTAGAGCATGAATCAGGTTGCCATGTTTTTGACATTTCTTGCAAGACTTAGAAAAAGCTACTGCATCTGCTTGCATTGTGGGCCAGTAATACCCCACCCTAAGCAATCTTCGAGCCATGGAAAGACCATTGGAATGGCCACCACAAATGCCCTCATGGATGTCTGCTAACACTTGATCAGATTCCTCCTTTTCCAAGCACCTAAGAAGCGTCCCATCAAAACCCCTCCTATATAAATCACCAGAGATAAGGGTGTGGTGAGAAGCATTTCGAATCAGGTTTCTGCATTCAGATCGATCGAAAGATTCAGGGATGATGCCATCATGAAGATATGAATAGATAACACCATATCAAGAGGACTCATGGGTGACAAGTGTGCAAATGACTTGGCTTTCAGATGAGGCAAATATGGGATGGTGTAGCTCTTCCACCAGGAATTCAAATCTCGATTCATGTTGTTCCAACTAAAGGAGTGAGGCTAACGTGGCCATAGCATCTGCAGCTTTGTTTTCTGCTCTAGGGATTTGTTGGAATGTTACAAAGGTAAAGTAACATCTCAATGAATTAACCATCTTTTTGTAAGGTACCAATTTATCATCCTTGGTTTGATACTCCTCATTGACTTGGTTGATAATTAACTATGAATCCCCAAAGACATGTAATTCTGTTATGTTCCATTCTATAGCTAGTTTCAATCCATTGGTTAGTGCTTCGTATTCTGCAATATTGTTTGTACATGGGAATAAAAGTTTGTAACATTTTGGTATATTATACCCATGACGAGAAACAAACAATACTCCCGCACCTGATCCATTTTTCATGTTGGAACCATCGAAGAACATCTTCCAAGTGTGAGTGGTCATGTATAGAAGATGTTCATCTGGGAACTCTACCTGAATAGGCATACTATCTTTAACTGGAAAATCAGCTAACTGGTCAGCAATAGTTTTCCCTTTTATGGCCTTTCTTTCAATGTACTCTATATCAAACTCAGATAAAACCATCATCCACTTAGCAAGTCTACCCGTGAGGGCAACCTTACTAAGCAAGTACTTAAGAGGATCAATTTTTGCAACCAAATGTATAGTATGAGAAAGCATATAGTGTCGCAACTTTTGGGAAGCAAACACTACTACAAGACAAGACTTCTCAATGTTATTATAATTGATCTCATAAGATACTAGAGTACAACTGATATAGTATATGGCCCTTTCTTTCCCAGTGTCATCTAACTGAGCCGACAATGCCCCCAAGGAAGACTCTGTAGCTGAAATGTATAGAATCAAAGGCTTCCCTGGAATAGGAGGCATCAAAATTGGAGGATTAGCCAAGTACTATTTAATTTGATCTAGGCCCTTTTGGCATTCCTCATTCCATACACAAGAAGCACCCTTATGCAGTGTCTTATTAAAGGGTTGTGCTCTATCTGCGAGCTATGAGATAAACCTCCTAATTTACTGGAGTCATCCCTGAAGACTTCTCATCTGACTAATGTTTCTTGGAGGTGGCATATCTAAGATAGCTTGGACCTTTTCAGGATCAACCTCTATTCCTTTTGTTGAAATTATGAATCCTAGAAGTTTACTTGAGGTAACTCCAAATGCACACTTTTTCGGATTCAATCTAAGTTGAAACTATTCCATGCGATCTAAAATCACTTCCAAATTGTAGAGTTGTGTATCTCATTTCTTTGATTTTGCCAGGGTATCATCCACATAATCTTCCATGTTCTTGTGCATCATATCATGAAAAATTGTGGTCATAGCTCATTGGTATGTTGCTCTTGCATTCTTTAGGCCAAATGGCATGACATTCCAACAATAGGTTCCCCATGCACATGTGAAAGTTGTTTTCTCTTGATCTTCAGGAGCTATTTTTATCTGGTTATATCCGGAAAACCCATCCATTAAGGAATATATCTCATAACCTGCCGTCATATCCACTATCATGTCTATGTTGGGGAGTGGAAAGTCATCCTTTGGGAATGCTTTATTGAGGTCTCTAAAGTCTGTGCAAATGCGAATGGACCCATCATGTTTTGAAACTGGAACAATATTGGAGATCCACCCAACATAGTCAATAGCTCAAATGAATCCTGCGCGTAATAGCTTTTCTAATTCAGCTTTAACAAGAAGAGCTATGTGAGGATGCATTTTCCTCAACTTTTGTTTAACCGGTTTGATTCTTGGAGCTATAGATAGATGATGCATAATAAGATCAGTGTCAAGCCCTGGCATATCAGAATATGTCCAAGCAAAGTTGATTTTCTTCTTTTGCAAAAACTTTGTATATGCCTCTTTTTCTTCAACTGATAAAGACTGAGCTAGGTGTACTATATGGGGAGCCTCTTCTGTATTCAAATTCATTGGTTGTGTGGGCTCAATGAGAACTAATGACCTGTCCTGGAAGTAACTTGGCAAGTTATTAAGTACCCCATCCTTAG
The DNA here is from genome assembly GCA_027943335.1 of Chamaecyparis obtusa. Taxonomy (NCBI): domain Eukaryota; kingdom Viridiplantae; phylum Streptophyta; class Pinopsida; order Cupressales; family Cupressaceae; genus Chamaecyparis; species Chamaecyparis obtusa. The sequence goes on from BSBK01005808.1 coordinate 610,609, forward strand.
GCACCTCAAAAAGGTTTTCACCTTTAGATACGTCTTTTCTTTTTACTATTTTGGGTTCTGACACTGCCACAAAGTGGTTTTTTCCATGAGAACCATCTTTCTCTTTTTCTTTTTCTTTTATTTTTAGATTGAGGTACTTAATATCAGGCTTTGTCATACTTGTTGTCGGTTCACTAGTGGAAGAGACTATGGGTTCAAGAGCATTTAGATAACAAGCAATTTCATAGTCATTCTGAAAGTTTAAGAGCTAAGGCTCTTGGTGATGTTGAGACTAATCAATTAGTTGGAAATGAACAAGGGGTAGGTCAATGACTGGTTCAACATTGTGTATGTGGAAGATGTTATCTCTAGTGACCATACAATTGAGATTCATCAAGTCTTCTTCTAAGATACCCGAATCAGGATTTGTCCTACCAAATGAAGCGTCGTCCACTAAGGAAATTCAAGGAGTCCAATCCTCTAGTCCTACACTAGGCTCATTGGTCACATCGGGTTGAGTACTATAAGTATGGACAACATCCATGTCCAAATCAACTGTTGCATCTGAAAGTGAGTCCCATTCAAACTCATGTGAGTCTTTTTCTGAATCATTATTTGGGCTTTGTGATGTAGAAGCCTCAAGATTGGGAAGAGTTTCCCCTTCTCTAACACTAGCATTGTTACTATCTATCGCAGCTAGGATAGTAACACTTTCCATTGTCAATCTAGCATTCATATAGTCACTATCTATCGTAGCTGGGATAATAGGACTGTCAATTATCAAATCTTTTGAATCTCCCCAAAGGAGATTTGTTGAAGGCACCCAATCACCAGACATGTCTTGTTGATTAGAAAGATTAGGTGTGTAGTCTGAGTCATTGTCACTATACGTCGCAACTGAGACACAGACATTTTTTTGTTTCTTATTTTCAAAACCTAAACCCTTTGTTGATTTATCCCTTCATGCAAAAAGTGCATGATCCAAAGGTTCAGCCCTGGCATCCAATCTGTGACTAAGGGGACCATGTCCTGGAGAACCCATATTCTTGACCAATGTATACCCTCTCCCATAAGCTCTAGGGGAAGGTGCATAATTCTCATTATGTAGGTATTTCTCTTCTTGGTAAATCCAGTCCCTAATGGCAACTTGTTCTTTTTCCTCTTGAATTGGAACTGAGGATTCTACAAACTTATCGAACAATGTCATGGCTGAAGATGAGGGCTTCATTTCTTGAGAAGGTTTTCCATAAGACCTAGGAGAAATTGGCAATTTTGTGAATGAATCAATTTTGTAATCTCCCATGCCAAGATCCATGGCTTTAAATTTGTCTTTGCATTGTTCAAATGTAGTATCAAAAGTGTTAGCCTCTCTATTCAAAGGAATGTGAGAGCCTGCTGAAATTGTGTTGACTGACAATGTGCTATCCCCGGGTATGAAAACTTCTACTCCATTGTAAGGGAACTTCACACACTGATGATAAATAGATGGGATTGCTTGCATCTCATGTATCCAAGGTCTACCCAACAAAATATTGTAAGCCAAAGGACCCACGTCAACAATCTGGAACAAAATATCTTTCTCTACTGGACCAATGCAAATAGGCAAAATGGCCAATCCTTTAGAACTACATTTTGCTTCATCATAAGCCTTGATAGTTATCTTCTTCCTTGTGTCAATGACTTCTTCAAAATATCCTAGAGCCTTCAACAAACTCATGGTACAAATATTTAGCCCTGCACCCCCATCTATCAATACGCACCTAACACGGGTCTTGTGGATCATAACCTCTATATGAAGGGCCAAATTGTGTGGGTGGCTTAATGACTTGTCATCTTCTTCTAAGAATGTAAGGTAGTGAGGGCTAGCCAAATGGTTGACCATATTTAGGAATTGATCTACATCTATGTCATTAGGGACATTAGCTGCTCGCAAGGCATCCTCAAGGACATGCTTATGCTTAGGGGATAATTCCAAAAGCTCAAAGATTGATATCTATGCTGGTGTATGTTGTAATTGGTCAACAAGGTTATTTTAACTCAGGACCAACAACAGATTTAGGAAGAACACCTTTTGACACTAGTTGCTTAGATTTACTAGAGCTAGGACCTCTAATAACAATGGGAGCTTGAGACTGGCTTCTAGTGACAACATTGAGGGGTTGAGACATCCTTCGTGAGTGAGGACCTCTTAGGAGCACAATGGGTCCTTCATCAAGAATAGGATTTGAATCCACATCATATCCATAAGGGTCTTTCCCTCTCATCATGTTGACATTGTCATCAACAACTTCAAGCATATTAATAACATTTTCAACATTTTTGTAGGTGTAGTTGAAAGCAGCCTTGCCATTCTTGTTGTTAGAATTCTCTCCTTTCTCATATTTGGGCAAGGGTTCTTTAAAATCTTTGTGATCCGCATTAGTGGTTAAACCATCAACTTGTAATTGTGCACTTTCAATAAGATCTTGAACAAGATGCTTAAGTTTGAAACAATTTTCTATATCATGTCCAATTCCATTGTGAAAGACACAAAAAGCCTTCTCATCCCACCAATGAGGCTTAGGATCTGGTATGCGATGCTTTGTAGGATCTTGTGGGTGCGCCAAATTATGAGCAATTAACATCTTGAAAATGTCTGCATAGGAGTCCCCAAGTTTGGTAAATTGTCTCTTTTCTATTTTAGGTCTCCCTTGATACTTGGGTTTATTCTCTTGTTGTCCTGAAGATGTTTGCAACTTCATGGCTTGGACTGCATTAGAGAGATTAAGAACTGCTTCATTCTTAGGTTCTGATGAGTCAACAACTCCATCATTGACCACTTGCTTATTCTTATTCCAATAGGAGGTCTTTTTGTCCTTGTTACCATTATTATTATTGTTTTGGCCATTGTTGTTGTTAGTTGTTTTGGCCAAAATTCCTTGTTCTTTCAAGACATCCTCTATGCGACACACCACTTCTACCATGGTATCAAAAGAATTAAATGGGATCTTCCTTACTTCATACCTTAATTCCGGTACCAAGTTGCTCACAATGATGTCTATTCTTTCCTCCTCAGGAATTGTCCTTGGATATTTCGAGCACAAACGTCTCCATCTTTGTAAAAAGGTAACAAAGGATTCCCCTTGATTCTGCTTGAGTTTGCACAAATCAAGCATGGTGACCGACCTTGATAGGTTGTAAGAAAAATGTTGAACAAATCTTTCCACAAGCTCTCTAAATGTCTTGACTGGAGGAGTAAGGTTAGTAAACCACTCCATGGCTTGACCCTTGAGACTCCTTGGGAATAATCTCATCAAATATGAGTCTTCATGGTGAAAAGAAAAGCTCATTATATAGAACTGTCTAACATGGTCATGAGGATCACCAATGCCATCATATTTGTCATAGGTTGGAAACTCAATTTTCTTAGGAAACTCAACCAACACCACACTCTTGTCAATTGGGTTGGGACATATGGAATCCAAATTAAATGTGCTCTTAGGAGCCCTCATCCTTTCTATGTCCTTTTGCAGTTGTTTGATCACCTCATTAGTTGATGGATCTTGCTTCTTTACCTTTCGGTCCACATCAAAATTATATGGGACCTTAGCACCTTTATTGATGAGACTTTCTAGGAACTGATCCTTGTTTTGTTCCACATACCTTTCTACATATGCTTGAAAGGATGGCTCTTGTTGCATAGTCATAAAATCTATATGATTGAAGTTGGCATAACTTCCTCCATGTTGTGAGCCATGACATGCTCATTGGGAGGGTTGCTTTGAAAGTCCAAGAGGAAACTGTCTCCTATGGTGATCATATCTTGAAGTCCTTCTACCTCTAGGACTTGGGTATCTTGAGGGCATCCTTGACCTTCTTCTAGGACTTGGTGAAGGGGTAGATGGGGGTGAGTTGGTCCCACTATTGGTACCCCTCCCATTAAATTGATTTTGGAGTTGTTGTGCATAGAGCCTATCTTCTTCTTCTTGGGTGACTCTTTTTCTTATGTCCAATAATGCGCATTCCTCTTCTTCTAGTTGTCTAAATTTCTCCTTTTTGGAGGCTGGTTCATCTAGATAGGCTTGCTTCTCCCTTTCAATGCTTTTCAACCTTGTATTTGCATATCAAGAGGTATCTTTAAGTGGAGAAGATTGTCTTGAATGCCTTATTGTGTTGGCTACGTTGATGTGATGATCACTAGATTCATTGTTCTGGTCCTCGTATTGTGACCCATAATCTGAGTGAGTTTGTCTATAATGTCTTTCAGCTTGTTGGTGAGCATCAAAATACCTTATGTTTTTGGGGGGTGACCTGGGTGGACTAGCATGAGAAGAACCACCATACACTCTCCTATGCCATTGGAAGATATCCTCAAGAGTTTTATTCATGGCTTCTCTTTGTTGTCAAGTGAAAGTGTAACTCATGTCCATACTCGATGAAAGTGGTGCTAAAGAGGTGCTCACTTCACTAGGATTACCTTTTAGATCAAAACAAACCTCAGATTCACTTTTAGGAGATTGATCAAAAAGGGGTTCTTTTCCCTTGTGTTGTTGATGAGTCTTAATTGATGGTAACTGGATAAAGACAACAGGGGGTCGCTTCCCTTGATTAACTTGGTACCTTGTTATAACTGACATGAAAGAAAGAGATTATTAATGATGAGATGACCTCCCGAAATGTCAACACCAGACTAGGATAATCACAGTTCTTTATTGTCCAAAGTGAAATGAAAAGATAGAAAAAGGGGCTTTACCAACACTATCAAAGAGGTGCCTCAAATCAAAGGGTGACTACCCTTGCACTTTTGAATCAAGAGGTTGGACTAGGCCGAAATATAACTGAAATTGATTAAATGAAAGTGGTTTGGACAATAAGAGCACTAAAATTCTCCAGGAATGTAGCTAACAATTTTAGAGATAAGCTTTCTCACCAAGAATAACCTTCTAACCTGACAACTATTTCTAAAGTGGCCTTGTAAACCAATTGATGCTATTCCTAGACGGCAAAAACTAGAGATTTAGAGTGAAAATAGGTCTCCAACAACAGAGCGAGAAACCTACTCCAAGACTTAATTTTACTAGCAGCAACTGAAACTGACTGAAACTAAAAACATAGCAGAAACTGCCCAGGCAACACTTTCCAGGCAAGGAAGGCGACAGTTTATATTTAGGTGACACTTTGCCTTAATCCAGGCGACAGTTTCTAGGCTATCAGGGTGCCACTTTTCATCAAACGGGGCGACAGACTTGTAGGGGCGAACTGGCGCGTGACAATTCTCAAAACAGTGCATTCCACTTGTTCAGTGTCGTACGACTCTATGACCAGTGAGTGTCAAAATCTCAGTTTTAAGGCTTGTTCGTTCAAAATTTTCAGTCTGAGGGTTAATTTTTTGAATGTAATCACAATGACAACAACAAATTGACAGGTTTGCAAATAGTATGGGATCAAACGTGTCTTCAAGCACTTGAAACAAGGGCAAAAGTAACCTTTCCAAGACAAACACTTGTGATATCAAAATTGAAAAAGCACCCTATGAATGCTACCGATTGTTTGTATGTTGAGAACATTTACATTGGTATCATACAATCGATGACACTTCAAGCAATATCTACCTACAAGACAAGGCTCAATACTTACCAACTTAGCCCACAACTTGATGTTCCCTTGCCTCACACCAAGTGGTTGCCCACAAGAGATATTGGCTTTGTCATGGAAGTGTTAAACAACACAACCAAAGGGACACATATGGTGAGTATCTTGGGGTGATCTGGGTTAGTCCACTTGGATCAATCCTTGCACTAAGAAGATAAGCGGCTAAATAAAGGTGGCTTCTAACCTATGGTTCTTAGTAAGGGCTTCCATTCATAACACCCCTCTTGCTCCTCATAAAGGACTAGGACCTCGTGGCTTCAAGAATACCTTAAGCATTCTTGCTTAATGCTTTCCCCATGGTCACAATCCCATGAGTTACTCACATCAAGCGAAGACAAGTGTTATGTCTACCAAGGTTTTGTGTCCTTGATAGCCTTGAGATTATAGTGAGTCGGAATAGCTGACAAAAGGCTTGTCCCCACTTGGGTCATTCCTCTTAATTGCTCAAGAGAAGGCCCGCTAAAGGATTCCTATACTAAATAAAGAGTGGATGATTTTTGAGGTTCAAGGTTTTTGGTTCACCACAAGGGTGAAGAGCATAATCCCCTATCTCAAAAACTTCTCCCAAACACATCAAGAAAATTCAATTACCTCCTTGCTTTCAAAATCCCAAGATGGGTCAAGATTTCTGTTTCACCACAAGGGTGAAGAGCATATTCTCCTACCACCTCAAAATTCCTACAACAAGGTATTAAGTGCCTATGAAATGAAACAAGTAGTATATGCCGCACTCAATAAAGAAAGCAATTAAACAAGCACTTGGTTTGGTTTTTATGTTTAGGGCAGCCCTGCAAAAACCATTAGTAGCCCTCTTTGACATGCATTTTTTTTTTTTTATAGCAAATTTTCAAGCAATGAGAGCACCTACAAGCACAACTTGTTAGCTCCACAATGGTTAGAACAATCCTAAAATCCAATTAGCTCCAAGCAATCCACTATCAACAAGTATTTAAAGCACTAAAGGTGGAACACTTAACTCTTCAAGTAAACGTGAAGCGAGTCCAAAGGTGGGACACTTAACCCTTCAAGTGAATGCGAAGTGAGTCCAAGAGTGGAACATTTAACCCTTTAAGATAATGTGAAGTGAGTCCAAAAATGGAACATTTAACCCTTCAAGAAAATATGAAGCGAGTCCAAAAGTAGAACATTTAACCCTTTAAGAGAATGTGAAGCGAGTCCAAAAGTGGAACATTTAACCCTTCAAGAGAATGTGAAGTGAGTCCAAAAAGTGGAACACTTAACCCTTCACAAAAACTCAAAGTGAGTCCAAAAGTGAAACATTTAACTCTTCACACCAACTCAAAGTGAGTCCAAAAGCGGAACATTTAACTCTTCATACCAACTCAAAGTGAGTCCAAAAGTGAAACATTTAACTCTTTACACCAACTCAAAGTGATTCCAAAGGTGGAACATTTAACTCCTCACATCAACTCAAAGTGACCCCAAAAGTGGAACATTTAACTCCTCACATCAACTCAAAGTGAGTCCACACTTAAGAAAACTAATGAGATCAAGAAAGCATAAAAGGGCAAAACTTTGTGGAACACTTAACGCTCTTTTCAAGTAGACCCCTCCCCCATGTATGAATGTTGACCTTGCACCCAAAGGGAAAATAACGAGGGGCGATTAGAAATAAGTGAGTCCAACACCCGATTTAGCTAACAAGCTCTATCAAAAGTAATCTAAAGTTGCTTATCAATACTACTCACAAATGAAAAAGGGTTGAACAATGAAATATTTAACTTTCCAAGTAAACATAGAGTGAGTCCACAAAGTGGTGCATTTAACTCCCTATGTAAACAAGGAATGAATCCATGCCCTCAATCACTCAAATGAGATGTTTGATATTGGAAACCAAAGAGCATTTACAAACTATCAAAAGCAAATCTATGTCCTTTTATTAACCCAAAAGAGATGTGTCTATGAAAGTAACTAAACCAACTGAAATCTGGAAATGCAATCTATTTAGCCACAGAAAATCAAACAAATCAATCTAAACTCGGCTAAAAGGGGCTAAAAAAAGCTCACTGTCCGGTACAAGTGACAGTACAGTCACCAGAACTGTCGTGCGCCACTTCTTTGTATATTGGGGTGACAAAATTTCCCTGTGCGACAGTTCGCCCTACTGCAGGCGATAGAACTCTTCAAACAGTACGACCCTTTCTGTCAAACAGGGCGACACTTTTAACTGGTAAAGTGTCATGTTGCTATACAAAGAACTGTCACACAACACTGGTAAAATGTTGCGCGACACTCTGAGACAGAAAACTAGAGACCAAAAATAAAGCTGAAAATTGATAAATTTTTTTGTGGAATGCAGAAAATAAAAGACAAAGTTAAGCTACTTTGCCCCATGGTGGGTGTCAAAAATGTACACACAAAAGTAGTGCACTTCTATGGATCCTTACATGTAAGAAAACTCAACAATGAGCCCTCACAAATCGATCCATAGCTCTTTATGTGTGGAGTTGCAAGATGTAGAGTTGCTCTCAGCTAGAGCTATGAAGCTAATGACCTTGCTAGTCAACCACACAATGAGAGATTCACAATGAAGACAAGGGAAACAATGCCAATATCCCCAAAATGGAATCAAGGTATGCAATGCAATGCAAATCTATATGAAAATGCAAGTTAATCTATCAAAATGAAAGTACCATGCAACTATGAAAGGAAATAGCAATGGATTACAATTCCCCTAATTAAGCTATGTGAAGCTAATCTATTGCATAAAAAGGAAACTAAGCTAGCATGCCATTATTATGAAACCAAGAAAGAAAATATGAACTAGATGAAGTGCAAAAAAGATCTTCAAAACTTGGATGCAATATGTCTTCAAAGAGCTCCAAATAACCTAGAAAACCTGCAGCATAGCAATAGTATAAAGATGATGGATGCAAATGAAGGAGAGAGCTCTCCTTTTATAAGAAATGAGGTGAAATGGACCATTGAGATTAAGAGGCAAAAGACTTAATCAATGGTGGAGAAAAATGGAAGAGCAATCCATGTGCACAAGTATCTTCCAATGAGAAAATAGGAGTTGACTTTATGTCCATATGAGACAAAAAGTGCTTCTTTTTTTTTTTTCTCTTTTTATAAAATAAGAATAATGCTTTATTTGTGCAACTTAGGATAAGAAGAAAAGGGAGATTTTTTATTTAAATAAAAGGGGAGGAAATTCCTTTTAATTAAATAAAGGCTTAGGATAAAATGGTTAGCCCATAGGATAAAAATCTAATATATGATCGAAATTAAGACTTGATCAAGAGATTGATAATGTTGAAAAATGTTAACTTTTGATAAAACTGATTCAGGGTTGATAAATTGAATAAATGGGGCCCAAAGTCTAGGCGACCATTTTAGGGTGCATACAGTGCCAATAGAGCAACAAGGGTCGTATAAAAGAATCTAACAACATTTAGCAAACACATCACGAGAGAAGCACAGTACTACAAACAAACACACAACAAAGGCTACCATGAAGGGCAAGCCAATCAAGCATGCCGCCTACTCTCCCCATCTCGTTCTTTATCATTTAGGGAAGGTGGGTAACTCTCAAGAGGGACTATATCCAACACAATAGAAATGATAGCCAGTTCCAAACAAGGATCCTCTTGAGAATCATTGTTACTAAAATTTTTGCATGTGTAAAATTTTTAGTATAAATGCCAATCATTTCACAATAATTTCTTTTGTATTAATCATCATAAGTTTATACATTTGATATACAATTGTTCAACAATTGATGAAATGAGAAGTAAAATGTTGAATTACATATGCACCTCCCACACAACAAGGCTGTGAGAGTAACCTTGGCCTCTACTGCTAATACTGCCTATTCTATGAAAATGTAAAGGGCATTGGGAAAAGAAAATAGGATAGGTATGAAAGAGGTTCATAGGTAACCAGTTATTGCCTGTTGAGAATAACTAGTCATGTCATCTTCCTGATTGTGTCATTCCATCAACTCCTTCAATTCATGCTCCAATTATCAATTGTGTCCTGCAAGGAAAAGAAGGATGAATTAGATCTCAAGGATCTAAGTAGTACCAATACCTCATTCTCATGCATACATATTCTTTTCTAATGCCGCATTTTACATTTGCATAGAATAAAAGGAATATATCAGCAAGAGATTAAAAAAAAATATGTTAAATCTGATTTTTTGTATGCAAATGATCTAAAAAATATCACTCAGAATATACAAGTAGGAAAGAAGATGGTTTTGCATCTTGTGCATACTAAATATTAAAAATGATTGTGAATGGGATCAGTTTTGAAAGCTAAGTCATGGATATGAGCAGAGCTAAAAGAGAGTGCAACAAATCATGAAAATGGATGCTATAGAAACCTTCAATACTCCGGTGAATCTTGTTGTTCTTGGAATCCCAAATTACTTTGGTATAATTGACACACAAATAGACCTGGGCACAATATGCACTACATTGGAAAAAGGGTAAGAAAGAATTTTGTTAAGTATTGGATTACAGCTGGATTATACTATGAGTCACCGAAGAGAACAACAGGTGGACAAAATTCTATAAAAAGAGATGCTATTATAAGTCATGAACATGATGGACTGAAAGAGTTGAAGGGAGCATCAAGGTAGAGGGAGAATCTAGATGAAAATATAGAAACACAAATAGGTAGATATGCTTTCATTTAAATATCAAGGATAAGTTCATAATAGCAGGAAGAGATAAACATATCAATGTTAAGAAAAACTTTATGCTGATGAAAATATCAAGTAAACATCAAACAGTCGCCATGGGATCATAAAGACCAGACATTAATGTAATTAGTATTCAAAATTATTAATCATAAATTATTTGAATGATTATTGAATATATTGCAAAATAAATACTTACTCTTATGTTTTTGAGGTCATTAAATATTATGACAAAATAGTGGTAAAAAGTTAAAGTGGAGATGGAGTCAAATATGTTTGAAAACAAGTGAAGGGAATCTAGGAAATAATTGAGTTAATTTAGGAGTGTTCTTGACTCAGTTTGGAGATTTTTAGTGGGATCTTAAAGAGCTTTCATTGTAGGGTATGAGGTGGTTTGACCTTGTCATCAAGCACATGCCATTTGGAGGTGTTTTAGGTGCTATTTTTGGGCCTTTCTTCTTGTATTTGACCCAGTTGGTTGAATTAGCATTGTACTTAATGAGTTTTACAACTCATTCTTGAGGAGTTATGAGTTATGTAGTTTTGGGCTCTTTGTGACTTCTTCTGGATCCTTTAAACATTCTCACTATATTATTTTGTGTTGGTGTAATTAATTATTTCTAATTACACTTTACTTAATCTTACTTAGGTTAATGCATTACATAGTAGTTTGTGATTGAGACACCTAGGAGTGTGCACATCTATTAAGCACATGGTGTAGGAGAAATTCCACTTTAGGTGTGATAGTTGTCATCACATACCTCGTTGTGTGTGAGATCCACCTTTTGTGCTCTTATCACATTATCATCCTAATCCATTGCACATACTTTATTGCATAATGGAGGATGATCCACATTTGGTGGACATGTGATTACACCTAGCATAGGTGATAGCTTATCATCTCCTTATCATTGTCTCTTATTGCCTTTCCTATATAAGGAGGCTTATTATGTACATTTTAATCATGTCCATGATCAATAATATCATTCTTGCATCTTAATGCAATTATCTTTCCAATCTCTTGTGGAAGTTATCTTGGTCTTGCATTCGATCCCGGGGGTGTTGTAGAGTCACCTAAAACTCTAACATGGTATGAGAGCTCTCAAGGTGTGAAGACATCTTCTCAAGAAGTGAAACCTTGGCTTGATTCAATTGTGGGTGTAGAATAAAGAAATTTGGACATCACCATTGCATAGTATATTTGGAGAAAATTTGGGGTTTTGTATTTTGTGGCTTTCTATTGCAGGTCAATATTGGTGCTTGCTGGTGCAAATCAAAGGTTGGCATCATATTAAGGAGGTCCAGAAACTCCAAAATCAAATTTTATTTCATCCAAATCGGACACCCGAGGCCAAATCTAGAGCTATTTGAATTTTGGAAGTGCGGCGACAACGATTCAGAAAAAATAATTTCAGAGGCGATTTTCAAACAACGATATATCAGTCATCTAGACTCCTTTTTTCTAGCAATTTTTTTTGTTTTTGGGTAGAATTTCATGATCTACACAATGGTTCAGGTGGTTTCTAATCTTTGTTTCTGAATTTTTCTGAAAATCACAAATGTTAGTTTTTACAACTTCCAAGGCCTCATTTGAGCTCATATGAACTCCTTTTTAGGTGTAATTTTTTTTTAAAGTGCATAAATTTTTCTATATTTTCCAGATCTGGAATCAGATTTTAGTGACTATGACCAAAAATTGTACTTTCAAAAATTGGCTTAGTTTTTTCATTTGTAATGCATAAGCCTTAGCTTGGTCTTTTGCATAATGATCTAAGTCTATTATAGCCTAATTTTGGAGTGTAATAATTTGTTGATCTCAATTTGTAATGAGAGAAGTGTATCATTAATGTAATCATGGGTTATGAAACACATCCTACAGTAGTACTTTTGACTAAGGATAATTATGAGTCATGGGCAAAAGGAATCATCACACATTGTAGATGGCTTAATCTCTTGCCTCATCTTTATGGACTCATTCCTGAGCCAAAGTCACAGGGGAAGCAATATGTTTGGGGAGAAAAGAATGCTCATATTATAAATTTGATTATTGGTAGCATTAGTTTGTGTCTCTTCTATGACATCTACCTCAAATTTAGAGGTGTTCAATGTCCACACATTATTTGGACAATCATTTGGGATATTTTTGGTGATCCACATGTTCCTCCATTACCAGATGATGTTGCTTCAGATTGCCTCATTCCTCTTGATGATGCAGATAATATTCCCTATGATGATTATACTTTAGATGCAATTGAAGAATTTGTAGCAACTGAGAGTGAGGATGATCTAATGGCTCCTCTTGTAGCTCCTACTTCTCTAGTTGAGATCACACAATCATCTCTTGTTGGTGATTCCAGTGATTCATTGCAAGAGATATCTATTTGTCTTCCTAATTGAGATTCTTACTTGCTAGATATTGGTTCATTATTTGTGGAGTCTCATATTTCAGATTTGGGAGACATACTTGAGGGGGTTTCTCTTCTCTTTGATGATAGTTTCATCACAGTTGGAGATACTTCTTCACATTCTTTGGAGATTGACATTCTTGATTCTTCTTCTTCACTTGGTTTGTCACATGATGTGATAGATTCTTTGAGATTGGAGAGGCCTATTCAGTCTTCAAAGATGCATGTTTGGAGACCTTCTTCCTTCTTTCATTTGGATATGGATTAGTTCATGGCATCATCATCATACTTCATTTGGATTCCACTTCCTAGTTCCTATCCACAATGGGAAGCATTCCTACATTTGTACTTGGTATATCTTCTTCCCAAGGGGAGAAATGTTGTTTGTAGTCATTGGAATATACTTTGTCTTCAAGCACTCACCATTTTTGTAGGAGATTCTTCATTATGGGGGGATATCATGTCTCCAACTATCCTTCTTATGGGGGGATAATTATTTGTATATACATGATGTATGTAGTTCTTGGGGGGTCTCGAGCACTCCATTCATGCATCTTGTTTTCTTCTCTCTTTTTGGGGGAGGGTTTTTCCCATGACGTTTTCCCTCTTTCTCCACTTTATGAGAGTTATCCATTTCATGTATTGCATTTTTTACATGGGTACCTAACATGGCCTAGTAGCCAGGACCCATCTTGCATTGTGATTTTAAGTGCATATCCCTAAGTTACACTTAAGGGGGGGTGTTGGTGTAATTAATTATTTCTAATTACACTTTACTTAATCTTACTTAGGTTAATGCATTACATAGTAGTTTGTGATTGAGACATCTAGGAGTGTGCACATCTATTAAGCACATGGTGTAGGAGAAATTCCACTTTAGGTGTGATAGTTGTCATCGCATACCTCATTGTGTGTGAGATCCACCTTTCATGCTCTTATCACATTATCATCCTAATCCATTGCACATACTTTATTGCATAATGGAGGATCATCCACATTTGGTGGACATGTGATTACACCTAGCATAGGTGATAGCTTATCATCTCCTTATCATTGTCTCTTATTGCCTTTCCTATATAAGGAGGCCTATTATGTACATTTTAATCATGTCCATGATCAATAATATCATTCTTGCATCTTAATGCAATTGTCCTGCCAATCTCTTGTGGAAGCATTCGATCCTGGGGGTGTTGTAGAGTCACCTAAAACTCTAACATTTTGTAACTCAGTTGATGATATACACAGAGATCACCTTGGAGACCATTTTTGGATGAGTTTTATCACCTTCTTGCTAATTATGGAGTTGTATATTAGTGTGATTGGATCAAGTTGTTAGTGAAATTCTTCTTTTCCTTCAGCTTTGTCTCACTATTATGCCTATTCTATAAAGAGTGTAATGTGTAGGTTGTAGATTATGTTGCATCTTAGGTTCATTATTGTGAAAGTTACCTTTTCCTTTACTGAGAAAATATGCGTTTAAACTTTTCTGCAAAATACTGATGTTCATGCATCATAGAGGCATGCTGTGTGAATCTATTACTGATCTTTTGGGTTTTAAGTGTTAGAGTTATCTGAATGTCATCATTTCAATCATTAGGTGCACAACATAGGTTCAGTTTTTTGTTTCCTCTATCTTTCTATCCCTTTCCCTCATAAGTTTTCAAGTTTTTAGTGAAACATCTAATAGGAACTAGCCTAGAAACTGGAGGTCTCACTTCATTTGCATGTCCCACATCAAAGTGATTCCCATGTTATACCATAATTGCTAAAGTCTTGCAATTTGGTAATGGGTGCAAATTTTGGTACTTAATAGTTTTGTCATGCCCGGTGGTACCAAGAGGTCATATTTTTCATATTACTTGTCGGTTCTGATATGCTTCCAGCAAGTTGCAGATCTCTGAGAGGTCATTGTTTTTGCATATATGGTGACTCTGGTTGTAGATTTACTAGTTTTAGGTAGATTTAGTGCCTAAAATGAATTACCATCCTTCTTTTCATGAAGATATTCCTTCATTTCATGGAGGTCAACTTTATCAAAGTAGTTGTACTTCTGATTCCATTTAGGACTATCTAGTTGTAGTAATGGAGCAACAACCATGTCATGCTTAGCATTCTCTTACCCAACTTCCAGTATCATGGCAATAAAATTATGCATACCAGCAGCCTCAAGAGGAGATGCTTTGCATAGAAGGCCAGTCAGAATTCCAAATACAATAATAAGAGCTTATTTTTCAAGTTCACAACCAGCAGTAGGAGATGTTGGCTCTTCAGGAGCAGCATCAAAAAGAGCTAAAAGAACAGAGGAGACACTATGAAGAGGTGTTGGAAACACAAAAAAAGGCATATGCGGACACAAGCAAAGGTTCAATTCGATGCTAGATGGAAGCAGTATGAAGAGGTCATTATAGGACAACAACAAAGTCAAGAAGCCCTTGCAAGTAATATAGCAACAATGAATAAAGGTTACAAGGAAAATTTGATAAAGGTTAGTGTTGCTATAGCTGTAAAAGAAGAATATTTTGAAAGAACATTAGCAGCCCATGAGGAGTTTCATGACAAAAAATTACAGGAGTACAAATTGACAATAGAGTTCCTGATTTCAAAGGCTACAAATGTTAAGGAAGCTCCTCAGATACAAATTGAAGAAGCTCTTTGTAGAGAAAGGAAAGAAACTATATTAGAATTATCAGATGGATCTCTTAGTGTTGCCAAACAAACTATTGAATTGGAGGCTGATTTATTTAAGGAGTTGTCTTGTTTTGTTGAAGAGGACAATACTTCTAATATATCACTTATCTCAGTTGTTGAAGGACAGAGGAAAGAATGTTTTCCCGAGAAGAAACTTTATGCTAAGAATGTTGACATGAAAAATGAGGAAAGTATTTTGGAGGAAAATCAGTTCTGGGATGATCTTGAGAGCTTTTGCTCAGAACTAGATTCAAAATTGGCAACAATGAGCATCATGGTTTTGGATCAGCTAAAAGATAGATCAGCAGCAAAACATTGTCCTGAAGTTGTTTTTCAGATGGCATTGGTCAAAAGGTCAACCTAAAAGGTTGGTCTTTCCAAGGGTTGTCCTACCAAGCACCTAGCAAGGCTCAATGAGACCAAGGAGGTGCCAACTCTAGCATCTAAACTTGAAGGTGTAGTTGAAGAGGAGGAGATGCAATGCATTGATCAAATACAAATCAACAAACATCTTAACCATATTTTTGAAGTAAGTGAACTTTCTTTTGTTTTACTAAAAGAATTGCACCAATTGGTCAAGTGTATCTTATTTTTCCATACAATTTCCCATGGATATGATTTTCATTGTGCATTGAGGAAAAGCAAATATTTTTCAGAGCCCATAAATGGTTTTATTTAGTGGTTTATTGTTGATAAGTTTAGGATAGGATAGATGTTTCTTTGTTTTTAAGTGTTGTCCAAGCATAGTAGAGTAGTCTTAGATCAGTGTTTCCTATTTTCAATAAAAGCCTCCAAGTTCCTGAAGAGTTGATCAGGTAGGATAGTCCTACATGCATGCAACTACCCTAACCACATATCCATACTCATATATATGCTCATAGCAAAAAAATTTACAAGGTCCATAGTCTCTATGCAACATACACATTATTATGGCCACTTGGCTAAGATACCTACACACATCTAACATGGCCCCATCTAATTTCCCTATTGTTTTGTATTTCATGAAGTAATTAGAATGGATAATCATTTCTTCTAGACAATTGCCATATGCATAGTTCATAATGACAAAGGAGGGTCTATTTCATCACTATCAACAATGTAGATAGCACCTAGCTAAAAGAAAGAACTACACACCATTGCAAATCTATATTGACTCTTAGCCCAATAGATACTCATGGTAACTGGTCCAGTGTATAGCAGGCATACATCCAGCAAAGGTCACCAAAATTGTTACTGACATTTTTGCACACGTGTAAAATTTTTGGTATAAATGCCAATCATTTCACAATAATTTCTTTTGTATTAATCATCATAAGTTTATACATTTGATATACAATTTTTCAACAATTGATGAAATGAGAAAGTAAAATGTTGAATTACATATGCACCTCCCACATAATAAGGCTATGAGAGTAACCTTGGCCTCTACTGCTAATACTGCCTATTCTATGCAAATGTAAAGGGCATTGGGAAAAGAAAATAGGATAGGTATGAAAAAGGTTCATAGGTAACTAGTTATTTCCTATTGAGAATAACCGGTCATGTCATCTTCCTCATTGTGTCATTCCATCAATTGCTTCAAGTCATGCTCCAATCTATCAGCTGTGTTCTGCAAGGAAAAGAAGGATGAATTAGATCTCAAGGATCTAAGCAATACCAGTACCTCATTCTCATGCATACATATTATTTTCTAATGCCACATTGTACATTTGCATAGAATAAAAGGAATATATCAGCAGGAGATAAAAAAAATATATGCTAAATCTGATTTTTTATATGCCATACCACTTATAATATACAAGAAGGAAAGAAGATGGTTTTGCATCCTGTGCATACTGAATATTAACAATGATTGTGAATGGGATTAGTTTTGAAAGCTAAGTCATGGATATGAGCAGAGCTAAAAGAGAGTGCAGAAAATCATGAAAATGGATGCTACAAAAACCTTCAATACTCCGGTGAATCTTGTTGTTCTTGGAATCCTAGATTACTTTGGTATAATTGACACACCAATAGACTTGGGCACAATATGCACTGCATTGGAAATAGGGTAAGAAAGAATTTTGTTAAGTATTGGATTGCAACTGGATTATACTATGAGTCACCAAAGAGAAAAACACATGGACAAAATTCTATAAAAAGAGATGCTATTATAAGTCATGAACATGATGGACTGAAAGAGTCGGAGAGAGCATCAAGGTAGAGAGAGAATCTAGATGAAAATATAGAAACACAAATAGATAGATATGTTTTCATTTAAATATCAAGGATAGGTTTAGAATAGCAGGAAGAGATAAACATATCAATGTTAAGAAAAACTTTATGCTGATGAAAATTATATGCAAATTAGATGTCTAACTACTCTAAATGATATATTAACTATTCTAAGATTAATAAATCAAACCAATTAGCAAACAACAATGAAGAATACACTAAAAATGAAGCTAAAACAAGGTTTTACCTTCACCTACCATGTAGCTTGTCTCCATTGCCCTCCTAGCTTTGATTTCTTGGATGTGTTGAGCTCTCAGATTTCCAATTTGAAGCTCCTTGCCCAAGATGACACCAAAGTGTGGAGATTGAGTGAATTATATGCAAAACTAAAGCTTAATTGTGCAAATATGGTGAATGAGATGTAAGTGATATGAAAATGGCTTGATTATGCTTGAATGCTCTTGAATGCTTGAATGCTTTTAATCTCTAGAATGCTTGATTTCTTGATTGCCTATTCACTATTATCTCACAAAGGGAAAATAAGGCTCCTTTTATAGAGTTTTGGAGGATCCAAGCCTAGGTGGCACAATCCTACGGTGGAGAATAAAAGGTGGAAGATCCTAAGGCTAGGATTGACTTGGTTGAAGGAGTTGAGAGAAAGGGGAATGTAGTTGGAATGTGAGAGGAAGAATAGGGATGATGTTCCTCTCACATTGACATGGAAGAGAAGAAGGTGGAAGGGAAAGACACATGTCAAGTGTCTCACAAAGACCAAAGAGAGGAAGAAGGAAGGACTTCTTCCTCATGACTCTTTGTACAAGTTTCCTATGAGTCACCTTTGACCCTTAGAGGTGGCTTGAGAAGCCCCTTAAGAATAGGAATTGTCTCTTGACTTGGTTTGAATGAAGACATGTGGTCATGAGACCAAGTCTTATGAGGCCACATAGTGTTGGCATTAAACAGAATTGCCACTAGTGACAACACTTATTTGCATTCTGAGTGCAAACCGAGTAGACAGTGCAAACCGAGTAGACAGTGCAAACCGAGAAGACAGTGCAAACCGAGCAGACAGTGCAAACCGAGCAGACGGTGCAAACCGAGCAGACGGTGCAAACCGAGCAAATAGTGCAAACCGAGCAAGACAATGCAAACCGAGAAAGTTAGTACAAACCGAACAGGACAGTGTAAACCGAGTAACATCATGTCTACCGAGTCACCAGTATTTACCGAGTTCAAAACCTACCGAGTGATCAGTATGAACCGTGCCTTCACTTCTACCGAGTGCATGACGATGTCTAGTAATGCAGTGGATGCCGAGTATCAGAAAATCACCGAGTTAGTTTGCAGGAATCGTGTAACCATACTTGGGCCGACTTAGTAGCACTTATGTTTATTTGTCAAGCCGACTTTGTAATTGTAATTATAATTAATTGTTTAAGACTTGTATATAAACAATGTTGTAAAAATGTCAAGAGTAATGTAAGAAGCAATATGTGAAAAAGAAAGAAAGGAAGAGATAAGCGAATTACAAAGGGCTTCAGCAGTATAAGGAACAAAAAAGACAAATTCATCACAGAAGGTGATCAGTACATCAACGAATCTCAATCAGCAATCCAGTTGCAAAGCAAGAGATCTACTGTTTCATCCTAACAGGTGAATCAGTACTAAATCCTTTAACCGGGTAGACTTAACAGTCTTTTGTAAAATCTCTTTACCGAGTGCATACTTCATTGTATGTTTGTAAATCCTTTAATAGGGTGGATTTAGCAATCCTTATTGCTCCTAACAGGGCAGATCATCAAAAGTGATCAAATTGTAAGCCTTAACCGGCCAACTTTATTCTGCAGTATTAAAGCTTTGTGGGTTTCATCCCCACTCCAGTTTTACTTTCTTTTTGGAAGGTTTCTAGGTAACCAAATCTATGTGTCATTATTGTGAATGCTTTTAAGTTTCATATTTTCTGTATGCAAAGGTTAAAATAAATTACATGTTAAATTGAAAGAAAATTTGGAGTTACTGATTCACCCCTCCCCTCTCAGTGACTCAGTTAATTCCTGAATATTTCCAACAATTGGTATCAGAGTGCCATTGGTTCTCAAGACAAAGCCTAACTAGCTTGAGCAAAGATCCAGGATAATGGAGGTATTCAAACTAAACAAGGTAATTGAAAATGAAAAGCTAGATCTGGAAATGGCCATAGCTAAACTCAAAGAAACAAAAGAACATCTTTCCCAATCCCTAAGAAGAAGGAAGGAACTTGCAAATCAGATGAATGATCAGAATTACATTGAAGAAAAGATTGAAGATCTTTTTCCCTTAAATAACTCAGATGAAGCAAACAATGCTGTCAAAAAACTCCTAGAAAAGAATGGGTCTCTGCAGGAAGAAGTGAGAAAATTAAAAAGAGAACAAGAGCTACACTCTACAAGATTCTGTGAGATCTTGGAACAAAGAAACAAGTTGAAAGATGAATTAGATGGAAGGAACATTGAAGTCCAAAATAAAACCCTTCAGCTAGAAAACCTAATTGATCAGATCTCTCATACAAATGAGGAAATTCTGAATCTAAGATCAGAAATAGAAAGCACAAGAGAAGAACTAAGATCTGAAAAGGAAATCAATCTAAGATTGGTGGATGACCTAAACGCTAAAAAATAAATCAATGAAGGAATGCTGAAAAGTCAAGAAGACTTGAATCAGCTGTATGAGCGAAATCTTCATAGGCAAAAAAGAAAAGCAGGACTTGGATACAAAGGAGAAGGCGAATCCTCTAAGCAAGGTACTCAAAAAAATCAAAAACCTACTTGTAATCATTGTGGTAAAATAGGACATACTTCAAATAAATGTTGGAATAATGAAAAAGCAGAATTCAATGGAAAATGTTACAACTGCAATCAACATGGTCACAAAGCAAATGAATGCAGGGAAAAACCAAGATTTAGAGGTAATTGTCACAAGTGCAACAAACAAGGTCACAAGGCATCCGAGTGCAGATCCAAGACATTTAATCCAGCAGAACAAATTATGAAAGCAATGTTTGGATGGGACTACAACACCTGGTGTAGATGTCATTACTATGGAGAATATGGACACATTGGCATGAATTGCATAAAACATCATCTAAGGAAAAGAGATACTACCGTAAGATGCTTCAAATGCACTAAACTCGGTCACATAGCCAGAAACTGCATGAATGCTAGTGAAGTTGAAGATGGAAAGAAGAATGAAGCAACTAAGGTCAGGAAACAGGTGAGACAAAAATGGATTCCTAAATCTACCGAGCAATCCAGTCCAAGTAATGGAATGGATGGCTCTACCGACTCAAACTAAATTTCCAAGAAAGCACTGGAACTGTATTCTCATAGACCAATCTCAAGCAGTTCCAGAACCGAATTAAAAGAAAGATCTAAATCAGCATACAAGATGTAGTAAGATCACAGGGAGGTCGGTATCAGTCTTCACCGAGCAAGGTCGGTATCAGTCTTCACTGAGCAAGGTCGGTACCTGTCTTTACCGAGTGAGGTCGGAGCAATATGAATTCTCGAGTTCACCGAGTTGCGAAGTCTTTACCGAGCAATTAATTCTTAGTGGGTGACAGTCTGTCAGAATTCATACCCTAATTTGTACTGAGCATTAATGACAGAGTTATAAACAAAAGGCAAGTAATCGAACTCATTCTTCACCGCGAACCTTTAGCACTTTGAGAGCAGAAAATTTCAAGAGCAACCCAGCGATTCAATACTTTTGAAAGGAATTTTCTGTGAGCTACCATGGCATCATCCAGCACCTCAGCGAAGAAAGGATCTGATATGTTAGTCCAAGGGGAATGGAAAGCACCAGATTTCAAGATCGTGCCCGCAATAGCAGCAGCCCTAGATCCGAACAGAGCTCAATCTCAGATTCCTCCTAAGGTACTACTTATTAATGATATCCGCAATCATTTCAACTGTTCAATTCATGAAATGGGGAACCTAGAACTAGATATTATGCGTGAGGAACTGTGTGTGGATGGTATTTTGAAACCCAAGCACAAACATCTGGAAGATAAAGGTTTAGTTCACATTGCACATCTACCTCAAAACTTTTGAGATAAATGGTTTAGATACATTCTCAGCCATGTACATGATGGCAAGATTTGGCTTGAGCAACCCATAGAGATCACAAAGAAGATGATCCATCAAATCACCAATCTTCCCATGTTAAACAAAGCAAAAACTACCAAAACCCTAGGTCGGATGGAACTAGAGAAGAAAACCCTAGCCGAATGGGACGGTAGAGGCATGAAAGTTAGCAGCATTACCGATGCTGAATTGAAGTTTGGTACACACATTATTGCCCATAAGATTTATAGTTCTAGTCGACAGAATAGTGTCTCTTGTGAAGCTATTGACCTAGCATACAAAGTGGTCAAGAATAACTTAACATTTGACCTAGCAGACTTATTGTTAAAGCAGTTTAACAAAAACATGGAAAGCATTCAAACTTCCAAAAACAATCCATGTAAGTTTGGATCCTTATTGGTCTATTTATTCTTCTATGCTCAGAAATTCTTCCCTTCTAAAGGAAAAGTTGTATGGAGAAAAGATGTGCTAGCACTTTATGAAATAAATGAATACATCTCAGAAATGGGTGAAAATTTTGAAAGCATCATGGATAATTATTTTGAGTCTTTCAAAGAGAAAATGAATGACAGATTCCGGATTCCATAGAAGTTGGTGGAAGATTACAAAGATGACATTTGTTTTATGGTGGATTGTGATAATGTATATATTCAAGCAGCTAAACCGAGGACTGTATATGTAAAACCTCTTCCTTATGAGGTAAATATTGATGAAACCAAGAATATCATTGAAGCTCTTCTTAATCAGCCTGTCAATCCCAAAGCTCCATATTTTGGAACATATGATGAAGCTAAGGTGAGAATTGAACTAAGCATAAAGCTTCCACAGGCGGTAAACAAAGGAAAGAAGAGGATAGCCAGAATGCAAATGATAACCGAGGACAAAGAAGAAAAAGATGAAGAAGAAGAGGAAAAGGATGAGAAAACAGAGGAACCAGAACCTGCAAAGAAGAAAGGAAAGGTATTCATCACTAAGGCACCTAAGCCTCCCACTATTGTATTTACTAGGAGAAATGCAAGGGGCAAGGCAGACAAGGCAGACAAGGCAGATAAAGACATAGTATTCAAAAGGCCTCCTCTAAACTTTCAAGAAAAGATCAAACTCTTTAGAGATGGATCAGGATCTGGAGTAAGTAACATAAAATCTTTTAAATATGAAACCAGATCGGAAACAGAACAGAAGGAAATAGAAGATGCTGTTATTGAAAAGATGGGACAGTGGAAATACTCTCCTGATGACATAGCCCCACAGGTTCCAGCTGTCTTATTAAATCCAATAAAAATGAGATGGAGCAATGCAAAGCAAACTGTGATAGACATATTTGATCAAACCCTGAGACAGTTAATACCGAGCTTGAAAAATGATGAAGTAAAGAAGGCATTAAAAGAAAATAAAAATAAGATGACACTAAGGTTCAATACTTGTTTGATTTTGATCAACAATATCGAATCGGTTGTGAAGGCTGCTGTAGACTAGGATTTGTGAGTGCACCTAAACCTGTTTTGAAGGCCAAAGACAAACAAATGTCATAGCATATTATCAAATCAAATTCAAAGGAAAACAAACTAAAATCAAAGCCACCTCAGTTTAAGCTTAAAACGGATGCGCCCATGCACCGTTTGATATGCTTAGATATAGAGGGATGTGGGTGTGCAAACTCAAGCACTTGGAGCATGCAAGATAAATGATTTGAGGATCAAGAAGACCCAAAATGACACAAAATAGGTATGAGGAACCTATTTTTCCTCAAAAGGCCTCAAGAACACACAAATATGCAAAGCTAAATGAAAGAACTAAGATTAAAACAAGAAATGAATCTATGTTAATCCCATTAAAGCTAATTTAGATGTGATTTAAGCTTGAAAATGATCTAAAAAGATGAACTAATGCTTATGCTAGAATGAAAATGGCATTATAACTTTGCTATTGAGTTTGAAAGTTGAGAGATGATTTGCCTTAGGAAGTGAGGGTATTTATAGGATTTCTAAGGCTTGGGGTAGGAGGAATGAATGGCCAAGATTGAAATCCTTAAGAGAGGCCAAGATTCACTCAAAGGGAAGCACATGGATTGTGCTAGTTCTCAGCCAATCAGGAGGTGACACATGTCACAAGGTGAATGGATGAAGGGAAGGGCAAAGAGGAGTCAACAAAGGGGGCTCCAAGCTCATAACTCTCAAATAAATGCTTGTAAGAGCAATGAATGGGCTTTAAGAGGCTTTGAAGACTTTGGGGAAGCAATAAATGCTTTGTGGTTGAGATATTTGGAAGGGAAGACTTTGCTTTGGTTTAGGAAAGTCTTAAGCTTGGTTAGGATTGCACAAAGGTTTAAGGTTAGGATTAGGACAAAGAAAAGGATTAGGATGGGTGAAGAGGGTGGATTTGAGAAGATTCTAGAAGAGTCTAGATTTCTCCTTAGTTTCATGGAAATAAAGGTTATTCATTCCAAAAGCTTAAGTCTTAGGAATATTTATTAAAATATTTTCAATAAATATGAAAATTAAATATTTAACCTTAATTAAATATTTAACCTTGGGATTAGGGTTAGGAAAGATGGGATTAGCCTTTTAATCGAAATTAAGAAGGGATTAGAAGATTTTGGAAGAGGTTAGTGGTCTAGAGGAAATTGGCCAAGTTTGGGATAAAAAATAAATTAATTTATTTTTGAGGTTTTTTGGTCAATTTATTAATTAAATAATTAATAAATTAGGGATAATGTCCAAATGACATTTTTAGGCTAGATTCCTTAATTAAAGATTTTTAATTAAGAGAGAGGGATTTAATGCCATAAAAATAAATTAATTAATTAAATAAATAATTAATTAAATAAATAATTAATTAATAAATGATGATGTCATCAAAGATTTTCAGAAAACAAAAATAATTTATTTTCTGAAGGATTTTTCGGTGTCTACATTTTGCCCCTCTTTGATGTGATGCCGCAAGTGGCATGGCATCAAAGACAAGAAAACAAGATGCCGAGGCTAGAATCAAAAGAAGAGGGTATGATGCCTGGGTGGACTAGAAGAAAGAGGAACATGCCCCGGTGGGACAAAATCACGGAAGATGCGCCCAGTGGGACAAGGAAAAAGAGGGATATGCCCCGGGACAGAGTGTGCCCGGCGGGACGAGGAAGGAAGGGCCTAGGAAGAAAGGGGAGATAGATAACCTCACTTCTAAGAACAAATATGGATGATATGCAAGATGAGATGGAAATGCAAGATGCAAGATGCAGCTGTATGCAAAGATGCAAGATTAATCTATAATGAATGCAAGGGACCAGATAGCTCCAAGTGCAAACGGGAGTGCACAACCTAGATTTAATATAGCAATGCTAGAGACCTGCCAAGGATACTGGGATCACGAGGCCTTGTCACCAGCGTTGCATAGGACTGACGAGGACTGACGCTAAACAAACACACAAGGTTGCCCCAACATCACACATGAAGCACAGAGGCGACATGGTGGAACCGATGCTGAAGGAACCACAAACACACAACTGACTCACAGGCAGAAGCGAAAGATCAAAAGACCTTACCCCAGATTATCCGCACACGCAGCACACCGTGATATAATGAATCGTGGTGACCCTGGTGGGATAATGAGAAGCCAAAAAGATTAACAAGATCAAAAGGACAAAACCCAAGATCAAAATGATAACTCCAAAAAGACATCCTTTGCCAAGGAGAGAGATTAGGTTTGATTGATGGTGGGAAGATTGGTCGGACAGGAGGAACGATATATCCTCAAGGACCAGGATGGAAGATTAGGTCAGACAGGAGGAACGATATATCCTCAAGGACCCATGGGTTGGTGAGAGAATAAGTGTAGTTGTTCGCTGGCAAAAGCTGAAGTTCAAGGAATAATCAGGATGAGCAAGGATAAGTCGACAATTGATGTTGCTGAAGCACAAGGTCCGAGTGGGACTAAAAGTTTTCTGAGGCTGGGGATGGGACAAGATATTTGATCAAATGCTGCTGCAAGACGGACAAAGTTTATGTACAACAAGGAGGAACGATATGCACAAGGGATATGTACAGAAGCTCAGGATTGGGGATAGGAAGATCACACTCAGCGGGACTCTCACTAGGACGGAGACAAGAAGGATATTTACAGAAAGGACTACGCTGTACAGAAAAGGGAAAGGGATATGGTACAAGATATGGTACAAAGCTTTGGAATAGGATATGGATTGTAGATAGGTTGGAGGAAGATGGAAGCTGAATGCTTGGAAGATAGGGGAGATGGAACTGCTGGGAGATCTGTTATGGATGGAGGAAGAGGACGGTAGCTGAAAGGACAACTGAATAGATAAATAGCTCAGTTTACTATGTTGGCACCTGTTTGCCAGGTTTTCACCAACATACTTGTCCAAGGCGCTTGAATTGCCAAGTTTTCACCGTTGGACGATTATTTTCTCTTTCTCTTTTCTTTTTTGCTTTTTTTTTTTTTTTGCTTTTTTGCTTTTTTGAATGTTTTTGGATTTTCTGATATATGTAGGATCAGGTTCAGGCATAGAACCTCTTCAGATGGATGATGTTGATAGGATCATTCAAGGGCTCACCTTCTGGTGTTGATAGCTGATAGGCTCCCGAGCCGAAGGATGCGGTGACAACATAGGGGCCCAACCAAGTAGGCTCAAACTTGCCTTTCTTTTCTCTATTTGCTAGGACCTTTTGATTTTCTTTAAGGACCATGTCACCGACCTGGAATTATCTAGGATGGACCTTTTTGTTATAACTCCTTTTGAGTCGATTCTGGTATGCAACCAGGTGATCATAGGCTTGCTGTCTCTTTTCATCTAGCAGATCTAGCTGTGTGAGCCGGGCCACACGATAGTCTTCATCAGTTGTATAGTTCTTCATGGAGATGCACAAGGATGGAAGCTCGACCTCGATCGGCAGAACGGCTTCAGCACCATATACAAGGGAGTATGGGGTGGTGCCTGTGGGAGTGCGATAAGAAGTGCGATAGGCCCAAAGGGCGGGATTAATTTGGAGATGCCAGTCATGACCAGAATCATTGACAACCTTCTTGAGGATTTTCAAGATAGTTTTGTTGGTTGCCTCAGCTTGGCCATTTCCTTGAGGGAAATATGGACTGGAGAAACGGTGATGGATGTGGAGCCTGGCACATAGATCATCCACATGCTGGTTTTCAAAAGGTGTGCCATGGTCTGTGAAAATGGTAGATGGTATGCCGAAGCGGAAAATGATATGGTAGAGGATGAACTTGGATATTTGGATGCCAGTAGTAAGGGTGAGCGGAATCGCTTCAACCCATTTGGTAAAGTACTCTGTGGCTGTTATGATATACTTGTGTCCATCCGAAGAGAGGGGGGTGATCAAGCCAACGAGGTCGAGGCCCCAACATGAAAAAGGCCACGGTGGTGCAATAGGCTATAGATCCTGTGCTGGTGCATGTATCAAATTGGCATGCTGTTGACATGGGAGACATTTCTTGACAAATTCACACGCATCATGTTCCATTGTTGGCCAATAATATCCAACTCTAAGCAGCTGCTTTGCTAGAACCATGCCACTCGTGTGGGCACCGCAAATTCCAGCGTGAACTTCTTGTAAGGCCAGGACGGCCTCGTTTGAGTCTAAACATCTAGATAGGACATTGTGATACCCGCGACGATATAGGGTGTTGGCTACAAGAGTGTAGCGGGAAGCTCTGCGAATAAGGTTTTGGCGTTGGTTATTGGTGAGATGGGGAGATATGATACCATTTTTTAGATATGCATGGATGTCATGGTACCATGGGGATTGGGGACCAACCAAGACACACACCATGTCCGCATCAGCGTTCTCATAAGCTGGTGAATGTAGCTGCTCGACTAGAAATTCATATTGTGTTGCGTCACATGGGATTTCCAATAAGGATCCGATGGTTGCCATTGCATCCGCTGCTTTGTTCTGAAGCCTTGGGATCTGATTGAATTGTAGATGTAGGAAATGCTCTTTCAGTTTATCCACCAGTTGTTTGTAGGGTAGCAATTTATCGTCCTTTGTCTGATACTCATCAAGGACTTGCTTGATAATGAGCTGTGAATCTCCAAAGACTTGTAGTTCTGTGATGTTCCATTGGATAGCTGTTTTGAGACCTAAGATGAGTGCCTCATATTCTGCAATATTGTTGGTACAGGGGAATCCCAACTTGAATGATTTTGGAATATAGTCACCTTGAGGTGTGACGAATAGGATTCCTGCTCCAGAGCTATGGGATGTGTTGGAACCATCAAAGTATAGTTTCCACATGGGCTGCTCTTCAATCATGCATAAATGTTCATCGGGGAATTCCATGATTAGTGGATAGGCATCCACCAGTGGTGCTTCTGCTAGTTGATCAGCAATGACTTGCCCTTTGATTGCTTTGCGATCTACATACTGAATGTCAAATTCACTGAGTAACATGACCCATTTTGCCATACGGCCTGTGAGGGTTGTCCTTGATAACAGATACTTAAGAGGGTCCACCTTTGATATGAGCTTGATTGTGTGGCTAAGCATGTAATGTCTAAGCTTTTGAGTGGCAAAGACCACTGCTAGGCATGCTTTCTCCATGGGTGAATAGTTAAGCTCATAGCCCACAAGAGTGCGACTGATGTAGTAGATAGCTCGTTCTCTATTTTCATCATCATGCTGTGCTAGGAGTGCCCCTAGTGCTGTAGCTGTTGTTGAGATGTAAAGGATGAGTGGGCATCCTGGAACTGGTGGTACCAGGATTGGAGCATTAGCTAGATACTCCTTGAGCTTATCAAAGCTTCTTTGACATATGGGATCCCACTTGAAGTTGGTGTCTTTGCATAAGAGATGTGAGAAGGGTTGGAACTTGTCTGCTAGTTGCGAGATGAACCGTCGTACTGATTGAAGCTTGCCCTGTAGGCTTCTGAGCTATTTGAGATTTCTTGGTGGAGGCATCTCTGTTATTGCTTTTACCTTTTTAGGATCGATCTCTATGCCTCGTCTAGAGACGATGAAGCCTAGAAGCTTGCCAGATGTTACGCCAAAGACACATTTCTTAGGATTTAACTTTAAGCCATAATGATTCAGACGATCAAATACACACTCTAGGATGTTGAGGTGCTCATCTCTTGTTTTGGATTTTGCAAGGATATCATCCACATAGTCTTCAAGGATCTTGTGGATCATGTCATGGAAGATCGCTGTCATTGCTCGCTGGTATGTTGCTCCTGCATTCTTTAGCCCAAATGGCATCATGTTGTAGCAGAAGGTACCCCATGGGGTTGTGAATGCTGTTTTATGTTGATCTGCTTCCGCTATATGAATTTGGTTGTAGCCTGAAAAGCCATCCATGAGTGATAGCATTTCGTGACCCGCTGTGAGGTCTACAAGCATGTCTATGTTTGGCAATGGGAAGTCATCCTTAGGGCATGCCTTGTTCAAGTCCCTGAAATCAGTACAGATTCTGATGTCGCCAGAAGGCTTTGTGACTGGCACCATGTTAGAGATCCCCTCTGAATAATCTATTGCTCTGATGATCTTAGCTTGGAGGAGCTTCTCAAGCTCTACTTTGACGAGCAATGCTACCTTTGGATGCATTTTCCTTAGCTTCTGCTTCACTGGCTTGACGTTTGGATCTACTGATAGATGATGAACAACAAGGTTTGGATCAAGCCCAGGCATGTGGGCGTATGACCATGAAAAGTTGATGATGGATTCCTTGAGCAAGGCACTGAGAGCGATTTCTTCTCCTTCTGTTAGGTTGACTGCAATGTAGGTGATCTTTGGACATTCTTCTGTTCCTAAGTTGATTGGCTTGGTTTCCTCTATGATGATCGGCGACTGCTCTGGTCTATAATCTTGGATAGGGGGAAGAGGCAAGGCTTCATCTTCTAGCGCCTGAATTGCCAGGTTTTCACTAAAAGATACGCCTTTTATTTTTACTATTTTGGAATCAGAATGTGCCCCAAGGGGGTTTTCACATAAAGACTCATGATGTTCTTTTGCTATTTCATTTTTACGACTAAAGCTTGCCTCTTCCCCAAAATATCCTTCTGGGTGAAGCTGATAGACAGAGGTTGATGTTGGATCCTGATTGCTTACTGGACCTGATGCCCCCATGAATTCTAGGAGTGCTTGTGCGCTTTGGAACTCATCGATGTGTGCGATGCTTGGTTGGTCCCAATCTATGAGGTCGGGGTTTGTGAGGGGAAGATCTATGAGGTTAATGGAGAGTTGTTGGAGAACAGAAGTCCCCAGGAGGGTGTCGTCGGCAAAGATATCGTCGTAGGATCGGATGTCTTTCTCTTCGGGGATGTCTTCGATTTCCACGAGGTCATCCCGGCTATTCGAAAAGTTCACGTTGGTCATGTTAGTGTCCGCAGTTGTGGTATTGGGCTCTTGTTCAAGCAGGCGAGGGGTATTAAAGCCAAGTCCTTGCTGTTCTGGATTTTGGGATGGTATGATAGGAAACAAATTTCCGTCCTCTTGTGGTCCTAGACCACCACCTTGATAATTATAGTGTTCTGTGACATTTTTGTAGGGGATTGGGTATTTCTCTTTGAAGTACTCAAGAAGTTGTGTGTCACGTGATGGGGGATCTTTGTATAACCATTTGTTAATATCTGGATCCATTTCTTTGCTGTTGATGTTGCCATGAGACTCAAAAGTCATGTTTCCGATTTGCTTGAGCTTATAATGTTCCTCAACAGGCTTGTTTTGACAACTTGGGCGCCCTTGAGTATGTGGATCACGTGGAAGAGCTCCTACAGCAAATGCATCACTGAGGCTGTATTCGCCACAGCCCTGGTTGTTGATCTTGACGGATGATAAGGTGGAAGAGAGGATGGTCTCTGGATTGCGATGGGATCGGGATGAGCTAGCAATAGAAGTACCAATATCGGTTCCAGGACAATGCGTAGAATGAGGGAAAGATGTTTCCATCGCAAGGCAGTATGCGAAGGGGTTAGGGTCAGCGTGGATGGTAACCTCAGTGCCCTGATGTGGAAACTTGATGCACTGATGGTAAGTAGATGGTACGGCCTTAATGGAATGAATCCATGGACGACCGAGGAGGATATTGAACGGTAGGTCAAGATCAACAATGTGGCAGAGAGTATCTTGCGTTGCTGGGCCTAGCTGGATAGGTAAAGTCATAGTACCTTCAGAGGTACGCTCCAAGTTATCATATGCTTTGATAGTGATATGCTCATGTTGTATGTCGGCCTCCGTGAACCTGATCTTCTTGATGAATTTTAATGTGCACAAGTTGAGGGCTGAGCCATTATCCACTAGAACTCGTTTGATGGCGAAATCTCTAACCATGACAGCAATGCGGAGAGGGAGAGTATGGTCAAGAGCAACATCTGGTATATCAGATTCTTTGAAGGATAAGGCACATGCTGCTGATAGGTGTCCCACAAGAACTTCAAATTGAGTTGTGTTAATGTCCGTGGGGACATGGCCTTCTTTTAGAGCTTTGTCCAGGATCTCCTGATGAATGGGTGATGTGCGGAGCAAATCCAAGATAGATATTTGGGCTGGCATGTTCCCAAGATGCTCTATGATATTGTATTGTGCTCTTGGTGCATTATGCTGTGTTTCGCGTGCATTTGATGCTGGCCTGGTGTTAGACTGTGCTGTGGATGCAGTAGATGTTGGCCTTGGAGGAGCAGCTGATCTCGGCGGAGCACCAGCAATAGTTATCCTACCACTGCGGGTAGTTGCAGCACATTGTCGATCCGGCCCTCTGACGTGGATGGTATTAATGGTGGGTTCATCTTGGATGGGCTCAACTTGAGTTATGCATCCGACATACTTGTCATAGTTGATGTAGGCCGCTGTGTGATCTTCTTGCTTGCCTTTGCCACGATTTTGGGGCTGATTGGCATTGGCTTGATTCTTCCCGGTATCGTGCTGAGGAAACACATTTTGATATATTTGCAAACCGGCGTTGGGTGAAGCTTGAGTTGGTGCATCGACTTGGATTTCCTTGCGATCGATGAGATCCTGGATGTAGTGCTTAAGCCGCATGCACTTCAATGTTGTGTGCCCCTTCACACGATGGTAATCACAGTATTCATGTTCTTTATACCAATCAGACTTTGGTGCGTTGTCATCCTTCTGTGGGATGGGCGGATATGTGATCATATTTGCTTTGGCTAGCCGATAAAAGATCTGATCCAGAGGCTCACCCAAAGGTGTGAAAGTCCTCTTCAGATTGTTCTGATTGTTGGGCTTGTTCTGCCTTGGGGCAACGTTAACTGTGTTAACAGGATTGCCTTGACGTGCTGGCTGTTGCTGTTGGTATTGCTGCTGATACTGTTGCACAGGTGATTGATGAGCTTGAGGAGGCTGCTGATAAACAGGTGCTTGATATGCGGGAGCTGGTGGTTGCTGATAGATGGGCGCTTGTGGCGGTTGGTATGTTTGAGCTGGTGTAGGACTAGCCACAACGAATTGTACATTTTTAGTGTCAGTGGCCCCATTTGTAACAACATTCTTGTTACGATTCCAGTAACGAGATTTATCATTGTTAGGTTTGTTTTTGGAATCATCCTTGAAGTGACGAATAGTGCCTTCGTCTAGGAGAGCTTTCTCGATGCCTATGCCCTTGCTCTTGATGTCTTGGTATGTCTAGAGGCAGTTCATTCGCATGTGATGGGATAGCTTTGGATGCAGGTTATCAATGAAGATCTTTGTTAGATGCTTCTCTGGCGGCTGATATGATAACCTGGTTGTAAGATTCTGCCATCTTTGCAAGTATTCTGCAAGGCTTTCTCCGTCTTTCTGCTTTGAGTTGCATAGGTCTAGCAAGGACAACTCATTCTCCACATTATGGGCATAGTGTGTGATAAACTTCTCAGAGAGTTCAGCAAAGGTGTTTATTGTCCCATGTGGTATTTTGTAAAACCACTCAACAGTAGTTCCTCCCAAGCTCTTGGGAAACAGGCGCAGGAGATAGTTATCACTATAAGCCACTTCTTGGCACGCCATGTAAAACTCTTTGATATGGTTTACTGGATCTCCTTTCCCCCGATACTTGTCGAACTTGGGCATCTCAAAATGCTTGGGAAAAGGGATAGTTGCTATGGACCGATCGAAGGGATATGAGCACACCTCTTCGAACTTGTATGTTTTATTCTCTGTTCCACTTTGTAGCTCCTTTAGAGCATTTTTCATTGCTTCCCACTCAGCATTGAGTGGCGAGGGAACTGGGACTTCTGTTTGTGATAGAATTTGTGGAACTGGATATGGCGCTTGCTGTGGATAAATGGGTTGGAACTGATTTTGGGGCAATGGTTGCTGGGGATATTGCTGGTGTGGCATAGGGGGATATTGATATGGGACCGCTTGATGTTGTTGGGCTACTTGCTGTTGTTGAACTGGCGGTTGTTGTGGGACTGCTTGCTGATAGTGGTCATTTGAAACTTGTTGTTGTAACTGATAGGTGGGAACTTGTTGTTGCTGGGGGATGATAGGGATTTGTTGCTGAGGCTGATAGCAAGGGACTTGCTGTTGTGGAGGAATAATAGGTGTTTGCTGAAAGGAGACATGTGGTTGCTGTGGAGGAGGCTGTTGGAATGATGCTGCTTGCGGGTATGATGGTGGTAGTGGCTGAGGTTGGCTTTGGGTTTGGCTGATATAAGCTGGGTGCATGCCTGCATTACTTAGAGTTGGAACAGACGTGGGGAAGCTAGAAGCAAAGGGTGATGGGGTAAGATAGCTGGGGAAAGTTGGTTGTTGAGGTGGTGGAACTTGCTGGAAGGTATTTGGGATTTGGGATGAATAGCTTGAAGCCGGTGGTGTTTGGGGTAGTTGTTGCTGTGCTGCTTGGGCGAAGGTAGTTTGTTGACTTGCAACCATAGATGTAGGGGATTGAGATGGGATCCCCCATGCCTTCATTTCTTCTTGTGTAAGGCCCCACTGAGAGCTTGTGTTAGGGTGCACCGCAGCGGATGATGGAATGGTAGGAGCAATGGGAGCTTGGGACACGAATGATGGTTGAGAAAAAGGAGCTTGTTGAGGTTGTGGTTGAGCGGATGCTTGTGAGGAGGAAAATGAAGGAAACACCCAAGAGAAAGATGAGGTTGGAATGGGGAGCGATTGCGCTAACCCCAAAGAAGAAGGTACGGGTGCTTGGGGGGTGAAGGGTGACGGTGCTCCTTTGATGGTGAAAGGCGTTGCTTGACTTGCGGATGGGTGCGAAGCTTTTGGTGTAAAAGCTTGCGTGAGAGGTGGAAGCTGACTTTGGGTTAAGTGTTGGATTTGGGCTTGGGCAGCCATAGCAGATGATGAAGCAAAAGGGGTATGAGATGGAGCGAATGGTGTTGCAGCTTGTGTTGCGGGACTGGTGAGGCTTCCTTGCAAGAAAAGGGGAATGGTGGAAAGCTCTTGGGGTGTTTGCATGATAGGATCAGGGAATGATTGGACAAACGGAGAATACGCTTGGGCTGGAACTTGGATAGTTTTGATGGGGATGCGTGGATAGAGAGATGGTGGGATGGAGGTACTTTCTGGTAGGTAGTGAACAAACGTGCTTTGTTGATGTTGCGGTATAAGGGCATTGGTCGCTGGTGGGCTATCTGGAGGATTTGCGAATGCTTGGATTGCCAACGGGGATGAAGGGATGTTTGGATCTTCACATGGGTTACTGGCTTGGATCTGGGGATTGTAGGTCATCATGACGTTGGTGAAAAGGTTGGGATCGAATGAGGTTGTTGGTGGATAAGGATTCATGCTTCTTCTTTTTCGAGATCTGGTCTCAACAGGCATGGAGATGCAAGTGCTAAATGTATGCAAGATGTTTGGCTAAAAGATGTTGATGGATGCAAAGCTGATGAACTTCTAAAGATGATGACTTCTAAGATGCAAATGCAAGGATGGATCAAGATGGCGATGATGGAAGCTGGATGGAACTGATATGGATCAAGATGGTGGAGGAAAGATAGGTTGCTGGTGGAAAGCTGGTGAAAGATTACTGAGTGGTCAACAAATGAGCTGCTATTTTTCCCAAATGGAGGATCAGAGATATGATGGGGTCAACCTAAGATAGACTGATGATCTTTGGTCAACAAGTTTCTTATCAATGCACTCCAATCTCTTGCTCGAGATGATGGCTATGCAAGGACAAGGTTTGATTTCTTTATGACAACACGTTGTGCCAAAAAAGAGGATGATGGTCTCTGATCTTGGATAAGGGATAGGAACAACTCAAAAGGGTAGAACACTAAGTGTTGGTGGATCTCTGGATTTGGAACAAAGGATGGTGGATCTGCTGGAAAGATATGGAAAGCTGATGGGGGGATGCTGGTGGAAAAGGTTTTGAAGGGTGAAGGGACAAATGCTCTAGAAGGATGATGCAAATGACAAGGATTGATTCTAGAATGCTGGTAGGAAGGTGAATGCACTTTATGATGTTTTGAAATGCAACTAAGGTTTTGATGCTGATGCAAAGGATGAAACTAGGATGAAACTAAGATGCAAGGCTGTTGAGACAAGATTTCAGGATCCGAAGATGGAACAAGACATGAACAAGGATATGGCTAATCTTCTGGCTCAAGGTTGACAAAGTGATGGTTAACTTGGAAACGGAAGGCGAACTGTTTGATGCGGGCGTTATGGGAAATGTTCTCAAGTCTGGTTTGGGACTTCTCCTCTGCTTGGGTTGCTTGGATAATGGATTGATAGGTCTTGGTGTTCTTCTTGATAACTTTTTGCTCTTGATAGGCTTGGGACTTGGGCAACTTTGCTTTAGGATGTTTGTTCTTGCTGGGCATTACTTGGAAAAGAGGCTTCTGATTTTGAGGCAAAGGTTTCCAATGGCAAAGGTTAAAGTCAAAGCAATCTCTGCAAGGGACAAAGCAACCCTGCGGGATACAAACAAAGGCAACTGACTCTGACAAAGCTTTGAAAGTGTATGTTTCAA
Source organism: Chamaecyparis obtusa (assembly GCA_027943335.1). Taxonomy (NCBI): domain Eukaryota; kingdom Viridiplantae; phylum Streptophyta; class Pinopsida; order Cupressales; family Cupressaceae; genus Chamaecyparis; species Chamaecyparis obtusa. The sequence goes on from BSBK01005808.1 coordinate 646,206, forward strand.
CAAGTGTTTTCACGGAGTCTTTGACTGTCAAGCACTTCAAACAGATCTACCTAAGGAAGGTGAGTATCAAAATCGCTTGCCCACAGCTTGGTATCCCCTAGAAGGGAATACAAATGGTGAGTAATCTTGAGGCGACCCGGTAAACCCCTTGGAATCGGTCCTTGCACAAGGATTTTGATACTTTCGGATGTAGATAGGGTAGCCTCTAGTTTATCAGGTTGCTAATGATTCCGTGGTGTCTCCATACCCGGTTATGCTGATCATCCGTGACTCACTTAAGAGCCTTGCCAATTATGCTGGGGGAGAGGAATGTTTACCATCCCCAGTCACGTGTTTGGCACGAACGCCCGGTGATTAGGAGATGTAAGTGATTCTTTTGGTATTCACTTATTTATATACCGGCCGGGGGGGATACCGGTTTGAGGTCGTTCTCCGAGGAGGAAGCGCTTCTCCTTGGACAGGCCTCGCTAAAAGTAGAACAAGTGAACTTGTCCAAGTTCAAGTGTTCCACGTTGCTTACTCTAACAAGGATTATGCAAAAATTGAAAAACTCCTACATGCACATCAAGCAGATTTTGTTCATTTTCCCAAATTTGATTAAGTGATGTTTGAACTTTGAAATGAAGACACTCGTGATTAGATTTTGATTTGTTCTTTTCCTCAAAATGTAAATGAATTGAACGTTTGCAAGTTCTTTCTTTTTGTGCATTCAAGATTTGATTAGCGAGTTGATTTAAGAACTTTGAAAAAGCTTTATTTTGTCCCTTAGATCACTCAAGATTGAATTTGTTTGCTTGCTTTGGAATTTGAAATGAGATAGGGAATAGAGTTGTTTATTCCTTTAGTGCATTCGAGATTTGGTTTGCTTTTCAAATTGACAATGACACTCTAGGACCTAAGTTCATTTCCTTAATGTCATTCAAGATTTTGTTTGACCTTTGCTGTAAAAGAAAAGAAAAAACCAGTTCCAAGCAAAAAACAAAAAGTGACACTGTCCAGCTTATAGGCGACGCTGGAAAGTTTAGAGGCGACATTTAATTCCTACAGGTGACATTATGTACCTCAAAAGGCGACAGATAAAAAACCAAAGGCGTGATTTCTTTTGTCAGAGGCGTGATTTCTTTACATGCAGGCGACAGAAGAAGAATTCTGGGATGTAACAGAAGTTGTCGATTACAGAAAAATCTCAGTTATGCAGGCGTGAAAACAGAGTTCATAGGCGTCATTTCTTTCCTCAAAGGCGTGATTTCATTGCATGAAGGCGTGACTGAATTGTTTGTAGGCGACATTTCTTTTGTTGAAGGCGACATTTCTTTGTTTGAAGGCGACATTTAATTGCTGTAGGCGTCATTTCTTTTCATGAAGGCGACATTTCTTTATTTCCTGCAAAAAAAAAGCATATAAAGTGTAATTTCATCAAAATGATTGTGGTTTGAGTCCCACCGGGCGTGCCAGAATGTAGACTAGGATTTGTGAGTGCACCTAAACCTGTTTTGAAGGCCAAAGATAAACAAATGTCATAGCATATTATCAAATCAAATTCAAAGGAAAACAAACTAAAATCAAAGCCACCTCAGTTTAAGCTTAAAACGGATGCGCCCATGCACCGTTTGATATGCTTAGATATAGAGGGATGTGGGTGTGCAAACTCAAGCACTTGGAGCATGCAAGATAAATGATTTGAGGATCAAGAAGACCCAAAATGACACAAAATAGGTATGAGGAACCTATTTTGCCTCAAAAGGCCTCAAGAACACACAAATATGCAAAGCTAAATGAAAGAACTAAGATTAAAACAAGAAATGAATCTATGTTAATCCCATTAAAGCTAATTTAGATGTGATTTAAGCTTGAAAATGATCTAAAAAGATGAACTAATGCTTATGCTAGAATGAAAATGGCATTATAACTTTGCTATTGAGTTTGAAAGTTGAGAGATGATTTGCCTTAGGAAGTGAGGGTATTTATAGGATTTCTAAGGCTTGGGGTAGGAGGAATGAATGGCCAAGATTGAAATCCTTAAGAGAGGCCAAGATTCACTCAAAGGGAAGCACATGGATTGTGCTAGTTCTCAGCCAATCAGGAGGTGACACATGTCACAAGGTGAATGGATGAAGGGAAGGGCAAAGAGGAGTCAACAAAGGGGGCTCCAAGCTCATAACTCTCAAATAAATGCTTGTAAGAGCAATGAATGGGCTTTAAGAGGCTTTGAAGACTTTGGGGAAGCAATAAATGCTTTGTGGTTGAGATATTTGAAAGGGAAGACTTTGCTTTGGTTTAGGAAAGTCTTAAGCTTGGTTAGGATTGCACAAAGGTTTAAGGTTAGGATTAGGACAAAGAAAAGGATTAGGATGGGTGAAGAGGGTGGATTTGAGAAGATTCTAGAAGAGTCTAGATTTCTCCTTAGTTTCATGGAATAAAAAGGTTATTCATTCCAAAAGCTTAAGTCTTAGGAATATTTATTAAAATATTTTCAATAAATATGAAAATTAAATATTTAACCTTAATTAAATATTTAACCTTGGGATTAGGGTTAGGAAAGATGGGATTAGCCTTTTAATCAAAATTAAGAAGGGATTAGAAGATTTTGGAAGAGGTTAGTGGTCTAGAGGAAATTGGCCAAGTTTGGGATAAAAAATAAATTAAAAATAAATTAATTTAGTTTTGAGGTTTTTTGGTCAATTTATTAATTAAATAATTAATAAATTAGGGATAATGTCCAAATGACATTTTTAGGCTAGATTCCTTAATTAAAGATTTTTAATTAAGAGAGAGGGATTTAATGCCATAAAAATAAATTAATTAATTAAATAAATAATTAATTAATAAATGATGATGTCATCAAGGATTTTCAGAAAACAAAAATAATTTATTTTCTGAAGGATTTTTCGGTGTCTACAACTGCAAATGCCACATGGAAGAACATATACCACCTTCACCAACCGAGTATTGAAACAGTAATAATAAAAGATATTGAAGATGACAGTGATGAACAAGAAGAAGCCACTGAGGTAGATGATACTGTGAGGATAGCAACAGAAGTCATTGCATCCCTTCCTACCTCTCCAGTAAAAGTTTCTACATCCAGCCCGGAGACACCTTCAAGCATGGTTGTGACAACTTCAACATTTGTCCAATCATCTATAGCAACAACAAAAGCAACTACCATTTCTTCTACCGAGTTGCAGTCTCCCGCATCATCAAGTTTTCCAACAGTAAGTTTTCCAATTTTTGAATCTTCAAGTGTAAATATTTTAAGTTCTCTTGTAGAAAGTATACTAGTCTCTATAGCCAGCCCTACTATATCTACTGTCACTACTACCAAGGCATTAAGTACAGATAAGCCTAAGGCTCTACCGAGTATAAAATTTTTGGGTAAGAATGTAGTAGAGGATATAGACCTAGATGAAGAGATAGAGATTCCAACATTAGATTTTGCAAATCTATCAGCGGACCAAATGCAAAATATAGGTGAGATCCTCCAAAGGAAAGAAAAACAAAAGAAGCTTAAAGAGGAGAGAGACAAGGAATATCAAATCATCAAGGATGCTAAGGACATTTTGTCTGATGCATTAGGTATTAAAGTAGACTCCTCCCAACATGTTTTGCTACAATTAGCAGAAGAAGTTAATAAATACAATGAGGATTCATCTGGGATAGAAAAGTTAGTTGAAAGAGCCGAGAAGAGATTCAACAATAAAGTGCTTGAGCACATTGCTCAGCACATAGCTATTAACCAAGTAGAATTGTCTTCAGTTTTGTCAAACATTGAATCTATCTATTCGAATGCTACCTCTCTTTTGGCCAGATTGTGCAATATTGCCGAGTTCACAAAGGATGTTAAGGATAAAATGAATAAAATGGATGAGGATATGAAGATTAGCATACAGAAGCTGCAACTTGAACCAAGTTCAAGCTCTTCTCATCACATGAAAATGTCACACCTATCAAATATGCAGTCTGATCTACTGAAAGAAGACACAAGGATCCGGTCCACACAACTAGACATCCAACACATGATCCTTCCCATCATGAATACAATGTATAAGCACACTGAACATTCCAAAACATTGATTCATGACAATCAGTTCTCTATAGCAGATCACATGATTGAAGTCTCTGCAGAAGTCCAAATTGCAATCCAAACATGTAAGATTCTACAAGAAAGTTGGGACAGAACCCTGGCACTAATAATGAAGGTACATTCTAATTTTCTATCAAATTTTGGATTCTCTCTATAAATAACTTGTATATACACCTTTGGCATTATCGTCAAAAAGGGGGAGATATGTATAGAGGGAGATATATGTATAGAAGAAGATTTGTATAGAAACAGTTAGCACATTGAAAGGGGGAGACAATGTATAAAGCCCTATAACAAAGATAAATTTTAAAAAATCAAAATAAAACTCAGCATGATTCATGTATATAAGTTTTGGCCAATAAGTGTTTTTGTCACTAATGCCAAAGGGGGAGATTGTTGGCATTAAACAGAATTGCCACTAGTGACAACACTTATTTGCATTCTGAGTGCAAACCGAGCAGACAGTGCAAACCGAGCAGACAGTGCAAACCGAGCAAACAGTGCAAACCGAGCAAGACAATGCAAACCGAGCAAGTTAGTACAAACCGAATAGGACAGTGTAAACCGAGTAACATCATGTCTACCGAGTCACCAGTATTTACCGAGTTCAAAACCTACCGAGTGATCAGTATGAACTGTGCCTTCACTTCTACCGAGTGCATGATGATGCCGAGTAATGCAGTGGATGCCGAGTATCAGAAAGTCACCGAGTTAGTTTGCAGGAACCGTGTAACCATACTTGGGCTGACTTAGTAGCACTTATGTTTATTTGTCAAGCCGACTTTGTAATTGTAATTGTAATTAATTGTTTAAGACTTTTATATAAACAATGTTGTAAAAATGTCAAGAGTAATGTAAGAAGCAATATGTGAAAAGGAAAGAAAGGTAGAGATAAGCGAATTACAAAGGGCTTCAGCAGTATAAGGAACAGCAAAGACAAATTCATCACAGAAGGTGATCAGTACATCAGCGAATCTCAATCAGCAATCCAGTTGCAAAGCAAAAGATCTATTGTTTCATCCTAACAGGTGAATCAGTACTAAATCCTTTAACCGGGTAGACTTAACAGTCTTTTGTAAAATCTCTTTACCGAGTGCATACTTCATTCTATGTTTGTAAATCCTTTAACAGGGTGGATTTAGCAATCCTTATTGCTCCTAACAGGGTAGATCATCAGAAGTGATCAAATTGTAAGCCTTAACCAGCCAACTTTATTCTGTAGTATTAAAGCTTTGTGGGTTTCATCGCCACCCCAGTTTTACTTTCTTTTTGGAAGGTTTCTGGGTAACCAAATCTATGTGTCATTATTGTGAATGCTTTTAAGTTTCATGCTTTCTGTATGCAAAGGTTAAAATAAATTACATGTTAAATTGAAAGAAAATTTGGAGTTACTGATTCACCCCTCCCCTCTCAGTAACTCGGTTAATTCCTAAATATTTCCAACACATAGCCCTTAAAGATAGGACATGTGTGTGTGTGAGGATAATTATTAATAAATAATTAATAATAATTATTTATTTTAGCCAAAGTGATGTGTCAAGTGACTAGGTTTATGAGGTAGACTAGGGGACTTAGTAATATTTAGTGAGTGTGTATTTAATTAAATCACTTTAATAAGACTAATTTGAGGATTTAGGATAGAGGAATAAACTATAGTGAATTTACTAAATAAATTGAATAATCTATTTAATAAATAGAGGAAATGAATATTAATTAAATAATAAATATTTAATTAATTCATCAAGTCAATATCAATTAAATAATAAATATGTAATTAACTAATGAAGCTATTTTTAAGTGTATACATTTTTCCCCTCTTTGAAATAATGTGCATGATGAATTATTTCAAAGAAAAATTCAAGCATTTTTGCCCCTACTACAGACAACATCCAGATGACCTATGTATGCCCCCTCGAGAGATTGATTGACAAAAATTATTTAATTGATTTATTTTTTTACGTCGGGGTTGACAATCAATCTCACAAAAGAAATGGGAGAAAAGATGGGTGATAACGGGTTGATTGGAAAGAAATGGATAAGTAGGGTCCACACATCAAGCAAAACAGGTCCACAGGCTATAAATAATGCAAAGGGGTCCACAATAGGCTCATTGTGCACACGCGTCATTTGGAGATTACAGCTTGAGAGAGAAGAGCAGAGCCACTAGGATGTCATTCCCACTATCAGATCGTCACTTTGAGAGAGTCAGACAATTCTAGAGACTGCCCGATTCGGGAGAGTCGGTAGGTGACTCGATCTTCTTTGTCAATTTGTGATTTTTGGCATGTTATAATTTGATATGTAGCATGTTTAGGATAGATCAAATCATAGGAAAATTTAGAAATTTTCTTATTTCTAGGCTGAAAAATATATGTGCAGTTGCAGCACATGAATGCGCAGCAATACGCCATGTTTGCACAACAAAATGGTGATTCTACACATATGTATCGTAGAGTTGCACATGTGTGTAGAAATGAAAATTAGACTACACAAATATGAAATAAATGTGCACATATGTAATTTCGGTGCTTTTGTCGAGGATTGGTGCACAAATGTTGAATAAAACTGCACAAACATGTAAATCTGGGCAAACACTAGGGGATTCTGCACATGCATTTTTTGGTGTTGCGCATTTGTTTTGGATGATAGAACTTAGTCAAATTAGTCACTAAATTAGGTCAAACTTGATGTCGCTAATCTGATTTGTCTGTCGATGGTTGATTTTGATCGATTTGATCAAGATAGGCAACGTCGTAGCATGGTCACTAGTTAACCATTCTTGATGTTAGATAATTGATAGAATCATCTGTTTAAACACATGATAAACATGTTTTTAATTGATATGATAGGATAAATAGATAGATAAATTAGTTGACCAAAATCTAATAATTTGATTGTGTTGACTTGGATAGGAGGATATTACCGATGTTCTGATGTCATGGGAGAGATATCCCATTACACAAAACCTTAGGCCGACATTGTCAGAGACTGACAAGTTATTGATCAGTGTGACTAGATTATATCATGTGATCTATACGCCTAAGATTCAGGTGAACTTGAGCATGATGATAGCATTAGTAGAGAGGTGGCACTCGGAGACGAGTACCTTTCATATCCCGACAGGAGAGATGACAGTGACACTTGAGGATGTTTATCACATCCTCCGGCTTCCTATCATAGGTGAGTTGGTGCATTATGATAGGCACAGTGGGGTAGTAGAGTGCAGAGCTATCTTTAGAGATGATGATATTAATGAGGCAGAGATTAGTTGGGAGGACATGGTTGATTTCTATGAGCCTCTACCAGTGGTGTTAGCAGGAGTGATTGGGGGATTCATATGCCCTAATCGTCGGTCACACAGTTTTGTAGTTGGTTGGGGCTACACATTAAAGTGGATGATGGATGATGGGACCTAATTTTCTAGGGGAGTATTTCTATTGGCTCATCTATACCAAAATCTACATCAGGTGGTCTATTAGAGGAGTGCTTCATTATCAGCAAGGGTTACATTACTTCATGTATGGGCCTGGGAGCACATTGCTATTACACAGCCAACAACCATCAGATTTCATGATGTAGGGAAGCTGTACATTCACCTATATGCATCTATCTTGTCTCAGCATAAGCTAGGACATCTAGAGTTCTAGCATTATACCTTTGATACCATTGATATAGTGATCTGGAGACCTTACCTGGATTGTGAGCCATGGGATGATGAGAGACATCTCGGGTTCTACTTCAAGTCATGATGGTTGATAGGGCAGACACCCTACATCATTGAAATATAGTTGGTTAGCCAGGTTCTGTAATAGTTTGGCAGGATCTAGGGCATGCCACAGGGAGTCACAGAGTTTGTATAGACACATTAGGAGAGATGTGACTGGGGGCCCATGGTTTCTTTTGACCTAGGGATGAATATAGATCTAGAGTAGCATATGAGGGATCATCTAGTGCCACATTTGATTGATCCAACAGTGAGGCCACCAGAGAGAGATCTAGTGGAGAGACGCTAAGGCCAGGATAGGAGAGGCCGAGGGAGAGGAGCTGGAGGTGATGGCGAAGATGGTGAAGAGGGTGGAGACATAGGGAAAGGAGAGAGAGTTGGGCCTTGTATGAGAGGTGGAGGTGTCAGATAGAGGGGTTTGATGCCACCTCCCATGAGACAGATACAGAGACAGCCATCGGCAAAGCTAGCAGCAGGGGCTCTAGCATAGATACCAGTAGCATAGGTACCATTTGCTATTCTAGCATAGGTAGATCCCATGGTATAGGTACAGGTGCCCATACAAGTAGGATAGGTACAAGATGAGGCAAATTTTTTATTAGGCCAGGTTGGAGTAGTACAGAGCAAACAAGATCCCTATCTATAGAGGGACGTTGCAGAGGAGGATGACCTAGACATTGATTCATTGCTAGTCATGCTAGCAATGACACATGTATAGGTAGACTGTGTCCCTAGATTGGAGAGATGGGTGGAGAGACTAGAGATGGAGAACACCATGATTAGGTGTGAGTGAGACATCGCCATAGAGTGACTAGGGGAGTCTGAGGCTTTGTTGGATGAGCTGCAGAGGATAGAGAAGTTGGGTCCCCACAGAGATAGTCTGTGTGCTATGGTACAGGCCGAGAAGGAGATTTCCTACTGGTGGGATGCTTACAGACAAGTTGTTCCCAGTGATTAGTGGATTGGGAGCTTCAGAGAGAGCTCTTTTGTAGTTAGGACAGTTGTGCATGAGAGATAGGTACCAGCTGGCAGTGGAGGTGTATCATCATGCCCTCCTAGAGCACCTACAGGTTTAGGGGATTTGACAGGAGCCTCAGGTTTAGGTGGTTCAGTAGCATGAGGTCATATTGCATCTCGCAGACAGTGATAGACTAAGTCTAGAGGTAGTGGATCATAGATATATGGTAGTATTGTATACACACTCTTTGTATCATTGTATCATTATGTTTCAATTTGTTATTGACTTGATGGACATTACATTGGACACATTGTTATTTATGATATATCATTGGACATTTGGATAGTTTATTATTTTATGGACTCTATATGATGGATTCTCTATAGATGATGATGTAGTGCTATCATGATTTGCTTTGATGATTATATATACATGTGCGTACTGACAGATGCAGGATGTGATGATTTACTTTAATATGCATAGGATGTATGTTCTAAAATGCAAATGGTTTATTTTTTGTTGAATGCATAATGGTTAATAATCTAACATATGATGATAAATGCATGTCTTAAATGATTATGTATGCAATGTTATTTAGTTATTAATGCAATGATGTAAATAATGATATGTACAATAAGAAATATATAATGGATAATAAATGAACTGAGGAAAAATGCATTTAATGGATAATAAATGATGATATAATGCAAATGATGTATAACAAATGAATGATGTAATGCAAATGATGGATAATAAATGAATGATATAATGCAAATGATGTTTTATGTCATGAATTATTAGGAATAAGGTGTCTCAACCTTGGATAATTCTTATTTTTATTATTTGTTTTGTAAAATGTATTTCTTGCAAATAATGTAATTAAGTGTGAGTGTACATGTCTAGTTGGCATGTTGATGTGTCACTCCACTTGATGTGTCAACATCTTGAATTGTGTGTAAGGAGATTATCACTAAAACAATTATGACAGATTCCTATGACGCGTAAGAGCTATTTAAGGAATGTGCTATGTTAGGTGTAAGAGTATCTTATGACTTGGGCCTATTTGGGCACCCAAGAAGGAGTCATTGGTGTGTGTAAGAGAATATGCCAAAAATAGGTTGGTATGACAGATTCTCTTACACTTCTGTTGTGACTGTTATTTTTGGCAGATTCTATGACAAGCTGTCATAGTCTATTCTAAGGATGGATGCCTATTCTTGGGATTGCATGCAATAACTGTGTACATGTGGCTTTGTGCATGGGTCTTGGTGGTTGAGCCCATGTTGAATGCCCAACTCCTTTGTGGGTATTTGTTGGGTCTTGAGGAGTCTATATATATGATGTTGCTTCTATGGGAGAGAAATAAGTTTTACTTGTCTCTAATCTACTGAAAGAACTTGCATTGCAAGTGTGTTGTAACCTTTGTGTTGAAGATAATACATTGTGCAGGTTTTGGAGGGGTGGGGTTGTTTTACCGAAAGGTTTTTCCCCACCGGTATATCTTTGTGTTTATGTGTTTCAATCTTCTCTCTCTATTTTTTGTATGCATGGTATATGGTTGCAATATCATTGTTAAAGTAGTTAATGAATCTGAAATTGTAAGGATTTAAAAGAATTTGCACAATACTTTCCTTTAGAGATTACTTTAGAGATTAGTGTAGGAAGTTATTTCCACACCTGAGTTTCCTTACAAGTGGTATCAGAGCCTGATCAACTTTTGATCCTAGTTGTTGGGTAGGGTTTTTTGAGCTAATCTCAAGTTGAGTGGGGGTTTTTTGTGCAAAGTATTCTAAATCTTATTTGCAGATTGAGATGGCAAGTTCCTCATGTAGTAGAATGGAGGTGGAGAAATTTAATGGAACTAATTTTGAGTTGTGGAAACTCAAGATGGAAGACATGCTTGAAGACTGTGATCTATGGGAGGCTACTTCACTTTATGTGAAACCTACAATGATATTTCAAGCGGATTGGGAGATCAAGGATCAGAAGGCTAAGGGTCTCATCAAACTCTGTCTAGCAGATGTCATTCTTCTGAATGTTCTTGATGAGACTACTGCAAATTCTTTGTGGAAATGGCTTGGGTCTATGTATCAGGCCAAATCTCTAGTGAATAAGTTGTTCCTGAGAAAGAAGTTGTATTCTTTAAGAATGGAGGAAGGAGGATCCGTAACTGATCATCTCAACACATTCAATTTATTGGTTGCATAGTTGGCATCATCCAGTGCCAAGATTGAGGAGGAGGATCATTGTATGACCCTACTTTGTTCCTTGCTAGATTCATGGGACCATCTTGTGATGGCTCTCAGAAGTAGTATAGTCACATTCTATATGGATGCTGTGGTGTCCTCATTGCTATCTAAGGAGATGCGAAGAAAGACTTTGGATTCATCTAAGGAAGCCCTTGCTATTCGTGGGAGATCCAATGACAAAGGAAAGAAAAATGACAACAAGTCAAAGAAGGGTAGATCTAAATCCCATGGGAGTTCTAAGACTCCTGGAAAGTCCAAGGTGAAATGTTGGAATTGTGATAAAACTAGGCACTTTCGGAAGGACTGCAAAGAACCAAAGAAGAAGAAGAAATGCTCAGATTTAGCTTCAGAAAAATCTCAAGAAGATGGAGATGCTTTTATTCCAGCTTTGGTAGCCTATGCATCTGATGATGTGTGGTTGGTAGACTCGGGATCTTCTTTTCACATGACCTCTCATCGAAACTGGTTCTCAAAATATGAAGAGTTCGATGGTGGAAAGGTGTACTTGGGTGATGATTCTCACCTAAAGATAGTTGGACGCAGAAGGGTCACTATCAGATTTCTTGATGGACGAGTAAAGGGAATCAATGGAGTTATGCACATTCTAGGTTTGGCATGAAACCTATTATCTTTAAGTATGCTAAATGATGTAGGTGTGCAGGTTGTTTTTTTGAAAGAAGGATGCAAGATGATGAGAGGATCAATACTGCTTGCAAGGGGTACTAGGAGAGGTACCTTATTTTAGCTAGATGCATGTATTCCTCTATGTAATAGTTCTTCATCCTCACCATCTGAATGAGCAAAGAAGAAGTCTATGGTTATTGGTTCTAATGGTAGTGCAAACACTTTGGAAGGTAAGCTTCTTGCAGAAAAGACAATGTTGTGGCATATGAGATTTGGCCACATTGGTGAAAAGGGTCTAAGAACCCTGAAAAATAAAAACCTTGTTGAGGGGTTAAATGATTGCAATCTTGAGTTTGACTTCTGCAAACACTGTGTCTATGGTAAACAAAATCATGTTCATTTTTACTCTAGTTCTCACAAATCTTGTGATGTTTTGGATCTTATTCATTCTGATGTATTTGGTCCTGTAAAAGTTCCTTCAATCTCCAAGTCTATATTTTTTGTATCTTTCATAGATGATTATAGTAGAAGGACATGGATTTATTTCCTTAAAAGTAAGACACAAGTCTTTAGTTAGTTCAAGGAATTTAAAGCTCTTGTAGAGAATTAGACTAGTAAGAAGATTAAGTGTGTGAGAACTGATAATGGTGGTGAGTTTTTCTTAGAAGAGTTTGAATAGTTCTGTAAAGAACAAGGTATCAAGAGGCATAAGACAACTCCTTATACCCCACAAAAAAATGGAGTTGCAAAGAGAATGAATAGGACACTAATGGAGAAGGCTAGGAGTATGCTTAGAGGAGCTGGTTTAGAACAAAGGTTTTTGGCCGAAGCTGTGGCCACTGCTTGCTATCTAGTTTACAGATCTCCTACATCAGCTCTTGTTGGTAAGACACCCATGGAGGTGTGGTCTGGTAAGAATCCTTCAATTAGACATCTTCATGTTTTTGGTTGTGAAGCTTATGCACATGTTCCAAAGGAGAAAAGATGTAAGTTGGAAAACAAAGCTGTCAAATGTATTTTCATCGGATACAGTGTTGGTGTGAAAGGATACAAGCTTTGGGATCTTGTTACTAGTAAGGTGTTGTATAGTAGAAATGTTATTTTCAGAGAGCTAACATCTTCTCATATTGTGCTACAACTAGATGAAAAAGAAAAGGAAAAAGATGTTGTTCAGTTGCCTCCTACCCCTGAGAAGACTAAACAGAGAGACCATGTTGGGCCTAATGATGAGGAGAGCTCTAGCAGCTCTGATAGTTCAGAAGAAGAGGAAGAACAACCTCAACCTCAGCCCTTGAGGAGATCCACAAGAGAAAGAAAGCAACCAGAAAGGTTTGGTTATTTGATGTTAGATTCCAGTTGTGCCTTTTCTTTGATTACTAACATTGATGAGCCTGGATCTGTGAAAGAGGCTTTGGGCATGGAAGATGCAGGTTCCTGGATTGAGGCTATGGATGATGAGATGGCTTCATTGGAGAAAAAAAAAACTTGGGACCTTGTACCTTTGCCTAAAGGGAGAAAATCTATTGGCTATAAATGGGTGTTTAAGAAGAAATTATGTGCAGATGGCAGTGTTGAAAGGTACAAAGCTAGATTGGTTGCAAAGGGGTATTCACAGGTAGAGGGAATAGATTATGGTGAAATATTCTCTCCTATTGCAAAGTTGACATCCATTAGATTTCTATTAGCTCTTGCTGCATCATATGATTTAGAGATAGAACAAATGGATGTGAAGACATCTTTCCTTCATGGTGATTTGGAGGAAGAGATTTATATGTCACAGCCTGAGCACTACATTGTTAAAGGTAAAGAATCCTTAGTTTGTAGATTAAAGAAATCTCTATATGGTTTGAAGCAATCTCCCAGGATGTGGTATCTTAAGTTTGATGCCTTTGTGTTGTCAATTGGATTTGTAAGATTGAAATTAGATCATTGTGTTTATTTCAGAGTTGAAAATGATTGCCTTCTTATTGTTGCATTATATGTTGATGATATGTTGATGTTTGGGAAGGGTAAGGGTATGATTTCTAATTTTAAATCTTAGTTGTTAGCACAGTTTGAGATGAAAGATCTTGGGGCAGCAAGGTACATCTTGGGTATGGAAATCAGTAGAGACAGGTCTAATAGAAAACTTTGGTTGAGTCAGAGTAAGTATGTGAAGTCTGTGTTGGACAAGTTCAGCATGGCAGATTGTAGACCACTATGTGTTCTTATTTCTGTGGGAACAAAGTTATCTATAGATGATTGTCCAAAATATCCTAGTGAGAGGGAGGACATGAGTAGAGTACCCTATGCTAGTATAGTTGGTAGTCTTATGTATGTTATGCTCTGTACTAGACTAGACATTGCCCAAGTAGTGGGAGTCTTGAGTCAGTTTATGGCTAACCCTGGATGGGTACATTGGGATGCAGTTAAGTGAGTATTCAGATATTTGAGGGGTACATCAGATTACTCCATATGCTATCATGGTAACTCTTTTGGATCTCTGCATTTAGTTTGCATTCGTGGGTTTGTGGATTCAGATTGGGCAGGTGATATTGATAGCAGGAGATCCACCAGTGCTTATGTGTTCACTATGTTTGGTGGTGCCATCAGTTGGATGAGTAAGCGAAAATCTATGGTTGCTTTGTCCACTATAGAAGCTAAGTACATGGCTTCTACTCATGCTTGTAAGGAAGCCATTTGGCTTAGGAGATTGTGTATTGATGTTGGTGTTGATGTAGAATAGATTACTATTTGGTGTGACAGTCAGAGTGCTATTTGCCTTGCAAAGAATCCAACTTTCCATGCCAAAACGAAGCACATTGATGTGCAGTTTCACTTTGTGAGAGATATGGTGGAAGATGGAAAGGTAAATTTGGAGAAGGTAGATACTGTGAAGAATGTTGCATATGTATTAACAAAACCAGTGGGCACTGAGAAGTTCAGATGGTGTTCAGAGTCTATGGGCCTTTTGGCCTATAGCGGTTAGTTCCTGTTATGTTCCTGTTGCTCTTACAAGGTGTTCCACAAGTGGGAGAATGTTAGGAATAAGGTGTCTCAACCTTCGATAATTCTTATTCTTATTATTTATTTTGTAAAATTTATTTCTTGCAAATAATGTAATTAAGTGTGAGTGTACATGTCTAGTTGGCATGTTGATGTGTAACTCCACTTGATGTGTCAGCATCTTGAATTGTGTGTAAGGAGATCATGGCTGAAATGGTTATGAAAAATTCCTATGATGCGTAAGAGCTATTTAAGGAATGTGCTATGTCAGGTGTAAGAGCATCTTATGACAAGCTGTGTAAGAGCATCCTATTTGGGTGCCCAAGAAGGATTGGTTGGTGTGTGTAAGAGAATATGCCAAAAATAGGTTGGTATGATAGATTCTCTTACACTTCTGTTGTGACTGTTATGTTTGGCAGATTCTATGACAAGCTGTCATAGTCTATTCTAGGGATGGATGCATATTCTTGGGATTGCATGTAACAGCTATGTACATGTGGCTTTTTGCATGGGTCTTGGTGGTTGAGCCCATGTTGAACACCCAACTCCTTTGTGGGTATTTGTTGGGTCCTGAGGAGTCTATATATATGATGTTGCTTCTATGGGAGAGAAATGAGTTTTACTTGTCTCTCATCTCCTAAAAGAACTTGCATTGCAAGTGTGTTGTAACCTTTGTGTTGAAGATAATACATTGTGAAGGTTTTGGAGGGGTGGGGTTGTTTTACCAAAAGGTTTTTCCCCACCGGCATATCTTTTTGTTTATGTGTTTCAATCTTCTCTCTCTATTTTCTATATGCATGGTATATGGTTGCAATATCATTGTTAAAGTAGTTAACGAATCTAAAATTGTAAGGATTTAAAAGAATTTGCACAATACTTTCCTTTAGAGATTAGTGTAGGAAGTTGTTTTCGCACTTGAGTTTCCTTACATGAATGAAAATGTACCTAATATGGTTAAATATAACAACTTACAACATGATAAAAAGATAATGAGATAAAATGATAGCTATAATTAAACATCACTTGTAAATGATCAAAACATGTATGTTAATATTTATGATTAATGTACAAATAAACACACCTAATGATGATAATACATGTTCTAAATGAATTACACAAAATGATTAAGTGTCACAAGATGCAAGATGAAAATTTAATGTTTTTGTTGTCCAAATGTCCTCAACTTAAATAACAATGTATCTGACACAAGAAGAATGGACAAGGAGAACAAATGAACTAATAAGAAAGATAACCTACAAATCCCTATAAAAGGAGCACTGATATGCATGTCATGAGTTGGTTAAGTACAATGCAAAATGAAATATGAAATGAGTATCTCCACAACTTCATGTAACATCTGAGAACTTCATAATAACCGGAATTTGATTTTCATCATTGAGCTCTTTATGTTGCAAGAGAATGCAAGCATCATGGTATAATTAAACCAAGATGACTTGAGCACTTCTTGCATGGAGTTTAATATAGAAAACTTGACAAGCATCTAGGTATAATTGAACTGAGATGACCTGAGTTTCATTTGCACAATAGACAAGGAATATTCCCCCCTCCATTGGGGAACAAATATTTGGAGTCGAGGTATGTGTGGTGTATCACCATTAATAGTATTTATGAAACAACATGATTGGTATGTTGTCAAAACCATTAAAATGATGAAGGCACTTACGCATAGACACCCAATTACTTGTTCCTTCAATTTCATCAAAAAATATCCCACAAATAGAAATCAAAGAAAATATCATGCCACATCCCGTCTATTCTAATCACTAACATATGGGAGTTTCAAACTCATGTCAAAGAAATCCTGTAATAGCATAGGAAACATGATAACAATGAAATCTAGATATGAATGCATAATCTACAACAAACCAGTCTAACATGCCTATCATGAATATACATTTATTTTGACAGAGGATAGTGTAAAATACATTGTTCATGTCGATTGATGATGTATAGTCAAGATGTATAGATAAGCAGTCATGGTGCAAAGAATAGATCATAGATTACAATTCATCATGAAGATATCATTGTGTAAGAATGTTTGATTGTGTTTGCTTGTCTAGTGAAAATACTCCATTCTGTCCCCTAAGAGTCATGACTATCATAGATCCACTTCCCAAACTAGGTCGAGGACATGGCCCCAGCTAGGTGATGGACTAACTTATTATGGATGAAGAAGGACACAACATGACTAGGATGAAGACCAAGACAAAAGATCAAGCTATGATGGGGTTTTATTATGGGTAGATACAATGGATGGTGTATGAACTGGCCATTTTATTATGATATATACATGGAGGGAATGGTGACTGACTAGCCATTTTATTGTGGATATATACAATGAACAGACACACTAGAAGAATCCTAATAGATAGAGGAGCTAACTTGTCACACATAGCACCTGTTTCCAGGTTTTCACCACATGCTTTTATTGCAATTTTCTTTTGATTTTTTTGACAATTTTTTTTTTTTGTATTTTTGGAGAGATTTTTCAATTTTTTTGTTTTTAGTTTTATCTATATACATAATATATACATACCCCTTGCATTGGGATTTCAAGGATAGAACTTCTTGAGGTGTATGTTGTTAAGAAGCTCATCCAAAGGATCTCCCTTAGGTGTAGACAACTGATAAGCCCTGGAACCATAGACTTTTGTAATCACAAAAGGACCTAACCAATTAGGTTCAAACTTGCCCTTCTTCTCACGATGTTGTTGATTCTTGGGATTCCCTTGAAGGACTAGATCACCCACCTGAAAGTCTCTGAGTTTCACTTTGCTATTATACTAACAAGACATCTACTGCTGATAGACTTTCAAATGATCATAAGCTCTCCGACGGTGTTCATCCAGTAATTCTAGTTCAGTCAGTCGTGCGACTCAATACTCTTCATCTAGAATTAAATCTTTTAGAGTGACACGAAGAGAAGGAAACTCGACCTCGAGGGGTAGGAAAGCTTCAGAACCATAAACAAGGGAATATGGGGTGGGTCTAGTTGGAGTATGGATGGAGGTGCGGTAAGCCCATAAGGATGGATTCAATTGGATATGCCAGTCATGACCAATGTCATTGACAGTCTTTTGTAGGATTTTGACAATTGTTTTTTTAGACGCCTTAGCTTGGCCATTACCTTGGAGATAGTATATGGAGGAATAGTTATGGGTGATATCAAATTTTGCACATAGTTCATCCATGTCCTAATTTTGGAACTGTTTCCCATGATCAGTAATGAGATACATAGGTATACCATATCTGCAAATGATATTGCTTAGGATAAACATGGATATTTATTTGCTTGTGGCGGTAATCAATGGAATGGCCTCAATCCATTTAGTAAAATACTCTGTTGCAGTGATAATCCATTTGTGGCTGTTGGAAGATAAAGGGTTGATTGCACCCACAAGGTTGAGTCCCCACTGACTAAATGGAAAGTTAGTTGTAAAAGGATGTAGCTCTTGTGCTGGAGCATGAATAAGATTTCCATGTATCTGACATTTCTTGCATGCTCTAGCAAAATGAAAGGAATCTGTTTCCATGGTAGGACAATAATAACCCATACATATGAGATTTTTAGCCAAGGAGGTACCACTCGAATGTGTCCCACAAATACCCTCATGTACGTCTCACAAGGTAGTTTGAGCTTCATCATGCTCAAGATATTGTAGGAGGTACCGTCAAGACCTCACCGATAGAGGGTGTCAGATATTAGGACATAGTAGGAGGCTTGGCGGAGAAAAGTTCATTTTTGATTCCGAGATAGGTCAGGGGGTAGGATGTCATTTTTCAGATAAGAATAGATTTTTCCATAAATTGGGGAGTCGTGTCCAATAAGATGACATATAATACTCATATTAGGGTCATCATATGTAGGACAAGTCAGGGATTCCACCAAGAACTCAAAATGGGCCTTGGTATCCTCTATATCAAATAAATAAGAAATTGTAGCCATTGCATCGGTAGCCTTGTTATCGTGCTAGGGAATCTGATCAAAAGTGATGACTAAGAAATATTGTTTGAAGTCATCAACCATACATTCATATGGTAATAACTTATCATCTTTAGTTTGATAATCATCATTAACTTGGTTTATAATCAACTGAGAATCCCCATAGACATTCAGGTCAGCAAATTTCCATTGTAAAGCCATCTTTAGCGCAATCATCAAAGCTTCATATTCAGCCACATTATTGGTGCAAGGAAAGAGTAGCCTATAAGACTTCGAAATTGTGTATCCTTGTGGTGTGATAAAGAGAATACTAGCTCCTGAACCCTGTTGATTACATGATCCATCAAAGTATAGTTTCCATGTTTGTGTAGATAAGGCCAAGATGTGTGCATCAGGAAACTCTATGTGTATAGGTTGGTCATCCATTAATGGGGCCTTAGCTAGTTGATCTGCTATCACTTGGCCTTTGATAGGCTTCCTGTCCACATATTCAATGTCAAATTCACTAATCAACATGACCCACTTAACCAATCTACCTATTAACGCTGTCTTGCTTAATAGATACTTTAAAGGATCAATTTTTGCAATGAGCTTGATTGAATGTGACAACATGTAATGTCACCACTTTTGTGAAGCAAAGAAAATGACCAGACATGCTCTTTCTATTGGAGAATAGTTTAGCTCATATCCCACTAGGGTGCGACTAATATAGTAGATAGCTTTTTCTTTTCCTTCATGGTCTTGCTGAGCTAGAAGAGCATGTAATGAGACTATTGTAGCTGAAATGTAGAGTAAGAGTGGCTTTCCCAGAATTGGTGACATTAGAGTTGGAGGATTCACCAGATAGTGCTTGATTTTATTGAAGCCTTCCTCACACTTATCATCCCATTTGAATAAGATGTTTTTATGCAACAAATGCTGAAAGGGATGACTTCGATCTGCTAGTTGAGAAATAAATCTTCAAATGGATTGGAGACGTCCCTGCAAAGATCTTAACTAACTGATGTTAGTGGGGGAAGCCATCTCCATTATTGCTTTAACCTTTTCTGGATCAACCTCGATTCCTTTGGCTGAGATAATGTACCCTAACAGTTTACCTGATGTAACCCCAAATGAACATTTCTTTGGATTGAGTCTAATCTGATACTTTTCCATTCGGGTGAATATTCTATCCAACACTCTCAAATGACCTTCTCTATTTTTGGATTTTCCTAAAATGTCATCAACATAGTCTTCCATAATGGTATACATCATATCATGAAATATTGTAGTCATGGCCCTTTGATAAGTGGCACCAGCATTCTTAAGCCCAAAAGGCATCACATTCCAACAATATGTACCCCAAGGACAAGTAAAAGAAGTCTTTTCCTAGTTTTCTGGCATAATCTTGATCTGGTTATATCTAGAAAATCCATCCATCAAAGATAACATCTCATGTCCAATCATCAAATCAACTATAATATCAATATTGGGCAATGGAAAATCATCTTTGGGACAAGCTTTATTGAGATCTCGAAAGTCTATACAAATTCGGATAGACTTGTCTGGTTTTGAGATGGGGACAATATTTGAAATCCACTTAGCATAATCAATAGCACGAATGAACCCAACATCTAAGAGTTTCTTCAATTCTACTTTAACCATTAGTGCAATGTGGAGGTGCATCTTGCGGAACTTCTGCTTGACTGGTTTAACACCTGGTGCAATAGATAAATGATGCATAATGAGATTAGGTTCTAGCCCAGGCATATCAGCATAGGACCAAGCAAAGTTGATTTGTCTCTCTTTGAAAAACTTTCCAAAAGCTTCTTTCTCTGATTCTGTCAAGGATGCTACTACTTTGAGAATGCACAGAGAATCCTCTATTCCAATGTTAACAGGCACTATTGGTTCTATTAGGATGGCAAATTGCTATTGATACAGATAATCAGGAAGAGTGTTAATCCTTCCATCGTCAAGCACCTTAGAGAGGTTTTTACCATAAGATGCATCTTTTATTTTTACCATTTTTGGATCTAATACTGCCACTGAGTGGTTTTCACCATTAGATCTGTTGATTATTTTTATATTTTTATGACTAAAAGGATTGGCACTCTCTCCAAAGTAAGCCATGTCATTGAGTTCTATCAAAAATCTTGACTTGTGATCTCCTGGTGGTAAATGATCCCTGATTCTGAGATAGTCAATGATTGCATCAACATCATGGAAGACATCAAGTTCTAGATGATTGGGCAAATCCCAATCGATAAGCTCAGGATGTACAAGGGGCATTCGATCACATGGGTCAGTTTCAAAGGTAGAAATGGTATTGATGGAGAAGTTGTCAAGGCTTATGATGGTATCAGCAAGGTCTATTTCCATACTCTCATCCAAATCATTTGTCACAAGATAATGCTCACTTCCCTCATGATCGACAAGAGTAGTATCACATGGGACTAATCCTAGTGAGTCAGTCCTTGAACTCTCTTCCTCATGGTAATTGTTACTATAGTGATGGACAACATCAAATCATATTTCTTCAGTACAATCAGATAATGAATCCCATTCATAAGCAGTAGAGTCAAAATCATCATTATTCCCAAGTCTATTAATGATTCCCTAAGCTATCCTTTGTTTCTCTAGATCTACATACATACCATGTTTTCAGAATTGTAAGGTAGGAGCTTTAGATATCTCATGAAAAGGTGTGATCTTTGCTTTTCCTTTTGGTTCTTTTGGTCCTTCTCCTTTGTATCCTAATCTTGTGGTATCTCTTTGGTAATTTGGATTTTGCAAAATTGGCTTTATAACACCCTCTCTTTATAGCCCTATAGGCCCAGCACCTTGGTATCCCATCTTTTGTAGCAAAGTATACCCTTTACCATAGACATCAGGTGATATATATTCATGTTTGATATCCTCTTCATTCTTTTGTGACTTAAGAAAATGATTAGCATTACACTTAATTGCATCTTTTGATATAGTGCCCCCACTTATAAATGTGTCATAAACAAGTGTGGAAGGGGGTTCTAATTGTTGTTTAGTGATCAAAGATCTACCATATGATCAAGGAGATAAAGGTAACTCTATGATGCAAAGAGCTTGACCTAAAGTGTAGTCTCCCATACTCCATTCTTTTATGTCTATATTGATCCTATTAGATTTAGAAGTTGATGCTATATTACTAGGATCAATGGGTGTAGTTGTAGAAGATCCAGTATGATTATAAGGTACCAAAGAATTAGATGTCCTCATAGTGCTACAATACTGGAAAGGATTAGGATCTCCTTTGATAGTGATCTCTTGACCATTGCGAGGGAATTTCAAAAATTGATGATAAGTTGATGGCACAGCTTGCATGGAATGAATCCATGGTCTTCCCAAGAGAATGTTATAAGAAAGATCCATGTCAAGAACTTGGCAAGGTACATCTTTGACTATAAGACCTACTCTGATAGGAAGAACAACAGATCCCTTGGATGACCTCTCTTCTTCATCATAAGCTTTAATTGTGATTTTCTTCTTTGGATCTACAGCATTTTCAGAAAATCCCAATGTAAGGACTAATTTCAATGTGCATATATTCAAGCCAGCTCCTCCATCTATTAGTACTCTTTTGATTTTGTGACTCTATGCAAGGACTTCGATATGTAGGGGAGCATTATGAGGTTGGGTAATAGCTAAATCATCATTTTTAGTGAAGGATAGATATTGTGGGGTTATTAAATGTCCCACCATAGCTTGAAATTGATCATGATCTAGATTCATGGGGACTTGGGTTTCTAAAAGAGCTTTCTCAAGGATATCTTTATGAGATGGGGATAGATGCAAAAGCTCTAAGATGGATATCTGGGTAGGTGTTTTCTTGAGTTGTTCCAAAAGATTTTACTAGTTGGAAACATTAGGTATAGACTTTGGGACATAAAAAAACTTGTTTTGAGAGGTTCTTGGTTTAGACGGGACTCCTTGGAGAGTAACCTTGGATTGAGTGCGAGTAGTAACATGGACTGGTTGACTCTTAAATTTTTCCTTTATGGTAATCACATTGGCATAGTACTTAGAAGGATGACATTCAGAGATGTTACCAACATATTTATAGGGCATAGTATTATAATTAGCTTGGTTGTCACCTTTTGCATGGGAGGAAATTCCTTTCTCATGTTTAGGAAGTGGATCTTTGAAATTTGTATGTGATTCATTCGAGGTATGTCCATCAACACTAATTTCACCACTTTCAATTAAGTCTTGAATTGCATTTTTAAGCCATTGGCAATCATTGGTTTTATGACCTTTTCCTCTATGAAATTTGCAATAGTCATTGTCATTCCACCAAGAAGGCTTCACTCTAGGTTTGAAATCTCTAGTTTTAGGAAGTGTGATGAGTTTCTTTGTGATTAACTTCCTTAATGCAGATTCAAGAGATTCCCCCAAAGGAGTAAAAGTTCTTTGAGGTGACATAAAAGGCAATCTTGGTTTAGATGAATTCTTGTTGGTGTTCTGATTTGCAGATTGATTACTGTAAGTAGCTTGAGTAGCATTGGCCTTACTTGTGAGATTTAATAGGGGTTGTGTTGGTTTAACATTGCGATTATCAATAATCTCATCATTGACAATGTTTTTGTTTTTATTCCAGAATTTGGACTTGTCATTGTTATAGTTGTTGGGATTGGAATTTGAAGACCCAACATTGTCCTTGGAATATAGTTTGTTCTCACCTTTTCTAACCATAGCTTCCTCAATCTTGATACCATTTTCTATGAGCTTATTAAAATTTGGAGGACATTGCAATTGTAACCTATAACTCATTTCTGGTGTAAGGTTATGCACAAAAATATCCATCTTTTCTTGTTTAGGAATCGTTCGTGGATATTTGGAAAATAATTGATGCCATCTTTGCAAAAAAGTAAGGAAGGGTTCTCCATTCTTTTGATGTGCATTGAATAGATCAAGCATAATGACTTCATGTTTGATATTATATGAGTAATGAGTCACAAACTTGTCAATAAGCTCATTGAAAGATTTGATACCTGGGGGTAGTTTGGAGAACCATTCCATGGCTTGTCCTCCTAAACTTCATGGAAATAGTCACATAAGATAAGTGTCATTGTGAGCGACTTCAATACAAGCAGTAAAAAACTCACAAATGTGGTCTTGTGGATCTGAATTCCCTTTGTATTTGTCAAATTTTGGTACCTCAAAATGAGGAGGGAATGGAATCATTGCTAAATTCTTATCAAAAGGATAAGGACATATATCATCCAAAGAGTACTTCTTAGTTGATGATCTGGTTTGGATGTCATAGATTTGTTGTTGAAGCATCTGGATTTGTTGTAGAACAAGATCCAAAGATAATGTGTTTCCTTGAGTGTTTTGGGAAACATTGTGCTGTTGAGTTTGTTGAGAAGCATTATTTTGTTGGTTGTTTTGAGAAGCATTGGATTGCTGATTGGTTTCCTTTGCTCCATGAGTATCTTGAGAACTCTTAGGGATTTCTTGATTGTTTGTGTTAGGTGGTTCTCTAAGATGGGAAACATCAAAATCACTTGGTAGTTTGGCTCCTTTTTGAGAAAGCATGAGGAAATACATTTTTCTATCCATGTCTAGGAGTCTTTCCATGAAATTATAAAATCAAGGATCTTGTGTAGCATCCCTAAGTTCTTGATCATTGGGTTCCTCATCTGATGTAAAAAGTGAAGTCTTCTTAGGAAGTTCTTTTGACCAAGGGTTCTCTTCATTACTGGTATTTCCTTCCATCTTGTCTAGGGATTCTAGATCAATGGTTTGTTTTAGTTTCTGAGATCGAGTTTGAACCATAAAAATGTGAAAGGTGATTGTGGGATGAAAATTTTTTTATTAAAAGATATGCAAAGTGTTTGATAGAAAAGATATGAAAAAGAGATTGAAAAGTGCTGAAAATTGATGAGACAACTTGATAAAATCTAAGTCAATAGGAGGTATGGATCTCACTATGATATGATAAAGAAAAATCAAGAGATAGTAACCTAAGTAAGTTTGTTGATTAAGGATGATAGATCCTGATATGAGAAACTCACAAAGATCAAAATCTAATAGATAAGGTGATGTTTCAACACTAAATTGAGAATTTTAAATACTGGAGGAAATGATTTGATGACTTTTGATGAAGGAATGATGATGAAAATTGATGAAAAGGCCAAACTAAAGATCAGAGGTCTATGTAAGTCACAAAATTTTCTAGAATCTTACTAAAGACGAAAATGGGTATCTGAAAAAGTAATTTTGAAATTTCCAAAGTCTGTGGGAATGCTCTCTATTGTATATACGCAACAACAAATGCACAGGACAGTGGAATAAATGCACAGAATTTTTGAATGAATGCACGGAAGTTTCTAACAGATGGATCTAGAAGAAAACAAAAGTTCATATAGTATAAACAGATGCGTAGCAGGATTAATCAAATGCACAACAGGATTTGATAGATGTGCAGGGTCTGAATTTTTGATGATTTTGAACTAAAAATTTTGAAAATTTGGGTTTTCTGATGGTTTGGTTTTTGGAAAAGTAAAATGCATAAACACACACATGCAAGACAAAAATTATTTTAATCTAATTATTCTAGTATGAATGCACAAACACGCTTACAATCCTAAGGTTGGCAAGGACAGTATCTGTTGAATCCCCACTAGGATAATAAAATCTAGCCATGCAAATCCATAGCAGATAGCCTCGGAACTTGGAGGCACGGGCTCCTCCTTACATGTGCATTCACTTCTCAGGCACACCAAGTTTTGAATTCAATGGGTCATTACTTCCCAAAGAACTAGTATCTCTACTATGAACCGTGAGTAATGTGGGGTGTCTTCACGGGCTCGAGTGACCCCTTGAGCTAGAAAATAGAAGGTTTTTGGCCACTATACAAAAGATTTTAGTAAGGACATCCATTCAGGTGGTTGTGATCAAGTCATTTTGCCAATTAAGGGAGCTCTCCCAATCCTTTCAAAGCAAGGCTTTCACCTCTACGATGTAGGACTTTAATGTACCACTGGGGTACTGGAGGAGATTTTGGTTGCCACAATGAATTCACACCTGTCTAATGTGAGACTAATCACACTAGCATTTTTTATATTAACTATTCTAAGATTAATAAATCAAACCAATTAGTAAACAACAATGAAGAATACACTAAAAATGAAGCTAAACATCAAACAATCGTCATGTGATCATAAAGACCAGACATTAATGTAATTAGTATTCAAAATTATTAATCATAAATTATTTGAATGATTATTGAATATATTGCAAAATAAATACTTACTCTTATGTTTTTGAAGTCATTAAATATTATGAAAAAATAGTGGTAAAAAGTTAAAGTGGAGATGGAGTCAAATATGTTTGAAAACAAGTGGAGGGAATCTAGGAAATAGTTGAGTTAATTTAGGAGTGTTATTGACTCAGTTTGGAGGTTTTTAGTGGGATCTTAAAGAGCTTTCATTGTGGGGTATGAGGTGGTTTGACCTTGTCATCAAGCACATGCCATTTGGAGGTGTTTTAGGTGTTATTTTTGGGCCTTTCTTCCTGTATTCGACCTAGTTGGTTGAATTAGCATTGTAATTGATGAGTTTTACAGCTCATTCTTGAGGAGTTATGTAGTTTTGGGCTCTTTGTGACTTCTTCTGGATCCTTTGAGCATTCTCACTATATTATTTTGTAACTCAGTTGATGATATACATAGAGATCACCTTGGAGACCATTTTTTGATGAGTTTTATCACCTTCTTACTAATTATGGAGTTGTGTATTAGTGTGATTGGATCAAGTTGTTAGTGAAATTCTTCTTTTCCTTCAGCTTTGTCTCACTGTTATGCCTATTCTATAAAGAGTGTAATGTGCAGGTTGTAGATTATGTTGCATGAATGTCATAGGTTCATTATTGTGAAAGTTACCTTTTCCTTTACTGAGAAAATATGTGTTTAAACATTTCTACAAAATACTGATGTGCATGCATCACAAAGGCATGCTGTGTGAATCTATTATTGATCTTTTGGGTTTCAAGTGTTAGGGTTTATCTGAATGTCATCATTTCAATCTTTAGGTGCATCACCATAGGTTCATTTTTTTGTTTCCTCTATCTTTCTATCCCTTTCCCTCATAAGTTTTCAAGTTTTTAGTGAAACATCTAATAGGAACCGGCCTAGAAACTGGAGGTCTCACTTCATTTGCATGTCCCACATCAAAGTGATTCCCATGTTATACCACAATTTCTAAACTCTTGGAGTTTGGTATCGGGTGCAAAGTTTGGTACTTAACAATCATCATGTTCGATACTAGGTGTAATTGTCAATTGTGATGAAAGCATATTAGGTAAATTGGTATCAATGCCAATAGCCTCATATTCATCATTGTCATCATCAAGAGTATCTTCTTCATCCAAAATAATCAAAATAGGATCTAAGATATGAATATGATCATCATAATCATGCATCTTAACATCATTATTAGCATTAACTTCTTCTAACACATCATGCATAGATTGATCAAAAGAAGGTAAAGATATTTGAATAACAAAATTATGAGCCTTAGCCCGAGCATGAAACTTTTTACGGCATTCATTAGTAGATTGATTACATTTTTTCTTGTTTGAAATATGTTGAGAACTAGGAGGAACAACCACTGGATCCTTCATAGGTTCTTTAGGAGGATTAATAGGATTCTCAGTACATTGATAAGCAACACCGGAGCTTGATTAATAGATGTAGAAGCCATGGATAAAGGAGGTATAGAAGGTGTAGGCAAAAGACCACGATTAAGATCCATAGGAGGTATGATTAATTTGAGAATCTTACAATGCTTATAGGCTTGATATGAATGGAAAAGATTATTAGGTCGAGAAGGACATGAATTAGGTAATGAAGGTGAAAAGAAATCAAGAGTAGCATAATCTCTAGGCCTAGAAGGTTGATACAAACTATGGTTTATCATCTTCATTTCATCATCATGAAAAAATTTAAGACATTTATGAATAGGAGAAGCAACAACATGCATGGCATTCAACCATGGAAAACCAAGCTTAACTTGAAATTGATCAGAAGTAGGAAAAACAACAAAGGTAGTTCACAATTTTACCACAAAGCTCAATCGGCAAGTTAATAGAACCAAATGATGGATAAAGAAAACCATTACAAGTTTGAATCCACACATTCAATGTATCATAAGTATCACATTGCAAATTTTTCATAAAAATATTTTCTTCAGTAATAAAATTGACTAAGGATGTAGAATCAATAAGACAACCATGAGTAGGAATCCTAGAAATCCTAGCATGAATATAAAGGGGACCATCAGGAGCTTTAATAGTCTTAGAATAATCAAAGGTAATCAAAAGTTCCCGAGGTCATTTATTCTTAGGTTGTTGTTGAGGTTTAGGTTGAGTTTTTAGTTTAATTTGCGGTTTAGGTTTAGGTTGAGGTGGAACTTGAGGTTGAGGCTAAGGTTGAGGTTTAGGCTGAGGTGGAGATACAGATTGAACCACATGCTCCACTTGATTAACAATGTGATTAAGATCATCCATCTTTGAATCATACACAATGTCCATAGAAGATGGCTGAGAAATGGTATTAGTATCATGCACAGGTAAAGGATTTGTATACATTTGAAGGTTTTGATTAGGAGGAGAGACAAATTTTTTCCCACTGCCATCAAGATTATCAACATATAAGGCATTAGAATAAATTAAGTCTTGAACCTTATGTTTTAAAGAATAACACTTCTCAGTATCTTGACCATTCTGATGATGATATTGATAAAAAGCTTTAGGATCAAAAGATTTAGATGCAATCATAGTAGGTAAAAGAGGTCAAATAGGAGGTAAAGTAATCATATTAGCAGTTAACAACCTATTCATCATAGAATGTAAAGATTCAGAAAGAGGAGTAAATGTATGATTTAATCGAAATGCAGTGGATGCAGAAGTGACATTGTGAGATGCAACAACAACTTGATCATCAACTGTATTCACTTATTTGTTTATCTTGACGTAGTTGTTAGGCTTTTGAAATTTGTTTATATTAGGAGCAACATCACTCTTATCAACTAGTACAGGAGCCATTGGAGTGGTGCTCTCAAATTGACTCGTAATTGATAATGATGAAGTGTTGCACAAAGTTGTTGAAAAGAGGTAAATTCAGTAAGTAGAATCTTATCTCTAATATCCTTTTTCAAGTTTGAAATAAACATACGTTGAATATCTTTATCAGGAACATGATAGGAAATCTAAGCATGCAAATGCTTAAATCTACCAATAAATTTAGTCAATTTTTCCTTAGTGTTTTGTTTACAATGCATCAAATCAGTCAAAGACACTTGCAGGCCAATGTTGTTTTGAAATTGTTGAAGTAAAGCATTGACAAGTTGTGTAAAAGAGTCAATAGAATAAGGAGGCAAGGGACAAAACCATTGCAAGGCCTTATCACAAAAAGTTCTAGCAAACAGCTTGGCTAAAATCTTAATCACTACAAAGGATTTGAAATGTCTTTACATGATGAATGGGGTCTCCTTTTCCATTGTAATTCTCAAGGCAAGGCATATCAACTTGTTGAGGAATAGGAGTATAGATGATATCTCGGGGCAAAGGACTTCC
Source organism: Chamaecyparis obtusa (assembly GCA_027943335.1). Lineage (NCBI taxonomy): Eukaryota > Viridiplantae > Streptophyta > Pinopsida > Cupressales > Cupressaceae > Chamaecyparis > Chamaecyparis obtusa. The sequence continues at coordinate 675,387 of BSBK01005808.1, forward strand.
CATGTCACATGTAGGAATTCTAAACTTGTTTTGAGTCAAGGAAGCAAGTTGTTGTTGTAAGGATGATACAGTTTGAGCCAAACTGATGATTGTTGAATCATTAGAGGAAATAGTAGGTGTAGCAACATTAGAAACACTAGGTACAATATAAGATGCTATAGGAATGGAAGACACAACTAGAGGAATGCTTGGAACCATAGTTGGAAGAGGATTAGAGTAAGTAAAAGGAACATTATGATAAGAAGGTTGTGAGGTAGGAAGGGACACAAGAGGAACACTCATAGGAATAGATGGAGCCATTGTAGTCACCAAAGGAGGAGTATAGGTAGGAACACTAGGTAAAGGAATAGAAGAAGGCTCAACACTAGTGACAGGAGGAATCAACCCATTTTATCAAGTTTAGTTGAAATTTTTTGGACTTGTTCAGGAGGAACTCTTAAAGGATCATCCTCATCATGAGATGAGTGAGAAGAGTTTTGATCCATAATAGGATTGGAATCATGAAGAATAAAATTGTCATCTGGGATCCTAAGGAAAGGAGAGGAAGATTTAGGATCAAAGGCATCCATGAGTCTACGACTTCTTCTAACCGGAATATTGTAAGTAGGACTAGAGGTAGTAAAGCTCATAAACCAATGCAATGTAAATAAAATAAACTAAGAAAGCATAAAGTATGAAATTTTTTGTATGCAAGAAATCTTATTAACATGCAAGATTTAACATAGAAGACAAATGTAACATCAACAAGATAATATAAAAGGAAATCTAACACCATAAAACACAATAAGGCATCCAATTCAACAAAAGAAAAGAGGGTAAGCATGTCGGGTTCACCAAAATAAATAAGATAAAATGGGATTCACCAAAATGAATAGTGTGGGAAATACAAGATCTACCACTAAATCCAAATTACCAAGGGATAGATCCAAATTGATCGACCAAAAGGTTAATACACAAAAGAATAAATCTATGGAGAATACGAATGAAGGAGAAAACCTTATATTTCATTATGAAGAGTATGTGTTTGAAATCTGAAATAAATGGAAAGAAAATACTAACCTCAAAATAGGGCAAATCTGGAAAATGCCAATTTCTGATGTCTATGTGCAGTTTCAGGCAATTCTGCAACTTGTTTCGGATTAAAATGCCGAGACGGAGAAAACCCAGAAAACTTTTATCTTTTGGGAAGTAGGTCATCTTTGACCTAGATAACGGGGCAAAGACTACCTCCTTACTGAAGGTCATCCTTGACCTGAAATAGCTTTGATGGAAAATCTATTCACAAATCCCAGAAGTTTGCCGAAAAGGGTATCCCAATCCAAGCTCCGATTCGCAATCTTGTACTTGTACCTACAAGAAAAAGAGGTTTTTGTTGTTTGTATGGGGGGTTTGCCTTGGTCAAACCCCATTTTAGGAATTAACCTTGAAATTGAATTCAAATTGTAATGTACATAAACAAAGTAAATGGAACAATTCACCTTGCTTATATTGAAGTCCTTGTGGAGGATTTGAATCCTTGAATCCACAAGTAGGGATGCTCTAAATGAATGTAGGATGTCTCAAATCAATGGCATTAGATCTCCAACACCAATCTTGAATGGATCTTTGCATAGGAAGAGGCTTGGATGAATGTGGATAGAGAAATCTTCAAGGGGGCTCCAAAGAGATTGAATCCTTCAATGGCTAACAATAGATCTCCTTGATGGATGCTTGAATGCTTGAATACTTGAATGCTAGGCTTGAAGATGAATGAATTCTTTCTTTCTTTCCTTCTCCTTCTTGCTTACTTGCACTTGAGAGCTTGAGAGATCTTGATGCTACAACTTGATTACTTGATTTCGTGATGGAGAAAATGAGAGAGGAAGGCTTCCTTTTATAGTGATCTAGGGCATAAACTTCTAGAGAGGATGATATTGGAGAATTAAATCCCAATTAACCTTAACCCCTAGAAATGGATCCACATTAAATGCAATTTAAGGATTTATGATTTCAAAACCTGAAATGGCCGACCCAGAAGTGGAGAAAGAAATCTTTCCGAAACCCGACATCCTGTAACTCCCAGAATCTGAAAATTGGACTTGTTGGCAATTTGGCTGAGTGAGATCTTTAGATGTTGTCATTATGGAAACATATGATCTACATGAAGACCACATATGATAGAGAGAAAGTATGATAGAGCATAGAGAAAAATTGTCTAAGTGTGTGCAGTATTTTCCCAGTGTAACCCGAGAGAATTTTGATTGGTGAAGTCAATTGAAGTAAGTTCAGTGCTTGTGCACTTGAACATATAGACTATGATGCATATTGAAGACTCACCTGAGAGTGCAAGTCTATATGACATGTATGAAATAATTCATTGCAGTATTATCAGAGACAAAGCTGGAGCCGACAGGATAAAGAAAGAAGACAGAACAAGTAAAGAGTTAAGGGATTATTTTGTTTTTCAAAATAATGTCTTAATAATATTTGGGATGACATCCTAGATGTTAACCCTTGGGTAAATATGTGTTTTGTATTTTGTAAAGTCGACTGTAAAAGTTATTATTCTTAATAACTTATATAATTGTAAGAGATATATAATACGAAGAAAGAAGTGATGTAAGTAAGTGAAAGTAAGAATAACATATGTATGCAAAAGCTATTGATGTGAAGTTATATATTTGAAAGATCATAATAGGAAAGCTATTCGACAATAGTGAAAGGTTATGCACCTTACCCTTTTGTAATCAGATACTATTGTACATTACTTGTTTGGGCAGTGGGCTCATCTTGTAATCATTTTGTGTTCTACCAACTCTTAACAGGGTTGAGGCTTCTAACAAGGCCTAAAGTCCTTTAATTAGGATTGAGACTAATGCAGGAGCATCTTAGGTCCTTGGCAATCCTATGTCACCAAAAATAATTTGAATTTTGTCTGTGTTTCTCGGTTCCCTCTTTGACTGGGTTGGTCGGTAGTTTTTCAATTTTCTTTGGTTACCGAGTTTGGTCGGTCATTTCCTGGGCAGTCGGTTATCTCTGGCACTCAGTGTTTCTTGTTTGCTGCTCGGTTATCCTTGCTCACTGATGGGTTTAGTTTTAGTTTTAGTTGAGGCTGAATTATGCATTTATATTGGATCATGGATTTAATGTTTGTATCTATCATTGGGAAGCGTGTGGTCCTAGATCTGACTGTTAATTTTGTTAATTATGGATCTGAAGGCTGACTTAGTTTGGTAGACTCTTGACGCAGATCAAGGAATGGTGGATCGAATTAAGGGCAGTCCAAATCTTGCAGCTAATCAAAACAACATAGTGGAATACTCACAAAGCAACACAACCAATTGTTTAACTCTGATTTTCATTAACATGCCTAGTTGTAAGGCCTTTTAGATTAGGGCCAATTACAATCAGTAAACAATTCTATAAGATCTACAACAGATCCAATACAAACTTTAGCTAGTCCAGCTCTGAAGACAATTAGAAGCTAATGGAAACCCTAAGGTAGATCTAAATTTGAGCTTGCAAGCCTCCAAGAAATCTCCTTGTTCCCAAGTATGCAACCACTAGCTCTGCTATTACAAACTATCCGATAGGAATCGGATATGCAAGTTCATGGAAGCAACTTTTCCACAACTTCACCAATTCCAGCTTCAGAAGCACATCTCTAAGCTTATTCCATCTTCCCCACTAAGAACTGTCACCCTAAACATCTACCCCAAGCTCCCCTTAAATACTAATCATCAACCATAAGTCAACAAGATGAAACCTCAAACCCTTCCTAACAAATATTAAATGCCATACAAGTCAGCTTACAAAATGTATACAGACATTTAATACAGCATGTTAGCCTCTAGATCCACCTAGGAGAATCCAACAAAAGGTACAATTAATAAATGCACCAAGTCAGCCCAACAAATCACACAAAACTCCAATCGGCAAGTCAGATCTACTGAGCGACAGTGAAATAACTGAGCCAACCAAGCATCACCGAGCACCAGTGTCGACTGAGTACCGCAGGCACAACCGAGTAACCTATTCACCGAGCACTAGAGACTACCGAGTTCCTTCATTGACCAAGCTTCCTTCAATGACCAAGGCCTTTGGTCAAGGCTGCAACTAAGTAAAACCAACCAAAACACAAACACTTATGCAGTTTCACTGAGCACATAGAATGCCCCTGCCTTAACCTTGGATGCCCCTGCATCAACTCTTGTATACATGTAGTTGTTTGGTAATAGTTTAGGAAGTTTGGGGGAGATAGAGGATAGTAGACATTATATTGAAGAGTTGTAATAGATCCTCACATGTTTGAGGACTTCTAATATTCATTGTAATATTAGGTCGTAACTGGGAAGGCCTTACAACCTGACATGTATGGTTCAATTGATGAAAATGTATGAAAGATCTGACATTCTCTCACTCACTGTTATGTTTGTTCACTTTTGCATGTATTGTGCAGGTTTGAATCATTAGGGGTGCCATCCTTTGGCCCCTCTTGACCTTGCCCTTACGTCAGGTGGTATCAAAGTGAGGTGAGATCTTGATCTAGGTTTGTAGGTTCCTCTTGAAGCCCTAGTTGATTGTTGTGGGGTAGTAGATTGTGATCTAACCTGTAATTGCAGAGGGTTGTCAAGATGGTTCATGGGAGGTGAGATATAGATCCAGGATTGGTAGATATGCTAAGGCAGATTATTGCTAGGTTAGAAGTAGTGGAGACAACCCAAAGAAGAGGCAGACATCTTGAAGATGTTAGTGATGATGAAGTTGAATAAGAATAGGAGAATGTAGAACCTGCACCTATTATGGATCAAGGTGAAGAAATATTTTTGGAGGCTTTGACAAGTTTGAAGTCTACACCACACTTTTATCCTCCTGAATATGGTGGAAAGATGGATTCTGATGAATTAGTGGAATGGATCACTGAGATGGAAAAGTATTTTGAATATGAGAATATCCCTGAGGATAAGAAGGTGAAGATTTCTAAATGATGTTAAAATGGATTCACCACTATTCAGATAGAAAGAAAAAAGGAAAATATTAAGATTTATTCTCAAACCCAAATTTCCCAAGGAAGAGATCCGATTTGATCAACCAAAAAGGCTAATGCACAATTGAATCAATTTATGGAAAAGAGTAGAAAGAGAGTAAATCCAATATTTCCCTATGAATGGAATTTATGCTTTGAATATGAAATAATTGAAGTGCAAATACTAACCTTGAATTAGGGCAGATCTAGAAAGTGTTGAATTATGGCTTTTGTATGAAGTTTCAAAAGATTTTGTCACTTCTTTTGGACTAGAAATGTTGAGGCGGACAAAACCCAGAAATATTTTCTCCAAAGTCACACAGGTCGACTTTGACCTTTTAAAAGGTCAAAGACCACATTATTTATTTGAAGTCCAATTTCGATTCTGTTCACAGATCCTGAAAGATTGCCGAAAAGGGTATCCAAATTTGCTCTCAGATCTAAGATTTCACACCTGTACCTACAAGAAAATGGGGGTTGTTTTTTTGTTTAGGGGGGTTTGCCTTGGTCAAACCCCGGTTTGGAATCAACCTTAATATTGAAATTAAAATAGGAGAATGCTAGCAAGTAGTAGAAATGAATCTAACAATGAAGCTATGCAATTCAATAGATATTCTAATGTATTTGGAATGAAATCAAATATATTGATATGAAAGCTTGAACATAACATCATCAAACCTCCATGATTGTATGCTTGAAATCCACCTTGAGGAAACAATGATATGGATCTTGAAAATGAACAAAGGATCTTAAAGGAAGATCACACCACCATGGTGGCTAGATCTAGGGTTTAAATGATAGATCTTGAATGCTTGAGCCAAATCCCTTCAATAGCTTGAATTCTTGAATCCTTGATCTTAAATGGAGAACTTGGATGGAGAAGAAGACTTGAATGCTTGAATGGAATGCTTGCTTGATCACCTTGAGAGCTTAAGTGTGAACACTTGATTGAAAGATGGATAAAATGAGAGAGGAAGGCCTCCTTTTATAGTGATCTAGGGCACACTCCTCTAGATGGGCCACCTTGAAGAATAAAATCCCAATTAGGTCCTCACCTTTAGAAAATATACCTTGATTAAATACAAATAAAGGATTTACCATTTCGGAGCCCAAAACAGCCAACCCAGAGGTGGAGAAATAATTATCCCAAAAGCCAAACTATCGACAAATGAAAATTTGAAATCTTGGTGGGAAGAGGTCAAGGTCAAGGTTGACCTTGACCTGGTCAGGGTCAAGGTTGACTTTGAACTCAGACCCTAACTTTGTTAGGTTCTGCAACAAAGGTCCCAAAGAAGTCTAAAACCTGGAAATTGATATCTGAATAGGACTAGATGTCTAGAATAGACAGAAAATCCTTTGTTTGATGTGATGAAGGACTAGGAGGTTTTGATTTCTGAATCCTACCTAGAAAATAGAGCCATGGGAGAGGGAAAATCAAGAAAGTCCTTAAGACCTTAACCCTAATTTCACCTAGAATGGAGAAATCAAGCGCAGAGAAGAAGTGGAAAGCGGGGAGAAAGCCGAATACATGCAAAGACCAAATCAAGGCACCAAACATGACCCTAAACCACTTACTCAGAGGGCTAAATTCTCTTAACATGGAAGTGCTTCCATTTTAAGATGATACAATTGCAAGCACTAAGTTGAAAATCCATGCATCCCTATGGTGGGAACATCTACAATTGGATAGGAAAATGAAGGGCAAAGACAAAATCAAGGTATGGAGTAAAATGGTCAATAAATTGAAAGGAAAGTTCTTACCCTGTGATTATAAGATTAACCTAGTTCAATGAATGCAAAGTCTAAGGAAGAAGGATAGCTCAGTAAAAGAGTATACTAAGGAATTCTATAGATTGGATATCAAATCTGGACATGATGAAGATGATGTGGAAAGAATTGGTAGATACCTAAATGGTTTGAGAGTTTCCATCCAAGAGGAAATTAGTATGGTCAATTTGGAGAACATTGAAGAGGCTTATCAATTTGCTTTGAAAGCTAAGGAGAAACTAAACAAAAGACATGAACAGAGACAGAGAGGAAGAGGTGGTAGATTCCCTAGAGGAAGAGGTAGATCTAATGGTGAAACTGGTAGATCTGAACCTGAAAAGACAAATCTAGACAAAAGAAAGACTGATTGGAAAGGTGAAAGTTCATTTAGAGGTAGAGGTAGTAGCTACCAAGGTGGTTATAGAAGAGGAAGTTTTTGAGGAGCTTGCTACAATTGTGGAGAAGAAGGACATAGGTTATTTGAATGTACACAAGTAAGTAAGAAGGCTGGTAGCAGTAGAAATGTTGTAGTGCAATAAGAGCCATTAAATGAACTTGAGAAGGAAAATAACTTCATGGTGAGGAGAGCACTATGGAATGAAAGTAAAAAGGAAGATCTGGAAAGGAAAAGTTTGTTCAAAACCAGATGTAGAGTTTTTGATAAATTTTGGAAGGTACTCATTGACAGTGGTAGCTCGGAGAACCTGGCATTTGAAGAGATGGTCTCAAAATTGCAGTTGGAAAGACTAAAACATCTGAAAACCTATCAAATTTCATGGATCAAGGATGAGCATACACTCCTGGTAAGTGAACAATGTTATGTGAATTTGAATATTGGAAAATACTATGATAAGGTGTTGTGTGATATCATGTATATGGATTGTTGTCATATTTTATTGGGTAGACCTTGGCAATATGATAGACATGCTATATATGATGAGAGATTACATAAGTATACTATTGTGGCTGAGGGAAAGAAACAAATCTTGTTACCATTGATGGAAGAACCTGTTAGTAATGTTTGCACATTTGTGAAAGTTTTCTTGATGGAAGGAAGAAATTTTTTGAAAGATTTGAAGAGGAATGATGTATGTTTTGCTATGATTCCTAACAAACTGAGTAAGAAAACAAAAGATAATGTTCCTAAGGAGATTGACAAGTTACTCACTGAGTATAGTGAAATCATTTTTGATAATGTACCTAATGGTTTGCCACTGAAAAGAAGCATTGATCATTGTATGGATCTAATCCCTGGAGCTAGTTTACCAAATAAGGCACCTCATTGGCTAACACCTACTGAGAATCAGGAATTGAACTAACAGATTCAAGAGTTGCTAGACAAAGGTTTGATCAAAGAAAGTTTGAGTCCTTGTGTAGTACTTTTTTTATTCGCACCAAAGAAGAATGAAGAATGGAGAATGTGTACTGATTCCAAAGCAATCAATAAGATAGCAGTGAAGTATAGGTTTCCTATACTGAGGATGGATGACATAATGGACAGTTTGACTAGAGCAAAGTATTTCACAAATATTGATTTGAAAATTGGGTATCATCAAATCAAAATCAAAGAAGGTGATGAATGAAAGACTACTTTCAAGACAAAAGAAGGTTTGTATGAGTGGTTGGTTATGCCTTTTGGTTTAACTAATGCACCGAGTACTTTTATGAGGCCGATGAATGAAGTTTTGAAGAAATTCTTGGGTAAATTTTTGATTGTGTACCTTGATGACATTTTGATATTTAGTAAGACCAGAGAAGAACATTTGTTGCATGTTAGACAAGTTTTGTAGAGATTGAAAGAGGAAAATTTGTTGATAAATCTGAAAAAGTGTTCGTTCATGAAAGAGGAAATTGTATATTTGGGATTTGTGATCTCAGCTAATGGTTTTGTATCATCTTAAAGTGGAAGAACTTCCATGTTAAGAGAATTTATCCCTTCAAGTAAGTGGTTTAGGGTCATGATTGGCATCTTTGCATTCTCCCTTGTCTTCCACTTCTTCTCTGCACTTGATTTCTACATTCTAGGTTTTGTCCACCTCGGCATTTCCAGTCCAGAATAGGTGATAGAATCTTCAAAAATTTCATACAGAAGCCAAAATTCAGCATTTTCCAGATCTACCCTAATTCAAGGTTAGTATTTACACTTCAATTATTTTAGATTTCAAGCTTAATCCAACTATAGGAAGTATAGGGTTTCTCTGTCTCTTCCATATACTTCATAGATTGATTCAATTGTGTATTAACCTCTTGGTTGATCAAATTAGATCTCTCCATTGGGAATTTGGATTTTGGAGTGAATCTTACATTTTTCCCACACACATACACAAATAGTGGTGATTCCAAATTTCCAATATTCATTTTGGTGAACCTGACTAGCTTACTCTCTTTCTTTTTGGTGTTAGATTTACATTTTTCTATTGCATCTATACTTCAAAAAATCAAAAAAATCTATATATTGAATAAAATACAAAAACATATTTCTTGCATTTTTATCATGAAGATTGTTAAGATGTTTTGGTGCATAATCATGTTTGTTATTACTCTTCTTCTAGCATCTATTTATAATGCATATGATGTTTATGAGGGTATTATTCATTTCATAACATTGATGACCCTTCTGTTGGAAATATAGATGGAGTAATTGAGAGGGGGGGTGAATCAGTTAACCACAAAAATATTACCATAGATCCCTTAGATGTCTTATTAAATCATTTGCTGTTGTTACTCAGTAAACATACAGAGAAATGTTGTAGCTTGGTTATTGTAGTGAGTATTAATTATAACTGTTCTTAAGCATTCATCAGTGATTAACATGCATGCATAAAGAAAATAACATGAACACAAGAGACACCAAATTTAACGTGGAAACCCAATATGGGAAAAACTACCAATGTAACTAGTTACTATTTTTCACTCTTCTGAAGTGATGCCCTGTTAGGAGCCAACCCGGTTAAAGGTTACAAAACACACTGTTAGGTGTGACCTTGTTAGAGGATTTAATCACCCTGTTAGGAGTGGCCTTGTAAGAGGTCTTGAAACAATTCAATAGAACTGTCACCTTGTTAGAGGATTTACAAAATGGTTGTTAAACCAACTAGGTTAAGAGATTTAGGAATCATTGCTACAATGGTAAGAAAGTAATAATGAAATGACCTGAATAATGATGCAACTGAATTGCTGATTACAGATCTCTGTTCTGCTTCACTAGATCCTTCCTGATCAAATAAATCTTTGCTGATCGTCAAGGATATCTAACCATCCTTCAAAATTTGAACACACCTTCCTTCAAAATGATTTGCATGTTCGCTCACAAACTTCCACACTTTCTCATTATTCTTCACACACACTTTTTAATTCACCACTTGACCTTCTATATATATACCATTCAGATTGTCAAGTCGGCACTAATAATCATTAACACTCATTACAACAGTCGGCTAGAATAAACAAACTTTATTTCTCAAATTAACAAAATCCTTTATTGGGCTGACCTTGCTCGGTAAATACTAATCCTGAAAAGATTTCCTTCAGTGACCAAGTGAACTCGGTTACTACTGTGAATTCTGCAACATCCTTTGGAGACCAAGTGAATTTGGTAAACACTAACTTTCTTTCAATAACCATGGAAGCTTTATTAACACTATTTTCTACCATAATTTCCTTTGACACCCAAAAGATCTTGATAGACACTAAAAAACACCTGCTGACCGATTGAGCTCGGTAGACACACAAAACTGCTTAATGATATGACATTTGTGTGACATCAAAGACAACACATAATTAGACAATTGTATCCAACAATCTCCCTTAGACAATTGTATCCAACAATATCCCTCTTTGGCATTGATGGCAACACAACATGTCATAACACAATGAAATTTCATAGAAAACATATCCTTAGCTTCATTTTAATTCTCATCTTCCTCAAACGTCTCTCTCTGACTGAAAACTCTCCCTCTTAACTCCTCAAATTCTCCTTCTTAGAAATTTCTTGAAATGATAGAAAACTCTCCCTCTTTGACAACACATGCCAAAGACAACACACACTTCTGGTGAATACCAATGTACCTTAAGTACTGATTCATATGCAATGATTCCTTGACTCTACTGCATCAACTAACTAATCTTCAACATGCTCTAGTTGATACATCACTAAAACTTTATTTAGTGAGCTTCGGAGAGGGGAATGATCCCTAACTTACCTCTTAGATACAAGAATGCATCCTTAGGTAGTGGCTTGGTGAATATATCTGCAATCTATTCTTTTGTATGAACATATTCCAATCTGATTTCCTTGTCCTACACCAATTCTCTGACAAAGTGATATTTAATAGCAATGTTCTTGATTTTGGAATGCATTACTGGATTCTTTGAAATATTTATTGCACTTGTATTATCACAAAACATAACAACTGGTTCTTTGATCTCAACCTTCATGCCTTCCAATAACTATTTAAACCAAACAATATTAGAGCATTTTATTGCTGCAGCAACATATTCTACTTTTGCTGTGGATTGGGATGTGCAATTTTGCTTTTTACTAGTCCAAGATATCAACCTCTTGCCAAGAAAGAATGCTCCACCACTTGTACTCTTTTTGTCATCAATGTTTCCTACCCAATCAGCATCAGTAAAAACTTTTAAGTCCAGATTGCCTCCAAATTTATACCACAAGCCATAATCTTCAGTTCCTCTCAAGTACCTCAAGATTCTTTTGATTGCCATCATATGATTTTCTCTGGGTTTTGCTAAGAATCTTGCTACTATACCAACTGCTAAGGCAATGTCAGGCCTTGTATGCACTACATACTATAATTTTCCAATCATTGATCTATATAAGGTATGATCTACTTCTTTTGAATCATCATCTTTGGTAAGCTTTAGTCCAGTACACATGGGTGTACCAACTATTTTTGAATCTTCCATACCAAACTTCTTAAGTATTTCCTTGATGTATTTAGACTGAGTAATGTAGATACCATTCTTGTTCTGCTGAATCTGAAGACCAACAAAGAACTTTATCTGACCAAACATAGACATTTCAAATTCTTTGTTCATTTTCTCTGAAAATTCTTTGCACTGATCATCATTCCCTATAAACACAGTATCATCCACAAATATTTCTGCCAAAATAATTTTGTTATCTAGTCCTTCTTTGATGTACAAATTATTGTTATCATTAGCTCTTTTGAAATCAATCTGAATAAGATAGTTATGTAATCTTTCATACCATGCTCTAGGGGCTTGTTTCAGACCATACAATGCTTTTTGTAACTTGCAGACCATATCCTTTTTGTCTGGATCAATAAAACCTTCAGGCTACTCAATGTAGACTTCTTCATCAAGAATACCATTGAGAAATGCAAATTTTATATCCATCTGATATACCTTAAATCCTTTATGTGATGCATATGCAAGTAGAGTCCTTACACCTTCTAATCTTGCAACATGAGAAAAATTCTCTCCATAATCTATACCTTCTTCTCAAGAATATCTTTTACATACCAATCTAGCTTTGTTTCTTGATACTTGACCATCTTCATTCAACTTATTTCTGAATACCCATTTTGTTCCAATTACATTTTTATCTTTAGGCCTAGGTACAAGAGTCCATGTTTCGTTCTTCTCTATTTGTTCTATTTCTTCATTCATAGCCTCAATCCAACTTTCATTTTCCAATGCATCTTTGACATTTCTAGGTTCAAAATTAGCAAGTAAACATGTACCTTTTAGTTTACTTCTTGTCATAGTACCATCTGATTTGTCTCCAATAATCTAATCTGGTGTATGATGCCTCCTGACATACTTGGCCAATACAAGTTCCTAGCCTCTTGAATGAGTTACATTATCATCTTCTTGAATTTCATCTTCAGGTTCAGGTTGTTTGGGCTCGGTACATATTTGCTCGGTAGCTTCAGACTAAGACTCAGTTCCTTGTGACTTGGTTACTGTACTAGGCTTGGTAGATGTAGTTTCCTTATTGACAGATGGGTCTAGTAATGTATTAGGTTCAATGCAAAAAAATCTTCTGTAGTCCTCTGGTTCCTTTTTGCTTTCTTCTTCAATCTTTTCTGCAAACTCATCAACTTTCACATGTGCACTTTCTATGATTTTGTGAGTAGACAAATTCAGACATCTATATGCCTTACTTTTGCAAGAATATCCCAAAAATATTCCTTCGTCACTTTTTACATCAAATTTGCCTTTTCTAGATTCTTTTAAGATGTAACATTTACTACCAAATACTTTCAGGTAACTTACATTAGGTTTATAGCCATACCATAACTCATAAGGAGTTTTGAATGTGTCTTTCCTCAACTGTACTCGGTTCAAGGTATGAACTACAACACTGATAGCTTCCTTCTAGTATTTCATAGCAATGTTCTTTTCAATCATTAAAGTCCTTACACAATCCATGATAGATTTGTTCCTCCTTTCAGCTATTCCATTTTTCTCAGGAGTTCCTAGGGCTGATACCTATCTTTTGATTTCTCTTTCAATGCAAAAATTATTGAGTTCATGGGAGATGAATTCACCACCTCTGTCTGATCTCAAGCACTTCATTCTTTTCCCTTTTTCCTTTTCTATTCTTGCCAAATACCATTTGAACTTCTCAAATGCTTCTGACTTTTCTCTTAAATACATAACAGTCATCATTCTAGAGTAATCATCAACAAAGAGAATAAAGAATTTTTCTCCAGTATAGCTTTCAATTCCAATAGGTCCACATAAATCAGTATGCACAATTTCCAAAATATCTTCAGACTGATAGTTTTTACTTTTAAAGCTAGTCTTTCCCATTTTTCCAATCTGACAATTCTTGCATAGACCAACATCAGGTTTCTTCAAAGTAGGAATACCTCTTACTTTCTTGAATTTGCTTATTTTCACCATGTTATTAAAATTTACATGACATAACCTCTTGTGCCATAACCAACTTTCTTCAATTTGAGAAATAAAACATGAGCATTCACCAAGATCAAGATAAAATAGGTTACCTTTGGTTTGTTTGCCTGATCCAATCAATTTTCCCTTGTCATCCAGTAGTCTTTCTTTGCCATGCATGAATTCAACTTTGAATCCAATGTTGATTAGCTATGATACACTTAGAAGGTTATGCTTTAGTCCTTCAACCCAATATGCATTATCACATATAAGTTCTTTGGTCAATGAGATTCATCCTCTTCCTTTAATACAACAAGGTTCATTGTTTCCAAACCTTACACTACCACCATCATAGTCTTCAAAATGTTCAAAATTTGTTTTTTCACCAGTCATATGATGTGAACATCCACTATCTATGATCCATGTATCATTTTTGCTTATATGAGAGATAAGTGCCATCTCATCTTCATCATCATCAGATTCATCTTTTACAGCAATGAAGACAATTTCTTCTTCACTATCATCAGAATCCTTAGCCAAAAAACATGTTTTCTTACCTTTATCCTTGAATGATTTGAAATTCTTCTTGCCATTGTACTTGTGACCTTTCTTCTCATCCTTTCTTTTCTTGTTTGGGCACCTAGCTACAATATGACCAATTTCTTCACATCAAAAATAGATTAAGGGAGTTTTACCTTTGTATTTACCTCTGCCTCTAGAATATTTCTTTACAAGTAATGCTTCAATAACTTCAAGATCACTATCAGAACTTTCCTCTGATTCTTCTTCACTTTCTAACTGGATTTTCTTGCCCTTCTTAAGTGAAATTTTGGCCTCAAATGTTGATTCAATATTTTTAGAAGTTGGAACATAGTTGTCATAGTTATCCAATTCAAAGGCTATCAATCTTCCAACTAAGGCATCCAAAGTTATATTGTGATTTTCTTCACATCTTCTTTCTTGAATAGTAGATACTCTTATTGCATAGATAGGGAGTAATGTTCTGAGAACCTTACTTATAATTGTTTCATCATCAATTGTTCCTCCAGAAGCTCTGATTGCACTAACACTTGCCTTGATTCTTTCAACATATTTTGCAATGTTTTCATCTTCTCTCATTTTCATCTGATCAAACTGTCCTCTTAGGCTTTCTGCTTTGGCTCTCTTCACATTTTCATCACCACCATAAATTTTCTTTAGCTTGTTCCACATTGCATAAGCAGTTGTGCAGTCTTTGATCTCATCAAATTCTTCATAGCTAAGAGCTGATGCAATGTCTATCATCATGGTGTTATGGTTCTTTTTCTCTGCAATGTCTTCAACAGATAATGTGCCAGTAGGAACTGTATATTCTTGATCAAGATATTTGCATCCTGAATCACCAACGAAAGCCAGATGAAGTCTCATGAGACCTTGCCATGTTGAAAATTTATCTCTATTAAGCCTTGGAATTTCTCTCTTGTAAGACATCCTGATCTTTAGCTTAGGTCCTTGAAACCCTTCCTGCAAGCACCAAAAGCTCTGATACCAATTGTTGGAAATATAGATGGAGTAACTGAGAGGGGGGGTGAATTAGTTAACCACAAAAATATTACCATAGATCCCTTAGATGTCTTATTAAATCATTTTCTGCTGTTACTCGGTAAACATACAGAGAAATGTTGTAACTCAGTTATTGCAGTGAGTATTAATTATAACTGTTCTTAAGCATTCATCAGTGATTAACATGCATGCATAAACAAAATAACATGAACACAAGAGACACTAGATTTAACGTGGAAACCCAATATGGGAAAAACCACAAATGTAACTAGTTACTATTTTTCACTCTTCTGAAGTGATGCCCTGTTAGGATCCAACCTAGTTAAAGGTTACAAAACACACTGTTAGGTGTGACCTTGTTAGAGAATTTAATCACCCTATTAGGAGTGGCCTTGTAAGAGATCTTGAAACAATTCAATAGAACTATCACCTTGTTAGAGGATTTACAAAATGGCTGTTAAACCAACTCGGTTAAGAGATTTAGGAATCATTGCTACAATGGTAAGAAAGTAACAATGAAATGACCTGAATAATGATGCAGCTGAATTGCTGATTATAGATCTCTATTTTGCTTCACTAGATCCTTCCTGATCAAATAAATCTTTTCTTCTCCTCAAGGATATCTAACCATCCTTCAAAATTCGAACACACCTTCCTTCAAAATGATTTGCATGTTCACTCACAAACTTCCACACTTGCTCATTATTCTTCACACACACTTTTTAATTCACCACTTGACCTTCTATATATCTACCATTCAAATTGTCAAGTCGGCACTAATAATCATTAACACTCATTACAATAGTCGGCTAGAATAAACAAACTTTATTTCTCAAATTAACAAAATCCTTTATTGGGCCGACCTTGCTTGGTAAATACTAATCCTGAAGAGATTTCCTTCAGTGACGGAGTGAACTCGATTACTACTATGAATTCTGCAACATCCTTTGGAGACTGAGTGAACTCAGTAAACACTAACTTTCCTTTGATAACCATGGAAGCTTGGTTAACACTATTTTCTGCCATACTTTCCTTTGACGCCCGAAAGATTTTGGTAGACACTAAAAATTGCCTGCTGACCGACTGAGCTCGGTAGACACATAGAAATGCTTAATGATATAAAATTTGTGTGACATCAAAGACAACACAT
Organism: Chamaecyparis obtusa; assembly: GCA_027943335.1. Taxonomy (NCBI): domain Eukaryota; kingdom Viridiplantae; phylum Streptophyta; class Pinopsida; order Cupressales; family Cupressaceae; genus Chamaecyparis; species Chamaecyparis obtusa. The sequence continues at coordinate 691,736 of BSBK01005808.1, forward strand.
AATTAGACAATTGTATCCAACAATCTCCCTCAGAAAATTATATCCAACACCTTCACTTTGCTCTTGCTTATGCTTTTGTGAAGTTGATTGATACTAGTCTACCTACATTTAAAAAGTTTTTCTTAGGGATTTATGTGGTAGCCTTATTCATCTTTTGGAATAAGTGAAGAATTTGGTAGATGATACACCATCTCCTAATCTTCCTAATCCTAATCCTATCAATCTTCATCCTATTAATCCTCCTCTTCATCCTAATCTTCCTATTCTGATACCTAATTATCCAGATGTGCAAGATTTCTTTGATTTACCTCCTCCTCTTGTTCAAGATGATATTAAAGGAAAGGGTACAGAAACTTCTTCAAAACCTATTATCCCACCTTATACGACCTTTACTCATGAACATGATAAACAATCACCTCCTGTAGAAGCTTTACATAATATGTACACTATTGGATATAATATGGTGAATAAACAAGGCTATAAAGGTTTAGGGTTAGGAGTTAATGAACATGGTATTAAGTTTCCCATCAATATACCTCCTAAAATGGATATGAGTGGTGTTGGAACTTCTAAATCTCAAGTCAAGTTAAGTGGTGTGGATCTTCTTCTTCCCCTTAACGTTCATCTATCTACATCTCTAATGGATAATCCTAATACTTGTCAAGAAATTGCTAAAACAGTATATATGGAGCTAATGAATTCTAAGAAGGAAAGATTTAGACCTATGCCTATTGATGCTTTAAATAAATTTACATGTCCTTTCCACTATCGTAATACTCATTTGCTTGCCGATTAGAACAACTTCAAATTATATGTTAGAGATAGGGTTGCGCACGGTATTATACCTTTTTCTCGCATCGTCTTACAACTTCTTCATAATTTTGATATAGGGGATTCCCCTCCATTAGAGCTAGAGTAAATGTTCTTATCCTCTTGTCTCATGACTGGGGGGCAAGAGGCATCATTTTATCTAGTCTTTTAGGATCCATTAGGTCTTTTTATTAAGATTTAATTGGTATTCTTTATGTTTCCTTCTTCCATAGTCTTGCATGATGTTTTTATCCATTCCTAGGAATTATATTTTCTTCTTAGAACATCTTTTCTAGGACATGTGTTTTGTAAAAATATCCCTTGTCTTTCATCCCTTGGGGGGAAAGGTTCTTCCTTCCTTCTCTTTTTCTAAGGGAACTTCTTTCCTTAGCTTAAGTGGTATTTGTTTATATTGTAATATTATTTCATCATATTGATAGATATTTTGACTATGGATAACCTTCTTACATGAGAAGTTGTTGTCCTAAGTCATCACTTCTTCTCTATGTTGAAAAATTATGTTCTTTATAAACTCTCACCCTTGCTTTAGTGTTAGAGTTGTTTCCCTCATTCCAAAGATTCCTCTTGCTCTTCTTCACTGGGGGCTTGATGATTGAATCTTTGTTCCCACCTTTTTGAAAGATGATATCTTATTTACACACACTCCTCTTTGGTGGGGGTCTTGGTGATAAGATATTTTTCCTTGAGGATCCTTTTCCATAAGTGACATATCCTTTTCACAATTATCTATACTCTTGGATGTAGGGGTCAATATCTCTCGCTAAGGATATACTATACATTGTTGTAAATAGGATATCTCCTTGCTTGGTAAAGTAGGTATCATCTTCCATCTTTGTTCCTACACTTGGGGGGCAAGGATGTCTTATCCTTCTTTTCTATCTTCAAACATTCACACATGGAGTCACAAATATAGATTGTGAGTTTGGTAGAAGTACTTTAGCCTTGGAGGCTTGGTATGATTTTCTACCTTATTCAAACCTATGCATTGTTATTTCATCCAGTATTCTCTTCTTTTCTAGGGATTCACCTCTTTCCTTGGTTAAGCAGTATTTATCTATTATGTGATATCCAATCATACATAAAAATTATGGTTTACATTTTGGGGATCTATGTCCTTTATACAAATCTTATTTGTTGTTTGACATTGGGTTTCCATGGTTGATACATCTCTCACCTTGGAAACTAAATAGTGTGATATCCCTCATTAAGGGTTACTTTCTTTTCACTTCTTGCATGATATCTTTTACATTCATCCCTTCCATGGCCTCATAGGAGTTGTGACCTTCTTGGCTTGGATTGGGTGTTGTCTATGGATATTGTCTTGATGCTAAAGAAGGCTTTATCCTTGTTATTTCTTTCCTTAACATGCCAAAATAGTATGTTTTTTCCATATTAAGGAGGGGGGCATATATAGGGCCTCCCTTGTACTATAGTTTTTTATTTTTACATGCTAAATCTTGGAAGGTAATGCACATAAGTTGCTAAATCCTGAAAAGACACACATTCATATGCTAAATCTTCTGATGGTAATGCACATAAGCTGCTAAATCCTAAGGAGACATGCATTTTTCAAAATTTTCAATATGCTAAATCCTCTAAAGGTAACGCACATAAGTTTCTAAATCCTGAGGGGACACGCATTTCTAGTTTCAAATATGCTAAATCTTGGAAGGTAATGCACATAAGATGCTAAATCCTAAAAAGACACGCACCTATATGCTAAATCTTTTGAAGGTAACACACATAAGTTGCTAAATCCTAGGAAGACATGCATTTCATATTCATAGTGATACAAGAAGGTGGATCTATGGATATTCCAGAAGCCATCAGAAGATGCATTACAATTGAAAGCACATTTTATGGGCGAACCTATTGGGCTCTCCCTCCAGGGTGATTCACAGTAAGGTGGGCATCTTACCGGGTGAGGTAATCACTTTCTCTTTTCTCTCTTTTTGCTTTCATGCTAGTAGGACTGGATCATGAAGCTATGTTGTCCATAGTGTTTCTCTTGTCTTTCTTATGTACTAATTTATGATGTTATGATAGCTTTCCAAATATGATATTGGTATGAGAAATATTTCTTAGCAAGGTTTCTTATGCTAATTGATTTGGGTTGTTTAGTACTAACCCTTGTTCTTTTGTATACTCTCATGTATGTATGTTGAGTTAGAATCCTTGGTCTGGGGGCTTGTGTCTTTAGCTAAGTGTTCTTTTATCTTATTTTGAATCCACTCGGATCTCTTCTCTCTTCTCCTTTACCAAGAGTTTGCATTGAATCCATACTCTTGCTAAAGTGGGGGCTTAATGTATCATCTTAAAATAGAAGCACTTCCATGTTAAGAGTGTTTAGCCCTCCAAGTAAGTGGTTTAGGGTCATGATTGGCATCTTTGCATTCTCCCTTGTCTTCCACTTCTTCTCTACACTTGATTTCTACATTCTAGGTGAAATTAGGGTTAAGGTCTTAAGGACTTTCTTGATTTTCCCTCTTCTATGACTCTATTTTCTAGGTAGGATTTAGAAATGAGACCTCCTAGTCCTTCATCATATCACTCTAAGGATTTCTTATCTGTTCCAAACACTGGGTCCTGATCTGACATTAATTTCTAAATTTTTGGCACCCCTGGAACTCCTGTTGCAGAACCTGACAAAAGTTAGGGTTTGAGGTCAAAGTCAACCTCAACCTTGACTAGGTCAAGGTCAACCTCAACTCTGACCAAGTTAGGGTTGACCTTGACCTTGACCTCTTCCTGCCAAAATTTCAAAGTTTCATTTGTGGGTAATTTGGCTTTCGGGAAAGTTATTTCCCACTTCCGGGTCGGCTATTTCGGGCTCTAAAATGGTAAATCCTTTAATGGTATTTAATCAAGGTATATTTTATAAAGGTGAGGACCTGATTGGGATTTAATTCTTCAAGGTGGCCCATCTAGAGGAGTGTGCCCTAGATCACTATAAAAGGAGGCCTTCCTCTCTCATTTTCACATCCATCATTCACATCTAAAGTACTCAAGCTCTCAAGGTGATCAAGTAAGCATTCATTCAAGTATTCAAGTCTTCTTCTTCATCCAAGTTCTCCATTGAAGATCAAGGATTCATGCAATCAAGCTTTTGAAGTGATTTGGCTTAAGCATTCAAGATCTATCATTCAAACCCTAGATCTAGCCACCATGGTGGTGTGATCTTCCTTCAAGATCCTTTGTTCATCTTCAAGATCCATATCATTGTTTCCTCAAGGTGGATTTCAAGCATACAATCATGGAGGTTTGATTATGTTATGTTCAAGCTTTCATATCAATATATTTGATTACATTCCAAATACATTTGCATATCTATTGAATTGCATAACTTCATTGTTAGATTCATTTCTACTACTTGCTAGCATTCTCCTATTTCAATTTCAATATTAAGGTTGATTCCAAATCGGGGTTTGACCAAGGCAAACCCCCCATACAACAAACAAAACCATTTTTCTTGTAGGTACATGTGTGGAATCTTGGATCTGAGAGCGAATTCAAATACCCTTTTTGGCAATCTTTTAGTATCTACGAATAGAATCAGAATCAGACTTCAAATAAATAATGTGGTATTTGACCTTTTAAAAGGTCAAAGTCGACCTGTGTGAATTTGGAGAAAAGATTTCTGGGTTTTGTCAACCTCAGCATTTCCAATCTAGAACAAGTGACAAAATCTTCAAAAAGTTCATAAAGAAGCTAGAATTCAACATTTTCCAGATCTGCCCTAATTCAAGGTTAGTATTTGCACTTCAATTATTTCAGATTTCAAGCTTAATCCAACTATAGGAAGTATAGGGTTTCTCTCTCTCTTCCATATTCTTCATAGATTGATTCAATTGTGTATTAACCTCTTGGTTGATCAAATTAGATCTCTCCATTGGGAATTTGGATTTTGGAGTGAATCTTACATTTTTCCCACCCACATACACAAATACTGGTGATTCCAAATTGCCACTATTCAGGTTTGAAGATGGATCCTGAAAAGGTTGAAGCTATTATGAATTGGCCTACACCTATGAATGTTAGTGAGGTAAGATCATTTCATGGTTTGGCAAGTTTTTACCAAAAGTTCATAAGGAATTTTAGTTCAATTTGTAATGCTATGACTGAGACTATGAGAGGAGACAAAAGAGAATTCAAGTGGACACATGGAGCTGATAAAATTTTTGAGAATCTAAAGCAGAAGGTTGCTGAACTATCTATTCTAGCATTACCTGATTTCAATAAAGTTTTTCAAGTGGAGTGTGATGCAAGTGGAAGTGCAATTGGAGCTGTGTTGAGTCAAGAAGGTAAACCTGTTGCTTTCTTTAGTGAAAAGCTTAATGATGCTAGAAGGAAATATTTTGTGTATGATCAAGAATTCTATGCTATTGTTCAAGCACTGAAGAAATGGAGACATTATTTGATACCAAGTGAATTTGTGTTGTATACTGATCATAAGGCTTTACAGTATTTGGGTAGTCAGAATAAGTTGAATCAGAGACATATGAAATGGGTTGAGTATTTGTAGATTTATACATTGTGATAAAGCATAAGAGTGGAGTCACTAACTGAGTTACTAATGCATTGAGTAGAAGGAGATCTTTGATGACTGAGATGAAAATTGAAGTTCTTGGTTTTGATGAGATGAAAGGTTTGTATACCGAGAGGAGTAATGAGAACTAATTTGATAAAGGAGAAACATAGTAGTGGTTTGGCTGGACATTTTGGTATTGATAAAACATGGAATTTGCTTAAGGAGAAGTAATTTTGGCCGCAATTGTATAAAGATGTTCAGAAATTTGTGAAAAGTTTTGGAGTTTGTCAAGTTGCAAAAGGAATGAGTTAAAATATTGGTTTATGTACTGATTGCTGTACCTGAGAAACCTTGGATTGACATCAGTATGGACTTTGTTCTTGGATTACCGAAGATAGTGAGAGGTAATGATTCCATATTTGTTCTTGTGGATAGATTTTCTAAGATGGCACATTTTATACCTTGTAGAAAGACATCAGATGCAATACATGCAGCAGATCTTTTCTTTAAGGAAATTGTCAGATTGCATGGATTGCCGAGGAGTATTATCTCTGACCAAGATAGTAAATTTTTTGGATACTTTTGGAAGACCCTTTGGAATAAATTTGGCACTGAGTTGAAATATAGTTCTACATTTCACCCACAAACCAATGGAGAGACTAAATTTGTAAATAGAAGTTTGGTAAATCATTTGAGATGTTTAGTTGGAGACACACCAAGAAATTGGGATTCTATGTTGGAACAAGTAGAATTTGCATACAATAACTCAATGAATAGGAGTACTAGAAAAACACCATTTCAGATTGTGAATGGCATACAACCGAGAGGTATATCTTATTTGAGAGACATTGTTGATGAGAGTAAGAAAAGTGTTGGAGTAAAATTTGCCAAGTACATGAAAACCTTGCATGAAGATGTGAAGCTAAAGTTGGAAGACAGTAATTAGAAATACAAAGATAGAGCTGATAGATCAAGAAGACATAAAATTTTTGATGTTGGTAATGAAGTGATGGTTCATTTGAAGAAAGGTCGGTTTCCTATTGGAACATATGGAAAGCTGAAGATGAAGAAGTTTGGACCTTGCAAGATTTTGAGGAAATTTGACAGTGGAAATGCATATGAGATTGAGTTACTTGATGACATGGATATAGCACCAATTTTCAACATTATTGATTTGTATGAATATCATGAACCTGATGAAGAAATGATAGTATCAACAAAATATCCTAAGAAGAAGAATGAAGAAGTTGAGCAGATTCTGAATCAGAGAGTTGACAAGAGCACAAGAGGAAAACAATATATGGAATATCTGGTTGTTGGCGAACATATTTGTCTTCCAAGGAAACACTTACAAAATGACCCTTAAAGCCCAAACAAAAAGACTCAACCAACACCAACAGTTGGGTCACTTCACTATTGAAAAGCATAAGTGCCCTCTGAATTATCTGGGTATAGCTCCCCGTGTAAGATTTACAATGAATTGACTAAACTATAAACGATAATGCTTTTAACCTGAAAGCAATAAAGGCTTACAAGTATCTATTCGTAAACATGAGATAGATGTGAAGGGACTAAATAACTAAAAAGAAATAAACAATAAATGATACAAAGTTCATTTTCCTAAACACTGCATTATAGAAAGAAACTAAGAGAGAAAGATAGACTGGTTCTTTCCAAATACACTAAAAACTATAGCTCAAAGTCCACAGATGATCGTGCTGATTATCAGATGTGATAGATACATATTCAAAGAAAACCAATATCACTCAAAGATGAATATTAATCAGAAAATGAGCATCTAAACTCAAAGTTTTAGTATGCTAATATTTTCCTTCTTTGAACACAACAAAATAACAAAGATTTTGTTGTTCCTGTACATTAATCATTATCTGAAAATAAAATCCCTCTTTCCCTGCATTACAATAAAAAACATAATCTATCCCTCCCCTGGCACAAAGTCTCTCAGGTCAGGCAGAATCTGGAACCCCTTTTCTATCATCTATCGGCATATTTATTTCCTTCCCAATGATGTTACCGATTATAATAACCGATTCTTGAATGTCAGGTCTTTTTTACATTCTTGGGAAGTTTCTTATTCTTCCCACATGTATTTACCTTCATGAAATAAACTTTACTATAAGTTTATATATATCAATATCCTATGAAAGTTATTTCTATGAGACTCCTCAATCTTATAATATCATCGTATGTTAAATGGCTTTCTAGGATTTTTCAATACTCCTGTCTGGCTATATCTAATTTGGATCGATATTCCAAATTAATTGACAGTTGCTCTTGTATTCACCATTTGGAGTTGTGGGCCTTCTTGCACGTGTCATGTGTGGTCATTGACATTCTATTAAATAGAATCCATGCATTCTTCAAATCAAATATCATTCAAGCTCAGTTTACTACATGATTACTCATTATCCATAGCATATTTTTTGAGTATAATAAATCAAATTGTAGTAGAAAGACCAACCACTGCCTTCCTCTTTACACCCATCATAGTTGAAAGCATTCCTCTAAGTCAAATTCAGAGAATTCTCATGCAATTCATGATTTATTTTGTTTGGATATTTCTCTGCCACTTCTTTTGTTTCTTTCTACAACTCTATGAGACATATATCGGTAAAGGGATAAGCCTTGGCACCATGGGAAAAAAGAATGGCTCTGGCATCTATTGTCACAGTTTTCCCATTGGGGCCAATTATGACCAAAGATGAAAATGATTTAATGAGGAAATAGCGACTTAGATCCTTCTTAACTTTGTCTCCAAATGTAAAAGCTAACCATGGCATACTTGCATAGTACTCATCAAAGGACTCTTTGTCTCTGTTGCTAGAGAGGAAAACAATCTCAAAGGCTTCCCCATTTTTCTTAAGTTTATTGTATACTTATGCAAGCTTTGGTGTGAATGCTCAGCATGGTGGGCACCAATGAGCAGAAAAATATAAACCAACAGGTCGTAAAGTTACAACATAATGTCAAAAGTCAATTAGCTTGATCTCTTCATTGTAACTAAGTAATACTACTCTTTGCCATGAAGATAGCTTCACAGTATTCACATCAGTGACTGGAAATATACTTTGAAACATAATAGCTGTTAGCTTTAGCTGTCACTCTTCAATTCCAAACTAGCTAAAACAATCAAAGGTGGGGTTTTATAAAGTGTCGATGATGATGACTTGGGCCTTGATTGCGAGCATGTAATATCAGCCACCAGTGAATATTCATTTATTTTGAATGTCAATGTTGGACCATGGGGACACCTTACCACTCTAAGATGAGGTGCATTATCTATATTTGACACCACCAATAAGTATGTTACCCAAAGAGATGCAGCGACATGCACAAAATCTTTGAGAGTATTCTTTCTGTCTTCCTTCAAATTAAGAGTAGTATGGGGAAATATAAGTTTACGAAGGTCCATTTGTAGTTGCTTTAGCAGTGGCAAAAATTTTCCCTTTGATATCACAAAGTTCTAGGCACCTTCTTGTTCTCTTTTTCCTATCTCCAAATGCTGATAGCCATACACTCAGGTGCTCAGGATTCAACCAGGTTAAAATGGTTTTTTCCTAAGTTCATACTCAGACTCTTCTCAATGCAATTGCAGGGTCTCTTATCTTCCAATGGACTGCTAGACATCTGGATTTTGATCATTTTGGCATTTTACAAACTAATTAATCTATTACTTCTCCAGCCTATGTAGTCACCATCGATGACTGCTATATCCTTTATCAATGCATTAACCTTAGCTTCAAAATAATGGATAGAATCCATTTGTTCCCCCCCAAAGTCTAAGGAAACTTGATTTCATGATTGTCGACACCATATATTGCCAAAAGTAGACTTTCCACCATAACTGCCAAAGAGTAGAAAATGAGAATCAATGCGAGTCATTGAATCATATGCACAAGCTGGCAGAGATTCATTGTTGATAGCGAGATGCTTCCACTATGTTGATGCTCTATCAAGGATGATACAGTCATTCAAATTTATTCGGATGATCAATGATAATCCCACATACATGTTATGTAACCGCAATTGCATTTGACTCACTGTTAACATAGTAATCTTCATTCAATTCTGTAGGAATTTTATCAAGATCCAACTCTGGCTCTAGAGCAATGAATTCATTTGACTTACTAGCCAAATGTGCAATGCTTACCCTCCCCTGCTGTGCCTTCTATATCAACTAAGAAAGTATCTTTCCATCTACCAAATTTTGCATTTGAAACCTGTTGGACACCAGTCTACAAATTGTACAGTGCATTTTTCTTTGATTAATGAGACTGCTGCATTAAAATCCTTTGGCACCACATCCCCTCTATACATTAAGCAATAGGCCATGTATTTCCCTTTCCTGGGATCACATTTGGTCATCATGTTATTGGCCTCGAACACAGAATTAGTAATCTCCTTCACTGTCAAAGATTCATGAAAGGCTTTCTCTTTAGATACTACTGGGGCATATGATGAAAGCATAAAATGAATTCTAGGGAGAGGGACGAGGTTTGTTTGAAATTCAGTTATATCAACATTTAAGGCTCCTTGAAACTACAAAGAGGTGGTTATGGAAGATATAACTTGTGACACAAGTCTGTTCAAGTTTTGATACGATGGTCTTTCTATGTTTAGACATCACTTTCATGTCATAAATGGCTTCATTGTCAAGGAGTACTGCCACATCGATGTGCTCCAATAGAGAATGAGTTGAAAGTACACTGTTATATGGTTCTACAATAGTAGTTGAAACCTAAGGAGAAGGATATATAGTGAATCCTAGCTTTGATTTTCATCCATATTCAATAGAAAGATGTTCCAGGAGTAATGATCCTAGTCCAGACTCGGTACCTCCTCCAATGGCATTGAAAACTAAAAACCCTTGCAAACTGCTGTAGTTGTCACAGAGCTTCCTTATTTGGTCTAGAAAAGTATCTAATGCATCTCTGCCCATAGTATAATGGCCTCGAGTAAGGTTATTAGCTGCATCTTCCTTTCTAGAAATAAGATGTTCAGGGTGGAATAGTTTCCTATATGGTCCTGTTCTAATCTCATCAACGATTGTTGGTTCAAGATCAACAAACAAAGCTCTGGGAATATACTTTCCATGTCTAGTTTCACTAAAGAAAGTGCTATGTGCATAGTTTATTCCCCTGGCTGTCTCATCACTAGACATGAAACCATTAGGCTAAATGTCATGCTCTAAAGAAAAGAGTTCCCAACAAGTGTTTCCCACTTGGATTCTAGCCTGTCCCATATGAATATTTATAATCTCTCTCATCTCCTTGCTTACAATCTATGGCCTTGCACAAGCTTCTTCCTATATTTCTCAGATAGTGTCACTTTCAATAGGTAATTTTCCTGAATTTAACTTGCTATGAATTCTTAACCCAAAGAAACAAGCAATCTTCTAGGAGAGTGGATGAAGTCTGCAAACCTAGACCTTGGAATTGAATCACCTTATCTTAAACCCAAACTTCAATCTTGAATCTAGAATCTGGACCATAAAACCATGTTGAAACAAAAATAGAATCTAAAACTCTGAGCTATGGTACTTAAATATGCATATCAAAATCTTGGTAAACTGCAGTGTCAAAAAGAAAAATTTTGATTTGAATCCTGAACCTGCATTTTAGATCCCTTCAATCTAAACTTTGAACCATTGAAACTCTAAACTGAACATAGCTACATTTGAACTCAAACCTATAGGGTGAATGCCTCAAACCAAATGAACCATTTGAACCTACTTTAGCAAATTGAACCACTTGGAACTGCTTTGAAATTGGTTCAAAGAGGTTCAAGACCCTACACTGAAAGTTTAAATACCGGGGTCAATATGGGTACCAACACTGGTAAAGTGGAAGAATACACTGATGGAAGATAGTTCATGGATTTCACAATTTGAGTTGGATGCAGCTTAGATCATACCTACCAAATGATTTAGAGAATCATTTCTAAATAACCCCAAGCTTCTGATGCAGGAGCATCTCAGGTCCTTGGCAATCCTGTGTCACCAAAAGCAATCTGGAGTTTGTCTATGTTGCTTGGTTCCTTCTTTGATCAGGTTGGTCAGTAGTTGTTTGGTTTTCTTTGGTTACCGAGTTTGGTTGGTCATTTCCTGGGCGGTCGGTTATCTCTGGCACTTGGCATTGCTTGTCTACTGTTTGATTATCCTTGGTCATTGACAGGTTTAGTTTTAGTTTTAGTTGAGGCTGGCTTGTGCATTTATATTGGATCATTGATTTAATGTTTGTATCCATCATTGGGAAGCATGTGGTCCTAGATCTGACTATTACTTTTGTTAATTGTGGATCTAAAGGATGACTCAGTTCAGTAGACTCTTGTATAAATGTAGTTGTTTGGTGATAGTTTAGGAAGTTTGGGGGAGACAGAGGATAGTAGACATTAGATTGAAGATTTGTAATAGATCCTCGCATGTTTGAGGACTTCTGAGATTCATTGTAATATCAGGCCATAACCAAGAAGGCCTTACAACCCAGCATGTATGGTTCAATTGATGAAAATATATGAAAGATCTAGCATTCTCTCTCTCTCACTGTTGTGTTCATTTGCTTCCACATGTGTTGTCCAGGCTTGGATCATCAGGGTGTGCCATCCTTTGGCCCCTCTTAACCCTTCCCTTGTGTCAAAGACACTATACGTATGTAGCAGGCTCCTAATAGGGTCAACATCCTTAACAAGATACTTTTGATTAGTGATCTTTGTGGGTACCATCCCCATTGGGGTTTTCCCTTGGCCAGGGTTTCGTCAAGGAAAAAAAAATGTGTTATGAGTTTATTTGGTTATTTCTATGCATGTTATTTAGTTTACTATGTTATGCATGTATCAATTTAATCTGTTATATCCATAATTGGGCAAAAGATAAAGTTTGTAAAATACTGATTCACCCCCCCTCGCATTATTCCCTATTTCTAACAATTGGTATCAGAGCCTAGTTACTCAGAAAACAATTATTCAAAGAAAGCCTAGTAACTTGAGTAAGATCTCTATGGATATGGATCAACTACAAAAGAATCTTGAAGAAGCTCTTGAACAGATTGATATGTTTACTGAAGAAAGAGATACTATGAAAGGGAAATATGATGATGGAAATAACCTCATTGAAAAGCCAAAGAATAAGCTAGAAGAATTGAAATCAGAAGGGGAATCTACAATTCAAATTGAAGATTGTGATGATAATCTTGAAAAAGAAAAAGAAATACTTAAACATGAACTAAAGATAGAAAATATGAAGTTAAGTCTGAAAGATGAAATCAACAAGAATGAAACAAATTTGAAATCTAAGAATGAAAATATGAAATCTGAGAATGAAGATCTAAAATCTAAACTTTGTAAAGTGACATCTGAATTTGACAAAACCAAACTACAGTATGCTGAACTTGAAAAGTACAATACAATTGTGAAAGGTGAACTAACTCGGTCTAAGAAACAACTTGAGAGACTATATTCCACTAGTGAGAATATTGATGAACAATTGTCTTATCAAAAGCCATTCAAATAATGGGAGGTAACTATGAAGAAATAAACAAGGAAACTGAGCAAGCAATAGTAAAGGTAATGACAACAAGTGTTGCAGTAGAACAAGCCAAGGAAGCTGAGCATTAGAAAAATACCTCTCCATCGTTAATTAACATTGAAGATAAATCTATGCATGTGGAAGGAACTAAGATCGCATTGGACAGTGATGATAATCCTTTTAGCAACCTTGAGAACATTGTTGACAATTCGGCTCTAGAAGAACATGCCAGATCAATTGAAGAAGGAAGGAAAGAAACAAGGAAAGAAGAAGAAAAGAAAAGAGAAAATCAAGCAAGTACAGAGATTCAAGGATAGAAAGGAACACCTAGCAAAGAGGAAATCAGTCCTAAACTTGAGATTGCAGCAAAGAAACCCCATATTGAATCTATTTTTGAAAGCTTTGGGAAAGAAGTTGATGATGCTGATCAAATGGAGTTGATCACATCCCTAAACAAGATAATTAGAAAGAACAAGAAAGTAAAAAGCCTTGAAGGATCATTGCTGGAAATAATAGAGAAGTTACAGAGTGTTGTGACTAATCAGATAGTAGAGGTAGATCCATAAGTAAGAGCTAGAGAATTTATAAAAGCATTTGATAATGACCTCACTAACTTATCAGATATAGCTACAGTGAAGGCTCAGGCAACCTATAAGGCCAAAATTTTTCTTGATGTAAGTTAGAATATTAGAAATGATATTAACAATTTGGATGTATGTATAAAAGATCTTAGAAGGACTTTGGACAGAGGTAAAACTTTGTACATTCAGTGTACAAATTCTGAAAATCATGTTTCATAAGTGGTTGAGAAGATTAAGGATAAAGAAGTAGAAATTCAGTCAGAGGTAAATCTGTTAGCCAACCCTAATGTGAAGATGTTAGATGTTGAGAAAAGAATCAGCAAGATGTATGATGAAATAAGGATTCTTAATGATGAAAAAGATAAGAAAGTGAAAAGATTCTCTCTTCTTAGAGAGCACATTTCAGTAAAGATTGGGGCATAGTTTAAGGACAATTGGAAGAATGTCCTATTAGGAATAGTCCCAAGAGATAACTAAGCGGGGGGGGTGAATCAGTACAAGATTTATCCAATTAAGTATACTTAAACATAAAGCATAAACACAATGAAAGAACACATGAACACAACACCAATATTTTAGTTACGGGGAAACCCAAATAGGTAAAAACCCTGGTGGGAATTGACACCCACTAATATTTTGTACTAGTGTATTATGATCCTTGTTAGAAGATCCTTAAGCCTGTTAGGAGTTTCTTTACAATTCTTTAAGTACAGTAGACCTAGTCAAGGGTCAGACCCTATTAGGAGTCTTTTACAATTGTCCCTGTTAGGGGAGAGGACACACTGTCTAAGAGCTCACTGCTCAAAGGGGTGAAGGCTACAACCTTTTTTTTAATAGATACACACTATATATGGATCTTGGTGAACTATGCTTTGACCTATTGTCTGATCAGTTCCAATGTATAGCATAAATAATTTACTTGGTCACATAGATCTTCTTCTGATGGTTCAACACTTCGCACACTTTTCTCTGCTCTTCTTAATCAACTATGAACCACACTCAAGCAATCACAAAAGATTGCCTATAAATATCTTCCCTCTAAATGATATAATCAAGTCAGTCTATTAGAACCACCTTGAAATCATATTAGATAATTCATAACAAACTCCAATAACAATTTAGTCAGCTCTACTAAGCACGCAACATATTCTAGGACCTGTCCAATAAGATAATTGTAGACACACGCTACACATTGTCGGCTCTACGAAAAAAATTGTATCTTTCTCCTTAAGTTGAATTACTTCATGTGCTCTTAACCAAACATCAATAACTCTCCTCTAAGCTTAACTCCAAGGGCACATACCCAAAAGATAGGCGCAACTCCAGAACCAATAAAATCTCTTTCGGCTCTTCTAAATAAACACAGGAAACTACTACTGGCGAATAATGATTGCATAAATTCACTTGTACTAATCATCAAACTCTACGTCCATGAATGTAACATCACTAAAAAATCTCCAATATATATCCAAGTGCACAAGGCTCCATGATAACTGTATGAACAACCATACATAGAACATTGCCTGCAACTCTATCAGGAACACTGCTGACACAAGCTGCTATATAACTGTCTATACTAACAGTTAACCTCTGTGCCCATGATATCATGCTGATATCATGTCTATGATACATATACTAAAAAATTACTGCATAGGACTTCCACACATGCTACTTTCCATATGTTTTCATCAATGACAAACATACAGTCAGTACTGGCTTGCTGGAAAATCTCCAACATGTCCTTCATCCAAGACATCCTATGAGAAGTTCAACTTTGCAAATCTTCATGCATGTGAGATCACATCTTATGGTCTATGTGCACTCCTTAGTGTTTTAGACATAGTAAAGAAGGCATGGGAGAAGGAGTTAGAGAACATTAAAGTAAATTTTTTAGATTGTGTTGCAATCCTACTGGCTCTGCAATTTTGAATCAAGGTAAATATTTTTGAGATCGCAGTTTTGGCACCTTTCTTTTTGTCATTGCTGTTAAAGGGGGAGTGATAGAAGAAAATTGATATATATGTTAAGGAAGTATATTCCTAGGGGGAGTATAGTATATAGATAAGATATATGGAGATATAAGTATATCGAAGATATAATTTTTGTTATGGCCACAATTTTGAGTTTTGAAGTTTTTGGACTTGGCCATTTTTCTCATATGTTGCCACCAATGACAAAGGGGGAGATTGTTGGAAATTTGGCTGAGTTAGATATCTAGATGTTGTCATTATGGAAACATATGATCTACATGAAGACCGCATATGACAAAGAGCAAGTATGATAGAGTGCAAAGCAAAATTGTCTAAGTGTGTGTAGTATTTTCCCAGTGTAACTTGAGATAATTTTGATTGGAGATGTTGATTGGAGTAAGTTCAATGCTTGTGCACTTGAACATAGATACTATGATGCATATTGAAGACTCACCTAAGAATGCAAGTTTGTACGACATGTATGGAAGAAGTTATTGTAGTATTACTAGAGACAGAGCTGAAGTCGTTAGGATAAAGAAAGAATACAGAACAAGTAAAGAGTTAAGGGATTATTTTATTTATCTAAATAATGTCTTAATAATATTAGGGATGATATCCTAGATGTTAACCCTTGGGTAAATATGTGTTTCATATTTTGTAAAGCCGACTGTAAAAGTTATTATTCTTAATAACTTATATAAATGTAAGAGATATGTAATGCGAAGAAAGAAGTGATGTAAGTAAGTGAAAGTAAGAATAACATATGTATGCAAAAGCTATTGATGCAAAGTTATATATGTGAAAGATCATAATAGGAAATCTATTCAACAGTAGTGAAAGGTTATGTACCTTACCCTTTTGTAATCAGATACTATTGTACATTACTTGTTTGGGCAGTGGGCTCATCTTGTAATCATTTTGTGTTCTACCAACTCTTAGCAAGGTTGAGGCTTCTAACAAGGCCTAAAGTCCCTTAATTAGGATTGAGACACTATATGTATGTAACAGGCTCCTAATAGGGTTGACATCCTTAACAAGATACTTTTGATTAGTGGATCTTTGTGGGTACCATCCCCACCAGGGTTTTCCCTTGGCCAAGGTTTCCTCAAGAATAAATGATGTGTTATGAGTTCATTTTCTTTATTGATATGCATGTTATTTAGTTTACTCTATTATGCATGTATCAATTTAATCTATTATATCCATAATTGGGCAAAAGAGAAAGTTTGTAGAATACCGATTCACACCCCCTCTCGGTATTCCCTATTTCTAATAGGACTTGGGGCCAGGGATGAGGTAAACACCACCCTAGGTTAGGATTGAGGTTGTCCCTGACCTAGGTTAGGGTCTAGGTCATCCTTGACCCTACCAAGACATCTTTGACTCAGACAGTCAGAAACTTCAAATTCTCAAATAAAACTATTAGGAAAAGGCTAGAAATGAGGAGGAGAGAAGCAGAACAGGGGGGAACAACCAGATACATGCAAAGACCTGATCAAGGTGCTTAACATGACCCCATACCACTCACTCAGAGGGATAAACACTCTTAACATGGAAGTGCTTCCATTTTAAGATGATACAGGTACCAATTGTATTTATGTTACCCTTTATATGATGTTGTAGTTATCATTCATTTGTATACATGGGATTTGTAATTATACCTAATCTAAAGTAATTAATTAATGTTTACGTAAGCTACATCAAGGAACCCTTGAGATTTGTAATCTATGTAGCATTGTATTCATGTGTGAGTTGTAAATTATACTGTATTGCTTCCGCATTGTAAAACATTGTTTTTGTTGTTTGTTAACACTTAAGACAAAAATTATTCTGTAAACTTAGTTGCATGTTTAGGTTAATTTCTCCTGGGTTCCCTGGTAGGGCATTACACTTGGTATTAGAGCCCGAGTTTCTACACTGGGAACTCTAGGAAGTTGTGTGCTCATTAGATCTTTAAAGTGTCAAAACTTGAACCAAATTTAGACATATGACTATTTGGTATTTTAGACTATTGTTTATGAACCTAGAGGTATGATATTAAACTTGTATGTTAGGATTGGATTTTATATGAGTGTTGCATTAACTAGGTTTGCATGAACCTCGTATGTTATTATTTGATGTAGATACAAATGTTTTCCTTATACAATTGATTAGTATATATTTTCTATAATGATGAATGAATAAAGCTTTAGATCTATTTAAATTTTGAATGAATGATTGATCAATATGATTTTCAGTTTATTCTTAAACCAAAATTATATTGCTCTTAATGACTGTATATCATGTTCTTATTTTATGGCTTGTTTTCACATGTTGTGTTGTCTATTGTTTTAGTAAATGCTTTGTGCTTGAGGGATACATATCCTTATCTATTTGTAGGCTTCCAAGAGTAAGCCTAATTTTAGGGGAGGTGGATGTAATGCCCCTCCCATAGTCTGATTTTCTATATGCTATGGTTATTTTAGGATGATGAATTATATGTTAGGATATCATTCATGTCTATGGTTTTACTGACCTCATACTTGCATGTTTATGGTTGATTTTTTTGTTTTATATTTATGTTTGATGTGCTTGATGTGATTGAGGGACGGACTCATAGTTATTTTCTTGCGAGATCTGCATGATCGGTTGATGCCCGCCATTGTCTGTTGTATATCTATACATGTATGTACATGCTTCTCTTTTTATGCAGGTTTGCAGGTACTTAGCATCAACTTCCCTGAATTGTCAGGATGAGCGTGCCCTATCACAACATCTCAAATGGTAAAAGAGGGGAGATAATATTCAGATCCAAATCCTAACCTAAGCCATACTATTGTCTTGAAATAGTGGACAAGATTATGTTATTCCACCCTTTTAAACTCATCCAGTTAACGTGAGTTTATACCCATGTTCTTGAGTATGAATGTGGTTCTTTAGGTTCATTTGAATTTGGTTACTGGTGTGATTTCTATATTTAGATTATTTAATTAGATTAAATTGTGTAATTTAAATAAATTAGATCTTTGCTATTTTTAAGCTATTTATATGAGAGATTATTTAATTAATTGAACATTAATTAAATATAATTATTTAGTTTAATTATTATTTAAAAGTTTATTGTATGATAGAAGTATTTAATTAATGAGAATTAATTAAATACACCCACCTTAAAATTATTTAATTGTAAATTTAACCTTTTCAATTAAAATGTATTAATTATTTAAGAGTTTATTTAGCATGTGGAAATTATTGTAGACTAAATGTTTTATTTTTTAAATTAGTAGAATGCATTAAGTTGCACAATCAAAATTGGTTAAATTAAATTAATAGAGTGAGTTAATTTTAAGTTAAGTGTTTTCAACAAGAGCAAATTAGGAATTTGACTTTAGTTTAACCGAAATTAAACTGAAAACAAGAGTTTATTTTATGCAAGCTTTTTGTGGAGTTGAGTTCCAAACCCTCGCATGTGGAATTGAAATTCCTAGATGTTGAAGGTTTGGCCATTATTCTCAACACACAGGTTTTGAGAGATTTTGGCAAAAGGTTGATTTTTTGAGCAATTGGTTGATAACTTGGATCTCCTTTGATTCTGGTCTTCGTCAGTTTCATTCTTTGGTGTTTTTGAAGTAGGATGCGATCATCCTAAAAATTTGAAAGGAATGTTTTCTTCATACTTGATGTTTATCATGTCTGAAATTTTATTCTATGAACTCTCTCTCTCTCTCTCTCTCTCTCTCTCTCTCTCTCTCTCTCTCTCTCTCTCTCTCTCTCTCTCTCTCTCTCTCTCTCTCTATTCTAGAATTGGTTTTATGGAAATCCTTACTGCGTGCATTCTTTGATTTTGATTTTTTAGAATAGATTTCATTAAGGATAAATTTTGTGTAATTCTGGTTAAATTGATGTTAATTGGCATCTCTTTGGGAATTGGATCAACTAGAAAACCTAGGCTTGGAAAATATGACTTTTGTGAAATGTATCTGGTAGATCTGAAGATTTGATGTGAAACTCTATAGAATACCTATGGGATTTTTGGCTATTAATCTAGTTTTTCCATTTATTCTACAATTAATTATGTTATTAAAAAAAAATATAAATACCCCCCGTACCTTGTTGTTATAAACCAGCCTGTTGTTGTGTTCTTATATATATATAATTTTATTTTATTTAATATATATTTTTAAAAAATATGTATTTGTATTAAAATTATAATTTAAAAGAAAAAATTAAAAATAATAATAATTAATAAAGGTTGGGGAGGCGGTTATAAACCAACCCCCCCACCTTTTCGGCAACCCCAAGGGAGGGTTGTCGTGCGCATTACCCCGTGGGGTACTGACGCATGCAGTTCCCGAGGGGGCTGCCATGTGCAATGGCCATGGGGGAATGCCCCACGACAGTCCCTGGGCTATTGTGCACAGTACACCATGGGCTGTCGTGCGCAATAGGGTGGACCCCCCCTCCTTATTTACTTTTTAACATATACTTTTTTTAAATTATAAATTTTTATGTTATTTTAAATTTTGTTTTCAAATGTAATTTATTTTACTTTTATTTAAATAAAAAAATGAAAATCAATGGGGTTGATTTGTATTTTGTTAATTTAATTTATTAAATGGTATTATTATGTGAGTGTGATGTTATATTTAATTTAAAATGGTAAATTTATATGGTTCATATATTTATTATTTTATTATTTGAAGATTAATTTTAAATTGTGTTGCATGTAATGGAATTGCATGGAGATTTTATTTTTAATATTTAATTATCCTTTTTATGCATGTGTTTTTTTGTCTTAGTGGAATCGATTTGGCAACTAAAATTAAATGCATTGACTAAGTTGTTGGTTTTTATATGGTACTTGTATTTTTCTTCAAATTAGTCTATTTTAATTAATTTTGTTTAGCCTTTTATTACCCTATGTGGTGGATTAAAGGGTTAGAATGTTAGCCAATAGGAATGTAATCCAGGGGCGGGAATTAGATGTTTTATCATGTTTGTTTGCCTTGCATACTCGACTGTAATCGATTGATTTGACCTAACCCTATGTGAAGATTGTTCTATGATACTCTTATGTGATGTTTTGTATAACTATGTTTTGCTTCATATTCTAAATGGGGGAATATGGTGTTGACTTTATATGTCATATCCATGGGATCAAGAGTATATTTATTGTGGATACTTGTAGAGTGTTTTGTGTTGTTATGGTTAGAGACCTGTTGCATGTTCCTGTTATTTTATGGAATTGTCCTGAGGAACATTATTATCTTTGATGTTATTTGGGTTGTGAACCTAGGTAGGTTAACTAAGTGTATAGGCGGGAAGTGACTTGTAATTGGTGTTGGGGTCCACAAGTGGTTGCTAGGATATCTTATTACAAGTGGTGTAATAAGTGATAATTAATGACATTAAGAGTTTTAAATGAATGAATAAGATAGTATGTGCCTCTCCCATGCATGAGTTTCTGATTGAGTTTTGACTAGGATGGGAGTGGGAAGATGCTTGCCATCCACTTGGACTACATATAGCATAGTTAGTACCTCGTCTATATGAGAGGTTTCTGATACCACATAGAGTCACTAGGGCGTTGGGGTCTTGAGAGACTACCAGGATAACCTTAGAGTTGGCTTGTGTGATGACACTTTCCTCTATGCATCTTAGGTTTCCTTCATGTGTTGGTTGTCTCTGGTTGAGTATATTTTACCTTGTTATCCTATTGTACCTTTTGAGCTAGAATGCTTTTAGGATATCTTCCTTGGCTGTATTATGTTGATGTTTGATGTTTGTTATCTGAGTGGGATCTGTTGTTATCTCTTCAATATGGTGGGAGTAGACCATTCAGGCTCTACGAGGTCAGGTGCTAGTGATTCTTTTACCATTTGAGATTCTGATGTTCGTATACCAGTGCTGGATGATCCCTATGATAGTTGATCCATCTTGTTCTTCATCGATGGAGATGTGTTCTTATCTTTCTCATTCTATATTCTTGTATCAATTATTCAGGACATATCATGTTGTACTTTATTTTGGTTATTGTATAATTACATACCTTGCAACATGTGCAATGGATGTGGATTAGCATGGATACCTTATGGTACTGGAATTGTATTTATGTTACCCTTTATATGATGTTGTGGTTATCATTCATTTGTATACATGGGCTTTGTAATTATACCTAATCTAAAGTAATTAATTAATGTTTATGTAATCTACGTTAAGGAACCCTTGAGATTTGTAATGTGTGTGGAGTTGTAAATTATAATGTATTGCTTCCGCATTATAAAACATTGTTGTTGTTTGTTAATTTAATCACCTAAATTTGGACAAGATTAATCATGTGAGTAATCAAGGAAAAACTAAGGTAAAATCAAGGCAATTGAATCAAATCAAGCATTTATCAAATCAAAATTCAAATCAAGCCTTAATTCAATTTAATTGAAAATCAAAAGTCATTGAATTCAATTTAAATCAAATAAAGCATGATAAATCAATCAATTGTGTAATTAATCTAATTAAATACATAGTTCATTTAAATCAAATCAACCCATTTAAGGGGTACACATGGCTAAACATATTAATTAAATTCGATTAATTAAATCCTATTTTCCTCAACCACCAAATGGGAGGAAAATGCATCAACCAATACGATTTGAGAACCATACTCACATGGATCAAGCTCACATCGAATCTCCACCACCCATAAGGAGAAAAAATCTTCTCCACCCATTTTTTCCTCTTGTCCAAAGCTTTGAGGACAAAATATTTAAATGGTCTCCAAAGGTGGAACCATGGACTCAACTCTCAGCTAACCTTGATCAACTCAACTACACCCCCTATCCTTTCCAAAATCTATAAAAGCAATGCATAATTCACTCAATAATGATCCACAAATTTGAGAATAGCATCAAACCTCTTAAAAATTAGAGCTAGAAAGGAAAATCTAGGAGCTAATTAGATAATTTCAATTTTGAATTAACATTGTTATTAGCTTTGCTTATCATTCTCATTTTAGGACTGTCACTAATGGAAGCTTGCTGAGAGCTTTATCATAGCATCCCTAAATAGAGATCCATAGAGTGCTTAATGTTGGAATTAGGAGAGATAGGGTACTGAGAGGGGAGGGGTGAATCAGTGCCCACAAAAACTTTTACTTGCAAACCTTTCAGATCTATGACAGTAAACAATAATAACCTTGCAAAATAATGTGTATCTGTAATCACCTAAAAATGGTCATCTAGACTATTAGCCCCTTTTGCTAAATCATAAATTGCTTATTCTAGATCAAATCCTGATTCTATCATTTATTCGATTATTTTCTATGGGCTAACCATCTTATACTAAGTTTTTATTTATTTATTTAAAAGGAATTCACTCCCCTTTTATTAAATAAAAAGCCCCCACTTTTCCCATTATCCTAAGTTGCACAAATAAAACACTATTCTTATTTTATAAAAAGAGAAAAAAATAAAAAAATAAAAATCTTATTTAATTAAGAGAACATGCTCCCTTTTAATTCATTGAAAAGCTCTTAAAAAAATCTTTTTAATAGAAACCACTTTTCTAAAAATAATAAATAAATAATAAAATTAAAATAAAAATAAAAAGACTTTTTGTCTTCACATGAATGCACACTTTTCAAGGTGAGGGGAATATCTTTTTGCCTCTTAATCTCTTCCACATATCTTTTTGCCTCTTAATCTCTTCCACACATCTTTTTTCTGCCTCTTAACCATGTCCATTGATTTTGCCTCTTGAGAATCTTGAGCACATGGATCAACCAAGATTTAATTTCCACCTTTGATAATTCTTTTTTGCCTCTTAATCTTGACCGTTCGTTCATTTCTAAAATCCTTTAAAAGGAGACTCTCTCCTCATTCTTAATCATTCATTTTTGCATTCATCTTTTGCATCATCCATCTTTTGCATGATTTATCTTTTGCATAATTCATCTCTTGCATTATCATTCTCTTGGAGTCTTGGCATCTTAGCATCTTGGAATCTTGGAGCTTCTCAATCTTGGCATTTTGGAGTTATGGTATTCTTAGATCTCTCATATTGAAATATTGCATCATCATTTCATTTTTATTCTTGCATCATAGCTTACTTTCATTATTATTGCATTTTTAATCTAGTTTCCTTTATGCTATAGATTAGCTCACATAGTTTAATTAGCAAGGATTTGTAATACTTCTATTTTTCATTTTTATATCTTAGCTTGCATCTTCATTATAGCATAGTATTGCATTGCATTCTCATTTAGATTTCTTGTGGATATTGGCATTCTTGCCCTTTTCTTCATTGAATCTCTCATTGCATGGTTTACTAGCAAGGTTATAGGCTTAATAGCTCTAGCTGAGAGAAAACTTAAAATACCCTTGCACTCCATGCCTAGGGAGCTCTAGGTCACTTTCTCAAGGTTTCCCTCTCATGGATTCCCTTGGATATAATGACTTAGAGAAGTGCACTTTTTAGAGTACACATTTTTTGGCTCCCACTGTGGGGCAGAACACTCTTGTTTTGTCCTTCATTTTATGAATTTTTCATCATCATTTAGATTTAGTTTATTTGTAGTTTATTATTGGATTTTTGATGTGCTAACCATTGTTAGATTTTGGATTTTGCTAACCTTGTGGGCCTAACTAGTTGTTTTGTAGGTGCTCTTGCTTGAAGGAAATTGATACATTGCATGCAAAAGGGCTACCAATGGTTTTTGTAGGGCTGCCCAAAGCATAATCAAAAGCAAAAAAAGAAAAAATTTCAAGTGTTTGTGATTTATTTCCTTTCAAGTGTGGCATTTACTAATTGTTTTAGGAACTTTAATACCTTGTGAAAGAGATTTTGAGGTGGTAGGAGAAGTATGCTCTTCACCTTTAGGTGAACCAAAAAATCTTGACCCATCTTAAGGTTTTGGAAGCAAGGGGGTAATTGAATTTGCTTGGTGTGTTTGGGAGAAGTTTTTGAGATAGGGGAGTATGCTCTTCACCCTTGAGGTGAATCAAAAACCTTGAACCTCAAAAATCATCCATTCTTTATTTAGTTTAGGATCCTTTAGTGGGCTTGCTCTTGAGAAATCAAGAGGAACGACCCAAGTGGGGACAAACCTTTTGCCAGCTATTCCAACTCACTATAATCTCAAGGCTACCTCAGACACTAAAAACCTTGGTAGACATAACACTTGTCTTCGCTTGATGTGAGTAGCTCATGGGATTGTGACCATGGGGAAAGCATTGAGCAAGAATGCTTAAGGTACTCTTGAGGCCGCGAGGTCCTAGTCCTTTATGAGCAGCAAGAGGGGTGTTATGAACGGAAGCCCTTACTAAGAACCATAGGTTAGAAGCCACCTTTATTTTAGCCACTTATCTTCTTAGTGCAAGGATTGATCCAAGTGGACTAACCTAGATCACCCCAAGATACTCACCATATGTGTCCCTTTTGTTGTGTTATTTGACACTTCCATGACAAAGCCAATATCTCTTGTGGGAAACCACTTGGTGTGAGGCAAGGGGGCATCAAGTTGTGGGCTAAGTTGGTAAGTATTGAGTCTTGTCTTGTAGGTAGATATTGCTTGAAGTGTTTTCAAATGTGCTAAACCAGTGTAAAAATTTTTACATATAAACAATTGGTAGCTTCCATAGGGTGCAATTTTATTTTTGATATCACAAGTGCTTGTATTGGCAAGGTTGCTTTTGCCCTTGTTCCAAGTGTTTTATGACATGTTTGATCACCTACTGTTTGCAAACTTGTCTTTTACTTGTTGTTATTGTCTGTCAAACTGATAAATTGCACTATCGAATCTTTGAAACCGATCAAAATGCTTTAAAACTAAAATCTTTATGTTCACTGGTCAAAGAATCACCCAAATCTACAACAGTATCGCGTGCCTTACTAAGAAATATCACGCGATAGTTCATGCCTACTGTCTATTGCTTGCTTTACCTGAAGTCTGTCACTCTGGTATATTAAGGTTTGTCACCTGGTATAAGGTGAAGTATCACTCTATCTTAGGAGTATCACCCTATTTTCCTAAGAACTATCGCCTGGGTCATTTCTACTGTCCTATCATGGCTGCAATCTGGAGCTGCTAAACTTGCATTTTAACCTATCATAGAGTGTCCTTTCCTATTCTTACCTAAAGCTAGTTTGTTATCTGCATGCTTAGAATTGTTATAGACTAAAACAAATGAGCTAAAACTATTGGATTTGAGCTTAACAAATGCTACTCTTGATCACTTGTCACATCACGGTTACCTCTCTAGCTACTTTCTTATTGAGCTTCTTGCTTGCTGCTTGGCTTTAGTCAATTGATTGCTGTAAGTGCTTGAGCACTTTTGATGAGCCATCTCTCTCTATTGTTCTACATTGACAAGTGATCCTTATTAGCTTTGCTTATCTTAAATCTGAGAAACTTTGTCTCATTCTATTAGTAAACCAACATCTCTTTTCATGCCAGTTACAACTCAGTCTCAATTTGAGCAGGAGAATCACCCTCTATTCACTTATACATAGTTACCTTCTCCAAGTAGATGTTCAAAAGCACCCATTAGCAATGATAGTTCTAGTTTTGACCAATCTGAGAATTTCAAGGCTACACCGTGGTACAAAGGAGGTTTCCTCTTTTCTGCATTCAAGACCCCTAAAAACACAGATAGTGTCTCACTCACTTTGACTAAACAAGAAATATTTCAACACCTACAAGAACACTTTGAGTGTAAGGATAACCAAGCGTGCTTAGACAAAGAACACAATCAACAAAGGATGGATGCTACTAGGCGCATGGCTTCTAGAGGAATGTCTTATGAGCAACCCGAGACTAGTAACTTTGAGCATCGACCTCTTTTTAATGACAACAATGGAAACAACACGCCACCAAGATCTCCACCAAGGCCAACTTTTGCTATGCCTTCTTCACCTCCTAGGCCTCCTCCCTCTCAACATGAGGCAGAGGTTGATGATGAGATTTCTGGTGAGGATCTTATGAGATTTGAACAAGATGTGGTCTCCCAACGAATGATGCATAAGCTTTTAGAGCGTAATGGCGATCAATATTTTCAATATATGACTTCTAGAGGATACAAGCTTCCTCCTGGCTATGATGTCAGACAAATTATCCATCAAAGAGTACCAACTAAATTGGAAGTCCTTCAAGAAGAACTACATAGGACAAATCAACGCCTTACCCAAATGGCAATAGAAAGAGAGCCTCCAAAGGTCTCTTTTATAGAATCAATTTGTGCTCTTCCTTTTGATAAAAGTCTATACATGGTCCCATTTCCTAGGGATATTGAGGTTCCCAAATATGACAAGTATGATGGAAATGGTGATCCCCAAGACCATGTGTGTCACTTTTATGCTCTTAGTATGGACTTTCTTCATGAAGACACATTTCTTCTATGATTATTCCCTCGAAGCTTAAGAGGCCAAGCTTTAGAATGGTTTGCAAAATTGACACCACCTCTTAAGACTTTTGATGAGTTGGCTCAGTGATTTACTTAGCATTATTCTTACAACATCCAACAACCTGTCACCGTGATAGATCTTGGTAATCTAAGACAACATCAAGGTGAGCCATTTGCAACTTACAACATTGGAAGTCATTGTATTCTCGATATCCTCGTCAGCTACCTAAAAGAGAAAAGATTGACATTTTCATCAACACACTTGTACCTGAGCTATTTTATGATCTAAGGAAGCAACTGTTCTCCTCCTTCCATGACATGTTTGAAAGTGCATATCGAATTGAGGATGTAGCTATAAGAAAAGGGGACATTGTTATTAATAAAGATGCTAAAGGCAATGGAAAAGACAAGAACAAACCTTGGAATAAGAACAAGTATGTTGTTACTGATGGGGTCATTGAGGCTCCTAAAGTTAAAGAGCCTTCTTTCAATCTCTCCAATGCTATCTATGTGGAAAAACAACAAGAAGCTACCAATGCTCACAGTGCTCCTAAACTTCAATGTGCAGATAAGCCTAAGAAGTCATTTCAAAAGTGAGTTTATACCAAGTTGGCAAAACCTTACGATGTGATCCTTAAGACTTTGGTTGACAATGGATATCTTACGCTTCCTGATAAACCTGGTAACTATGATCCACCTGTTAGACCTGATTGGTGGAGAGAGGATCATTACTGCCATTATCACACAAACAAAGACATCTAACAGACAATTGTTTTAAGCTTAAGGATGATATTCAAGACCTCATTGATGACAACACAATTTCTACTGATGGCTTAACTAAAAATTCTAATCACACAGCTTTCAGGGATCGTCTACCTAAGCATGACAAGGGGGAAACCTCTCAAACACATAAGAAGAATCATGATGCAAAGATCAATTACACATATCATTTTAATATGCCTGTGATTAACATGGTAGAGCCGGTTGAGAGTGTTCTAATGATGAGGTCTCAAGATGATAATAAAGCCAATCATGTTAAGCCAAAGTTAGTCTTGCAAACACGTGGTAGTTCATCTTCCCTAAGTGAGACACTGAATGTTGTTACTAGGGGCAAGCCAAGATTGTCCTTAAAACTATGCAAGATCCCAAGCAAGCTTTGCCTTCCAAACAAGTGGCTCCTTCAACCACCCTTAGCTATGATCTTGTCCAACATTTGCAAAAGACACCAGCATAGATATCTATCCTTGAGTTGCTTCAGTTATCCCCTTCACATAGAGAGATTCTTGATGAGGCTCTACGTACAAAACATGTTCCCAATGACATTGATCCAGATCGATTCTAGGCTATGGTCAACCACATTTCATCTCTGCTATCTCTCTCCTTTTCTACAGAAGATGACATATCTATTGCTCACCCACATAATCTAGCTTTACACAATGAAGTTCTAGTCTACAATACCTTAGTCCGCCGAGTCCTGATAGACAATGGTGCAGGGTTAAATATTGTTTCTTTCAATGTCATACAATAGTTAGGTTTGTCAAAATTTGTTGTGGATTCTAAGAAGAAGATTACTATAAAAGCTTATGATGAAGTGGAAAGATCTTCCAAAGGTCTTGTTATGTTGCCTGTCTGAGTGGGCCCTATCATGAAAGATATTAACTTCCAAGTATAGGACATTCCACTCGCATATAACATTCTTTTGGGTCATCCTTGTATCCATGACATGCAAGCTGTTCTTTCCACTTATCATCAGTGCGTCAAATTTCCATACAATGGCACTGAAGTTGTGATTCTTGGAGACCATACTATTGCTATTAATGCTCTTGCTGCTGTTGAAAAATTTGTTCCTCACAATGAACCTACCGTTGATCCTAGTACCTCTCTAGTTGCTGCTAAGAAATCACTTAAGATGATGAGCCTTGGTATGGGTGAATATACACTAGATTCCTTTGCTTCTATACCCATTTCTCCTAGGTCATATGGGAAACCTTCTGATAAGATGAATCCTTCCACTTCTGCTATGGTGATCTTTGATACTTTTGTCCCTTCATCCATTCCTTTAGAAGCAGAAAGAGAAGAACAAGTTTTTCAAGAGTGGATCTATAGAGAAGATTCTAGGAATACTCCCATGCTTAGTAATTCAGACACAGATAAAGATGAGTCACCACTACACACTATGGCTCACATGGGAGATGATCTTCCTTCTACTTCACTTCTTTGGGGAGAAGAATGTATATCTACTGATGATATGGCTGAGGCCTCTATGTCTAGAACCTATGTGCCTAAATAATCATTGCACTATGATAGACAACGTCGCAACATTGCATGACTGCTACAAAGAGGTGATCTCTCACATAATGACGTGAGTATCTCTACTTCTCAGCATCTTAAGCCTCTTCCAGAAGATTCTTCCATGACAAATATGGATGTTGATGTAGTTTATACCT
The DNA here is from genome assembly GCA_027943335.1 of Chamaecyparis obtusa. Classification (NCBI taxonomy): domain Eukaryota; kingdom Viridiplantae; phylum Streptophyta; class Pinopsida; order Cupressales; family Cupressaceae; genus Chamaecyparis; species Chamaecyparis obtusa. The sequence goes on from BSBK01005808.1 coordinate 721,011, forward strand.
CTCGTAACCATCCCAATGTAGTCGATGAGTCTCGTGAAGGGTTTGATGGGTTTGTTCCCCATATTGCCTTAGTATACTATGTTGGTCCTTCTATGACAAATCTAGATCTAGCTACTTTTGGAGCTTACCCTATAGGCTCAACTTCTCTTGTCACCAGAGATGACACCTCTCACATAAATGTTGTTGAACCAATCACTTCATTTCATCTTGCATCAACACCTATTACTTCTTCTACCAATGAACTAGCAACAAAAAAGATTGAATCAGCAATCAAGTATCACAAGCATCAAATCAAAAGAAAAGAGCAATGGTCAGATGGTGAAAACCACATTGTGGTGGTATCCACACCTAAGAAAAGTAAAAATAAAAATCTGCTCAAAAATAATGATTCTCAAATAAAAGATGACAAGTTGATTCTCTACAAAAAAATGGTACACTACTTCAAGCATGATCTCATATCTATTATACTTCAGTCCATTCCTAAAGTTGAGAACAAAGTTTCTAATGCTTTGGTTGCTTCAACATCCATCTTATGAATGAAAAGGCATAAATCTTGCTTCAAGTTCCTGGTGGATGAATTACGCTATCCTGCTCACAAATCTTACAATCCTACCATATTTTCATATCTTCCACCTCATATTCCTCTTGGAAATCCACCACGCCATTCTTTCTGCCATCCCTTACACTTTTCCTTTGTCTTTGGTGACTTGTATAGGAAGGGTCTAGATGGAACTCTCCTTAAGTGTCTAGAAATAGAGGAGTTAGAAAAAGTGCTAGCTGAAATCCACAATGGCATATGTGGATCACATTCTAACGATCCTCCGCTAGCTCAAACATTGCTTAGGGCTGGTTATTATTGGTTGAACTGGTTGAAACCTCCTATTGTCACAGTTGTAGCATCTGGGCCTAAGGCCTATCAGTTCTCTACATCAGAGGAAGAAGATTCTTGATGCCCATTTCTATTTGGGGCATTCTTTGTACATACTTTATGATCCTGAAAAAATTACAAAAAAATTCATATATGATGCTGAAAAAATCCTAAAAAGCATAAAAAGTACTGAAAAAATAAGCATCCTAGTGAAAACCTAGCAATAGGCACTTTGATGTCTCACCAAAAAAATTTAAAAAAATAAAAAAAATAGAAAAAGTGCCTCGGTGAAAACCTGGAAACAGGTGCCTTGGTAGCAAAAATACAAAAAAATTGAAAAAAGTCCTTAAAAAAATCTATCAAGTGGTGAAAACCTAGAAATAGGTGCTACTTGAGACCCTTGCACCTATGTCTATCAGTCTTGCATGGCGCTCATTCACTCCACTTCTCTCTTTGCCTCTCCTAGCCTAGAATTGACTCTTGTCTTAGTCTAGGGGGCATCTGTTGTTTTGAGCTTATCTTGGGTCTCTTTGTGCATATGGGTTTCTTAGGCATCTCACAAACAGTGTTTTTCAACACTTTCAGCACTACCCTAGCGTCGAGTGTTTCTTAACACTTATCAAATGTCCTACCCATAGTCTAGATGATGCAATATTTCTCACTAGCAGATGCGATACTCAAAGTTTGGCTCTATGACCTACACACACACACTTGACTTCCTAAGATTTGTTTGATTTTATTTCTTTGCATGTTGTCTATGATGATTTCTTTGCTGAGTGTTCTCCCCCTATGATTGTTTTCAATGATGCAAAGCTAGAAGACTGAGGGAATGAGAACATGTTTTATTAGTTTTTCTGCTTTTGGGTATATTTTGTTGGTCCTAACTGTCATGAGCATTGATGTTGGTCTTACTTGACACTATGAACCTACAAGGTATTATCCTTGACTATTTTGCAAGTGCATGCTTATAGTCATCTTGACTTTCTTGTGTCTCGATGCGAGCATAATCTTGCTATATCAAACTTAGGTGATCTCACTGCACTAGTCATCTTGACCTACATGTCTTTAATGTCTAGGTGGGATTTTCACATTCCTATCTGATAAAGATTATATTCAGATTCACATAGTTATGCTAGTGTGCATTGTATGATCTTCTGATGCTACCAATAATGTTCGATGATGATAATTAGATGTCTATTGTCTTTGTAACCTTGCAAGTAAACCACTTTTCATGTAGTTTGCATTCTTAGGTTCATGTTAGATTAGTTTTGCATCTTGCATATGGAGAGAGCTCTCTTTTCAGCTTACATGGACTTGTTAATCAATTGCACTCACCTTTCGCTTCTTCTTGATCATGTCTTTCACTTCTTGTCTTTCATATCACATCATCTTCTATTCATTTTGGGATCAAAACCAAAATCTAAGTTCACCTTGATCATTTCTCCTCTTCCGCGCAGTTGGCTGACCATTGAGGCCTGATCCTTTGATCTTCGCTGGGGCATTTTTCACTTCTTCATCCCCATCTCTTTCAAACTTCTAGTCTTTCATTCAATTTCAAATCCCAAGTTCAAATCCTCTCTCCATGGTGTTTACGGGTTGAGGGACTGATAGGTTCGTACCTCGTGTCCCATGTGTGGGGCATATCTTCACTACTTGATGGTTATTATGTTCTCTTTCTTCGATTATGATTTCTAGTGATTTGATCATGTCTCTCTTGCTTCTTCTTTCCCTCTACCTGGATTTTGCTTTCGATCCCGAGGGGGCAGACACATCATATCTTATTGGCTATCTCTTTCCTAAGTGTTCAGTACTGTCACTACCAGGCTGACCATGCAGGATTTGCTATCTTTCTGCACTTCATTCTTTGGAGTCAAATCGCTATCTGCTTGCCTTTTTGGCTATCTCTTGCCTTCTTGGCTGATCTATTCTTTGACGTAATGTGTTCCCAGATCGATCACACATTAGTCAAAGAGAGGCAAATGTAATCACCTAAAAATGGTCATCTAGACTATTAGCCCCTTTTGCTAAATCATAAATTGCTTAGTCTAGATCAAATCCTGGTTCTATCATTTATTCGGTTATTTTCTATGGGCTAACCATCTTATCCTAAGTTTTTATTTATTTAAAAGGAATTCCCTCCCCTTTTATTAAATAAAAAGCCCCCACTTTTCCTCTTATCCTAAGTTGCACAAATAAAACACTATTCTTATTTTATAAAAAGAGAAAAAAATAAAAAAAATAAAAATCTTATTTAATTAAGAGAACATGCTCCCTTTTAATTAATTGAAAAGATCTTAAAAAAATCTTTTTAATAGAAACCACTTTTCTAAAAATAATAAATAAATAATAAAATAAAAATAAAAATAAAAAGACTTTTTGTCTTCACATGAATGCACACTTTTCAAGGTGAGTGGAATATCTTTTTGCCTCTTAATCTCTTCCACATATCTTTTTGCCTCTTAATCTCTTCCACACATCTTTTTTCTGCCTCTTAACCATGTTTATTGATTTTGCCTCTTGAGAATCTTGAGCACATGGATCAACCAAGATGTAATTTCCACCTTTGATAATTCTTTCTTGCCTCTTAATCTTGACCGTTCGTTCATTTCTAAAATCCTTTAAAAGGAGACTCTCTCCTCATTCTTAATCATTCATTTTTGCATTCATCTTTTGCATCCATCCATCTTTTGCATCATCCATCTTTTGCATGATTTATCTTTTGCATAATTCATCTCTTGCATTATCATTCTCTTGGAGTCTTGGCATCTTAGCATCTTGGAATCTTAGAGCTTCTCAATCTTGGCATTTTGGAGTTATGGTATTCTTAGATCTCTCATATTGAAATATTGCATCATCATTTCATTTTTATTCTTGCATCATAACTTACTTTCATTATTATTGCATTTTTAATCTAATTTCCTTCATGCTATAGATTAGCTCACATAGTTTAATTAGCAAGGATTTGTAATACTTCTATTTTTCATTTTTATATCTTAGCTTGCATCTTCATTCTAGCATAGTATTGCATTGCATTCTCATTTAGATTTCTTATGGATATTGGCATTCTTGCCCTTTTCTTCATTGAATCTCCCATTGCATGGTTTACTAGCAAGGTTATAAGCTTAATAGCTCTAGCTAAGAGCAAACTTAAAATACCCTTGCACTCCATGCCTAGGGAGCTCTAGGTCACTTTCTCAAGGTTTCCCTCTCATGGATTCCCTTGGATATAATGACTTAGAGAAGTGCACTTTTTAGAGTACACAGTATCTAATTACATGTATCATTCATCCTTTTAACTTGTGAAAGTAAAAAACATGAAATAAACAATATATCAATCACATAATACAAGTATTTTGGTAATGCAGAAACCCTTGTTAGAAGGTAAAAACTACGGTGGGGATGACATACACAAATTCTTCACTACTACAGATAGAAAAGGTTTGCCTGTTAGGGCTACAAGTTTTGATCACTTTTGGTGATCTTACCCTGTTAGGAGTAACATATTAGATCAGCTAGATCTACTTAGTTGTGAGATTTTAACAACACTAATGAAGTGTGCACTTGGTTAATAGATTTACATAAGACTATCAAGTCTACTCTGTTAAAAGATTTAGCCAAAAACTCTATTACAATTGTTAGAAAGCAATAGGCAATTATCTGCTAATTGGCAACTTAATTGTCTGATATAGATCAATAAGTACTGAATATATTTCACCTTTACTATGATGAATCTTTTCTCTGAACTGCTCAGTTCACCTACTCTGATTCTTCTTAATCTGATCTCCTCTGTATACTATTATGCTTTGTCAACTAATAGTCTTGAAGTTAGGCAAGTGCTTCAAGTGCCCCCTAATTCATACATCAGTTCACATCACAAATGATGCAAACATACATTTATATAGCATACTACTTGATGCCGCTTTAACAAAATTAGGTTACAAATCTTAGACAAAACCCTAAGATCTACAGTATACAAAAATGACCTAGATCAAACTATTACATAAGATATACATTGCATTTAATGAATATCTTGACAATAAATATTCCTTGATCTTGGTAAAATGTTTTTTGATCTGTTGTAATCATTTTCATAGAAGAATGTGCCATTCCTAATTACTATGCCATTTCTTGTGTTCATCAGTAAACACTGTATAAACTGCTCGGTGTTTATTGTCGTTCAGTGTCGGTATCTACTAATGCTCGATAAACTATTTGATGCTTGCTATATAAGCTTAACCAACTGGTCTATTTTGCTTCTAGTTACCGACTAGCTCAATTTAAGTAACTAATCGATATGTTTGATAACCTTTGATACTAATGACAACCTTTAATGCTCAATAGAGATAACAATGTCCCCCTTTGGCATTAGTATCAAAACTTTGAATGTATATAGACAAAATTTTCTACATATAACTTATATCTCTGCCATATACATATATACTTATCAAAATTTCTATTTACTCCCCCTTGGTGCATGCTCTTGGTAATATGTAGTATACGTAGCATCTATGTACATATTTGGCATATTGACATATACATTGATTTCCCCCTTTTTGATAGTAATGCCAAATACAAAAATTAAACTGTATACTCACATCTTGTCAAAAATGTGCTGATGGGTTTTCTTCACAAACTCCAAGAGGTTTTCTCATTCCTCTTTCAAGTTGGTGAGAGCAATGTGCTCAAGACCGACTTGTGCATGCATGTCAAAGATATTATCCAACACATAAATTTTTGGTGTTGCAACAAGTTGTTCTACTTTGACAATGTGTTTCTAAAAAATCTTCAGGTATGGAAGGAGTTCTATCTGTAACTCTGTGACCTAATATGTGATCTACTCTTCTTGTTTCTTGAGATTTGCTATCAACTATCTGAGTTCTTGAACTCTATGAATATACTTTGAAAAATCTTGTGGCTCAGTTATAGCTGCATTTGCACTGGTCTTGATTTCATCTTCCAGACCTTTGATCTTTTCACCGATCTCAATAGTGAAGGTTTCCATAGTGCATAGCTTCAAGAAGAATTAAAAAAAGAACTGGGTTACAGATTCTATTTTGGTTATTACCTGAGATAATTTGACCTTGTTTATTTCCACTTCTTGGCTGATTCTTTCTACCAGTTTGTCTTGAATCTTGGATTCTGCCCTTTCTTCATTTCGCTTGTCATCATCAATGTCTGGGGCATTTATATTCTTAGTAAGTATCACAAGTTGATCTATAATAGGAGTATCTTCATCAATGTTCACTTCAGGTACTACCTATTGTAAGATATCCCTAACATCCATTAATATTTCTTTGTGTTTAGTTTTTTTCTTCAACTTTTCTTGTGCTACTTTTCTTGTACATAGTTCCCCATATTTTCTCAATTCCTTGAGGCTAAGGGTCCTCAGGTCACACTCGAGTATTACTATAACTTCATCTAGAGTGACCGACACTTTTTCTTTCTTTTTCTTCTTCTTCTCCAGTGCAAGGGGTGACTTCTTCACAATGGTGACAAGAACCTTGTCTTCTATCTTTGGAGTATCCTTCCCGGTTGACACACTCTCTTCCTTCCTCTACTCCTTGGTAACCTATGTGTCGATTGAATGAGTGGGAGCCTCAGATGTGGTGTCAGGTGGGGTCACCTTGGTTACCTTAGGCTCATCTTGTTCCTTTGTTTCTGTAGTAGTTGCCTTTGTTATTTCAGACTTATTTGTCTCTATAGGTGTTTTAGTGTCTTGTTCCCTTATTGTATCTTTATGTTGCTCGGGTTCTGAGCCATCGAGTTGTTCTTATGAAAGAATTTCTACTACTTCTGCAAGTATAGGAAGCTTTCTTGGTAATGATGTAAATTCACATTCAGTGACTTGTGCTTCATCTTGTGTGATTGCTAGTGCAATATTTACATCCTCATCATCCTTGTCATCAGGATCACCATTTGTGATGTCCTTAATGAGTACATCATCATCAATTTTCTTCTTCATTTGGATCTCTACTAGATCTGGTGTATCTTGTGAAACATTTATGTCTTCCTTTTTTTCAATGATATCAATTACCTTAGTAACTGATGTACCAGAGTCCTTTGACTTCTCTACTCCAGTATCATCAATGTAGATACCTTTTCCTTTGGAATATTGTCTCTTTTTAGACAGATTTAAGAATGTATTTTGCTCAGCTTGTTCTTTGGCTTTAAGAATTGATTTCCATAGGGAATCACCAGTCTCATCTACATCTGCCACATTCTCATCTAGTATCATCATAGCTCAATTCTTTACAGTAAATCTTGCTTGATAATTAGCCATGTGTTAATTAATTTCTGCTAGGCTTAGATGTGGGGCTACCCAAAATAGAGATCTTTCTCTCTTTCTCTTCTCGATGTCTAGTGCATAAGCCCATTTTTTATTTATTCTATCATCCAACTCCTTTGGTAATGATAGTTCAAACTCTAATGGAGCTCTTTTAAACTTTATCATCATTTGGATGACTGCCTCCTCAATCTTTGTTTGATCCTCATTTGACATATTGTCAAATCTTCTAAGTTCTGGATCAGTAAGGTCACCGTCCTCAATTATATCTTCAATGATTTCATCTATTGACCTTACCTTGTTGCTGACCACTTTGAATTGACTGATGTCATCTTCATTTTCATTATCCTCAAGGTCTTCTTTACCTCTTATTAGTCTTCTCCTTTTCTTCGGTGCCTCAGCTACAACCTTGGTATTTCTCTTGGCATATGTCTTTGTCGGTGTAGTTTCCCTTGGTCTTGTGATTTTCACTAATCCTTTCTTTGGTCCAAGCAAGGCTGTAGTTGATGATCTTGTCCTTGTTCCTATTTTTATGGCAACTACTTCATCTTTTGAATTTTGGTGGGAGGAACTGGTGTAGGGTCTTTCTCTTTTTCAGACTCAGTTTCCTCAGTGTCATAAGGTTTGTCAACCAATAGTAACTAACCTTCAGTTGTTGCTTTAACTAGTGACTCCTTAGATGAGTTAGAGACATCTCCAAATCTAGCAGTTAGGTCTTTCTTCATCTTCTTTTCCTTCCTAGTCATTTTATTAATGGCCAAACTTGTCATGATTCTAGACTTAGCTTCTTCATAGGTTCCAAACCTAGTGGCCTTGGGGTCTTTTTGTAGTGCTAGAAGTGCTTCAATAGATTTCAATCCAAAATCATAGTTCATTTCATAGCCCATAGGTGCTAGCCATTTTATTCTAGGTTCAACTACTTTTATCATGGTATGATCTATGTCTACTAGAAAACATATATCTGTCTCAAATTTCTCAACTAATTCTCATGGAATTCTACTTCTTTGATTCATCTTGGTCTTAAATTGTTTAAAGTACTCATCAAAATCTTTATTCAAATAATCTCCTAACCTATTCATCATCTTAGTAATTTTTATAGTTATCATTTTATCTGTTGTCCAATTTAATTTACCAACGCTAGCGAGATACTTTTGTAGATAGAAAAATAAACAAACAAGGAGTGAACCAAACTTACATGTGTTTGACTTCTTTGTCCTTATAGTCTTCATGTTTTCCTATAATTGGTTCAACAATATCTTTGCAAGATCAATCTGGTGATCTTTCTTTATAATTTTATGTGCCATGTCGATTGTGATACAGGGTACGCTGTTTAATCTGCTTAATTGGAATATCTTGTACCCGATCACATGTGACACAAATCTTACTGTTGGGTCTTTAATTGTTGAAATCTTCAATGCTCGACCATCCCATGCAGCTCCAGTGTTCTTCTCAACATAAGCTTGGGATGAGCTTTGGAAAGCTTTAGCCTTGTTAGTTGTAGGATAGCTAGTAACCCTACTAATCATTTTATTTGTGACCTCTACTGGTTTATCCAACTAGAATTTTTTATCATGATACCAACTCAGTACAATCCTTATCTAGTCTATTTTGAATGATTGCAAAAAGTGTATGGCACATGATAACCCTAATTTCTCAACCTGCTTATATTCTATTTTTAATTTTCCATCGGTGCCACACAATTGTTGATATGCCACAATAGTCTAAAAATCTCCTACTCCAATCTTGCAATGAATGAATGACTGTACATCTTCTTTTAACAAAACCCTATTTGGGATGCTTGAAAAAGTGCCCATTGAATCCATTTGTGATGCAATCTTGTGGTGTGGCTTGTACTTAGGTTCATCAAAATTCTCTCTAACAATCAAATTCACTTCTTCCTCAATACTATGTGATTTTCTTGTAGATGATGTAGATGCCATAAATTAATTTAGGGTTTTAGCAAGTAGCAAGTTAATACAATGTTCGAAAGAAAATGTACTTACTCAGAGTCATCGAAGAGTGATGTTAGTTCGATCTACAGTAGCCTTGAATCCTTCTAAAAATACTTTTATCTCAAACTCTTTTCTATGAAATCTTCACTCCTCGAGATCGCAATGTAAAAATGAACTCTGTTTCCCGTGTATTTATAGACTTTTTGATATTCCCACTCAAACTTTCATGCATTAAATGCTTGACCTATTTTTGGTTCATAATAGCTGTCAGCTCGATAAAGACTATAGGATGTCAATAGCTCAGTTAACACACAATTCCTTTGTTAGTTGATACGTGTGCTCGGTTAACCTTGAATAGTGATTACCGACAGGTAACCAACTCTCGGTCTTGATTTTACTGATTATGTAAATTTGCAAGCTCTCAACATATAAACCATAATGCATCTCTTTTCATGTAGATTTTGTATGTGCTCATCATATATAAGGAACTGTATGTAAAATGTGATCATTTTGAAATGTCAGTCCCATACATACCTATTTCACCTTAGGTGGAGGAACCGATGTCACCCAATCCAGTGGACAAGGTTTCACTGACAGCATTACTTGACTTAGCATTCTCATTAGATGCCTTTCTCCATATAGTTTTCCTTATCTTCATGATATCTACAATAGTGTTTCCACTCTCAAATACATGATTTTCTTCTAGTGCTCGGTCTCGATAGTCCTTGCTTAAATGACCAACTTTATGATAATTCATACATGCCATTCCAGTGCTTGTCCAACTTCTAGATTTTCCAGCCCATCTTTTCCTGTTACAATTTGCTGCAATGTGCCCATATCTACCACATGCAACATAGTTAGCCCATGTGTTATAATCCCAAACATAATAATTACCTTGTCTCTTTGGTTGATAAGGCTTGCGCTGTGTTTTCTACTTAGGAGTCCATACTTGCTTCATGTTAGCCTTGCACTCTCGTGCAATGTGTCCATGTTTATTACAAGTATAGAGTAACTTCTCCATAGTAGTATTGTTAGCATTTTGTTTAGCTCTATATTCATAAGCTTGATGTTCATATTTTCCACAATAGTAACATTATCCATCAAATTTAGGAATAACAAGAGGTTTAACTTGTGCTCTGCTTCTACAAACATTGGAGGTGTGACCTGGTTTGCCACAATGATAACATATCAACACTTTAGGTCTCTGACTTTGATTGTTGTTGACCTGTTCAACTTGTTGTCATGATTCTCCTTCACCGGTATAGCCTAGACCAGTCTTACTCCCAAATCTTCTTTGATTAATCAGAAAGTCATCAATCTTCTTAGAACTGTCCTCAGCCACTTTCTTCATTTCATTGTGTTGCTATTGAATTTTCACTTCATTTCTTAGCTTCTCATTCTCCTCTTTGAGTATTGCAACATCTTCTAGTCTTCTTGAAAATTCTCCATTCACTTAGTTAACCTCTTGATTCATAGTCATCATTTGATTAGATACTTGAAAGTGATGATCGGTGAGTCTTTATATTTCACTTTCTTTAGCTTGAAGTTGTTCAATCATTTGTCTTCAGTCTTCAATAGCCAGATTCCTTTCTTGTTCAGCTTGTCTAGCATTGTTCATTATCTCTACCATTCTCACCATCTTTGATTCTTGATAGATTTTAAGTGCTTTCACTTGTTCAAATAGATTCTGATTCTTTTCAGAAAAATTAAAGATTATACTTTCAGATCCATAAAAAATGCTTCCAGAACTAGATCCAATATGATCAAACATTTCATCAATTGATTCTCCATGATAACCAATCTCATTTTTTAGAATAGCTAGATTCTTCCTTTCTACCAATAGTTTCTTTAGTCCTTCCTTAGCTTGCTTTAACTATTCAACAAATATCTACATCTGTATCTTCTGATTCTCAATAGTCTTATCTAGCTTATACCTCTCCATGACTTAGATATTTACCCTTCAGTGGTTAAACTATTCAATAAGAGAGTTGATCTCTGATACCAATTGTTGGAATTAGGAGAGATAGGGTACTGAGAGGGGAGGGGTGAATCAATGCCCACAAAAACTTTTACTTGTAAACCTTTTAGATCTATGACAGTAAACAATAATAACCTTGCAAAATAACTTGTATCTAATTGCATGTATCATTCAACCTTTTAACTTGTGAAAGTAAACAACATGAAATCAATAATATATCAATCACATAACACAAGTATTTTGGTAATGCAGAAACCCTTGTTAGAAGGTAAAAACTGTGGTCGGGATGACACCCACAAATTCTTCACTACTATAGATAGAAAAGGTTTTCCTATTAGGGCTACAAGTTTTGATCACTTCTGGTGATCTTACCCTGTTAGGAGTAACATATTAGATCAGCTAGATCTACCTAGTTATAAGATTTTAATAACACTAATGAAGTGTGCACTTGGTTAAGAGATTTACATAAGACTGTCAAGTCTACTCTATTAAGAGATTTAGCCAAAAACTCTATTACAATTGTTAGAAAGAAATAGGAAATTATCTGCTAATTAACAACTTAATTGTCTGATACAGATCAATAAGTACTGAATATATTTCACCTTTACTATGATGAATCTCTGCTCTGAACTACTCAGTTAGCCTACTCTGATTCTGGTTAATATGATCTCCTCTATATACTATTATGCTTTGTCAACTGATAGTCTTGAATTTAGGCAAGTGCTTCAAGTGTTCCTTAATTCATACATCAGTTCACATAAAAAATGATGCAAACATACATTTATATAGCATACTACTTTATGCCGCTTTAAAAAAATTAGGTTACAAATCTTAGACAAAACCCTAAGATCTACGGTATACAAAAATGACCTAGATCAAACTATTACATAAGATATACATTGCATTTAATGAATATCTTGACAATATATATTCCTCAATCTTGGTAAAACATTTTTTGATCTGTTGTAACCATTTGCATAGAAGAATGTGTTGTTATCTCTATTGAGCATTTAAGGTTGTCATTAGTACCAAAGGTTTTTAAAGGTATCAGTCAGTCATGTACATTGAGCCTATCGGTAACATAACATAGAATAGACCAGTTGGTAAAGCTTATATACCGAGTAGCATATAGATTATCAAGCACCAGCAAACACCGAAACTGATAGATAGTAAACATCGAGCATCGCAGTATACACCAAGCAGTTTATACAATGTTTACCGAGGATCACAGACAATGGCATAGTAATCAGAAATGGAACATACTTCTATGAAAATGGTTACAATGGTTCATAAAATGTTTTACCAAGATCAAGGAACATTTAATGTGATGATATTCATTAAATGCAATGTATATCTTTTGTAATAGTTGATCTAGGTTATTATTGTACAACGTAGATCTTAGGGTTATGATTATGTTGTGTAACCTAATTTTGTTAAAGTGGCAAAAATAGAACACTATATATTTGTGTGTTCACATCATTTTTGGTGTGAGTTGATATATGAATCATGGAGCACTTGAAGCAATTGCCTAACTTCAAGTCTATCAGTTAACAGAGTAGAACTGAGTATAGAGGGATTCAGATTGAGTAGAATCAGCAAAGGCTACTGAGAAGTTCAGAGCAGAGATTCATCACAAGTAAGGTGATATTTTATCAAAGCTTATAGATATGTATCAGACAATTTAGTTGTCAAATAGCATATAATTGCCTATTGCTTTTTGACAATTGTAATAGATTTTTTGGATAAAATCTCTTAATAGAGTAGATTTAACAGTCTTATGTAAATCTCTTAACCGAGTGCACACTTCCTTAGTGTTGTTAAAATCCTATAACTAGGTAGATCTAGCTAATCTAACATGTCACTCCTAACAGGGTGAGATCACCAAAAGTGATCAAAACTTGTAGCCCTAACAGGAAAACCTTTTCTATCTGTAGTAGTGAAGAATTTATGGGTGTCATACCCACTGCATTTTTTACCTTCTAACAAGGGCTTTTGCATTACCAAAATACTTGTGTCATGTGAATGTCATATTGATGTCACGTTGTTTACTTGTATAAGTTAAATGAATAATTGATACATGCAGTTAGATTCAAGTTATTATGGTCTATTATTACTATTTATAGTTACATATCTGAAAGGTGTACAAGTAAGGTTTTTGAAGGTACTAATTCACCCCTCCCCTCTCAGTACCTATCTCTCCTAATTCCAACAATTGGTATTAGAGCACAGTTCTCTTATTGAATAATTTAACCACTAAAGGGTAAAGATCTAAGTCATGGAGAGATACAAGCTTGACAAGACTATCAAGAATTAGAAGAAACAAATGCAGATGTTTGTGGAATAGTATAAGCAAGCCAAGGAAGGACTGAAGAAATTACTGGTTGAAAGGAAGAACCTAGCTATTCTACAAAATGAGATTAGTTACCATGAAGAACCTATTGATGAAATGTTCGAGAATATTGGATCTAGTTCTGGAAGCATCTCCGATGGATCTGAAAGTATAATCATTCATCTATCTAAAAAGAATCAATATTTAATTGATCAACTGAAAACACTAAAAATTGGTGAGGAATCATAGATGGTGAGAATGGTAGAAACAATGAGCAAAGAAAAACAAGCTGAGAAAGAAAGGAATCTAGCTATTGATGACCGAAGATAGATGACTAAACAACTTCAAGCTAAAGAAAGTGAGATACAAAGACTCACTGACCGACATTTCCAAGTAACTAATCAAGTGATGACTGTGAATTAAGAGGTAAATTGAGTGAATGTAGAATTGTCAAGAAAACTAGAAGATGTCACAAGACTCAGAGAGGAGAATGAGAAGCTAAGAAATGAAGTGAAAAATCAACAGTAGCAAAATGAAATGAAGAAACTTTCTGAGGACAACTCTAAGAAGATTGATGACTTTCTGACTAATTAGAGAAGATTTGGAAGTAAAGCCAGTATAGGCTACACCAGTGAAGGAGAATCATCACAACAAGCTGAACAAATCAACATCAGTCAAAATCAAAAATCTAAAGTGTTGACATGTTATCACTATGGAAAACCCGGACATACATCTAATGTGTGTAGAAGAAAAGAACAAGGTAAACCTCCTATCACTCCTAAGTTTAATGGATATTGTTACTATTGTGGTAAGTTTGGACATTCTGCTTATGATTGTAGAGCTAAACAAAATGATATTGCTAATAATACCACTATGGAGAAAATATGCTATATTTGTAACAAGCATGGACACACTGCATGATAATGTAAGGCAAAAATGAAACAAGTCTAGACACCTAAGGAGAAATCACAACAAAGGCCATATCAACTGAAGAGACAAGGTAACTCTTATGTTTGGGATTATAATACATGGGCTAACCACATTTCTTATGGTAGATATGGATATATTGCAGCAAGTTGTTATAGAAAGAGTCGGATTGGACAATCGAGAAGCTGGACAAGCACTAGGATGGCTTGTATGCACTATCATAAGGTCGGTCATTTAAGAAAGAACTATAGAGACTGAGCACTAGATGAAAGCCATATATTTGAAAGTGGATATACTATCTTATATATCACAAATTTAAGGAACACTATGTGGAAGAAGGCATCGAATGAGAATGCTGAGTCAAGTAATGTTGTCAGTGAAACCTCATCCACTGGATTGGGTGACATCGATACCTCCACTTAAGGTGAAATAGGTATGTATGGGACTAACATTTCAAATGGTCACATTTTACATACAGTTCCTTATGCATAATGTTTCTATACCAAAATCAGCATGAATAAAGATGCACTATGGTTTAGTTGTCATGAGCTAACAATGTTATATAGTCGGTAAAAGAGAGACCGAGAGTTGGTTACTCGTCGATAATCACTATCTAAGGTTAACTGAGCACATGTATCAACCGATGAAGAAATTCTATGTTAACTAAGAAGATGAAAATTTTAGTTGTCACTGAGCTGACAGTTGTTTTGTACCAAAAGTTAGATCAAGCATTTATTGCAGGAAAGTTTGAGTGGGAATATTGAAAAGTCTATAAATACATGGGAATAGAGTTCATTTTTTTTTAACATTGCGATTTCAAAGAGTGGAGAATTCAAAGAGAAAAGTTTGAGCTAAAAGATTTTCAAAAGGATGCAAGGCTACTTTAGATTGAACCGATATCACTCTTCATGATACCAAGTAAGTTCATTTGCTATCAAACACCTTTTATACTACTGCTTGTCAAAACCCTAGAATTGATTTATGGCATCTACACCGATTGGAAGCAAATCGCAAAGTGTTGAGGAAGAAGTTAATCTAATCGTTAGGGAAAATTTTGACGAACTGAAGTTTAAGCCACATCTCAAGTGGTGTAGGAGCACCCTTCTAAGGGCTCTCACCATCTAGTTTTTGTTGTGTTGAACTTCTTCAATGAAGCTTGTAAGTAGAAATAAGAGTTTTAATGCTCACTTGTGTGTGAAGGCTCAGTGGAGGTCTTGGTTTTGTAAGTGTGTTCTTCTCACTTTGTTGTATAGTGACTTAGGGCAAGTTGTTATCCTGAGGTCACTTCTATTCTAGAGTTGTCAAAGTCTTAGAATAGTGATTAGGAGAATTTTATACAATAGAGCTATGGAAAAGACCTTAGTATGGTCTTAGGAGTTTAGATGAGCAAAAAGTTGCTCGAGCAAGAAAAATTGCTCTAAAAGTTGCTAGCAACTTTTCCTATTAAAGAGCTAAACCTTACCAAGATGGTTAAAAACCCTAACTCAACTCTACTCCCATGGAAAAGACTATATTTGACATGAGAAACCCTAATTCAAGTGTGGGATATCATTTGTGTAAGGCTAATGTACGGAAGAACTAGACTGTGTATGAAAAACTAGTGTGTAACAGTTAGTTTAATGGCATGAAGTGTTGAATCAATGAGTTGCAAGTGATATCTTGTATTGTTTAACAGTGTTTAGCTTCATTTTGTTTCATTTCTCAGTATCTAGACTAGGTTTGTTTACATTTGTTTGTATATACTTTGTTTTGTAACTCTGTCAGTCCCCTAACCAGTTTGAAGGGGTTTCTGATGTAGGGCCTGTAGCTCTTATCCCCATCGTGGAAATACCATGGGTCTTTGGGATGAGGTAGTAAAGACCCTACCCTATAAATTTTTTCAAGTAGGGCCCAAGTTAGCAGGTGCAAACAATTGTTTGAGCAAGCCCTAGGTGAGTTTAGCAAAGCCTGGCTAGGAGTAGTCCACAAACAAAGAGCTCTAGCAGACATAGGAGTGGGTTTCAAGACTACCCCTTTGTAGGGAGTCAAGTGGCATGTATGAAGGTTAAATTGTGTGAAGGAGAGAGCCTAAACAATCTAGGTGTGATGCTATTGCAGACAAGTTAACTCTGTGACCCTGAGAAGCCTAAAAGCCCTAAAAACCCTCATTTTTGGTAGAAGCATTGTACGGATAGATGGAGGCCCAAGACCCAAAAAATATTTGAGGGTTAGACATTTTTAGTGAAGTTCCTTTTAAATAGGAATTTTGATTTAGTGCAAGAAAGTGGTGAAAAGTCCTAGAAAGTCGAAGGGAGGCCTAATTGGGCACTTCCTTGTAGCCCTATTTTGGGAAGGAAGTATGAAATCGAGTGATAACCCAACCTCACTAATGCCTTGAAGATGTTTCAAATGTCCTAAAAACACCTTGGAACTCATCAAATTCACTATCAAAGCTTGGGAAGGTAACTATACCCTAAAAGACCCTTATAAGCCTATGTAAGGAATGGTGCTAGGAAGCAATGCTTGATAGGATACAAGTTGAGAAAGCTATACTTGATGGTCAGGTTAGGTTAGGTCATGGGATCTTTTGATGAGAAGAGAATCCTATAGACATTCATAGGTGTCAGGAGAGCACCAGGATCCTAATTGTGGATCAGGGGCATAGACTAGCTAGTCTATCCTAGCCTCCCCATCACCAAGGTCGCAACACAAATAGATACAATGGGAACTTTTTTGAGCATACCAGAAAGGGTTTTATTGACAAAAGACATAAGATCATATATTCATTGCAAAATCAGAGAATTTGGAGATTTTGAAACTATTGCAACATATAAACAACTCTGTGGCCCCGATGGAAAAATGAAATCAAATTACAAGAAGATTGAGGAATCAGGGTTATCATGTTTTATACACTTTCCACAATCATTTAAATCAAATTGGATCAGAATTATTTTGAGCAGGTATCACGATGACAAATTTTGGCTGGATAAACTAATTAAGGTCAACAAGAAAATGATCGGTAGGGTTATTGGGCTCCCTACAACTAACAAGGCTAAGGCTTTCCGTAGTTCATCACGACCAAATGTTGATAAATCTATTGGAGCACAATGGGATGGTTGGGAAATAAAGATTTCAACAATCAAAGACCTAGCATTCAAATTTGTAGCACATGTGATCGGGTACAAGTTATTTGAATTGAGCAGACTCAACAGCATACCCTGCAGTGCAGTAGACATGGCGC
Organism: Chamaecyparis obtusa; assembly: GCA_027943335.1. NCBI lineage: Eukaryota > Viridiplantae > Streptophyta > Pinopsida > Cupressales > Cupressaceae > Chamaecyparis > Chamaecyparis obtusa. The sequence goes on from BSBK01005808.1 coordinate 738,568, forward strand.
ACAAAATTGTGGTAAAAGGTCACCAGGTTGATCTTGCCAAGGTAGTGTTTCATCAAATTCAAGAGAATATGAAGACCATCAGAAAAAACAAGTCTAACACATGTAAGTTCAGATCTCTGCTTGCATGCATATTTTTCTATCTACAAAAGTATGTACCTAGCACTGGTAAAGTAGATTGGATACCGGATATACCAATAATAAAATAGATTAGTGAAATGATGAATAAGTTAGGAAATAAGTTGAATACAGAGTTTAATGCATACTTCAAAGAGTTTTAGTCTAAAATGCATAAAAGAAGTAGAATTCCAAGGGAATTAGTTCAGAGATTTGAGAATGATATATGTTTTATAGTCAACACAGATTACACCTTGATAAAATAAATTGAACCTAGGATAAAATGGTTGGCACCGATGGGATATGAAATGAACCATGATTTCACACTAAAATCTATTAATGCACTTTTTGCATTACCGAAAGATCCCATTGCCACTAGGTTCGGAGTATATGAAGAGGCCAAATCAAGAATTTCAACAAATATTGAGATCGGTAAAATTTCTAGAAAGGTAAAGAAGATAAAGAAAAATCTCACTGCTAAATATGGAGATAGATCTGAGACATTTGAAGGGACATTGGTTGAATAGGAAACTGAAGGTCAGTTACAGTTAGCTGACAAACCATATGATAGTGAGGAAATCGATTCTGACAAAGAAGAAGATCTCACACCAGTTCCTCCACCTGAAATTCCTGTAAAGATGTAGTCACCTGTACATGAAGGTATGAAGACATGATCATCAACTGTAGCACCACCAACTGATAAGGAAGAAGTAGAGAAAGTATCAAAAAGGAGAGCAGCTACACTGACAAAGAAATATATCAAGAGAAAGAACAAGGCTGTAGCTGAGGCACCAAAGAAAAGGAGAAAATTCATAAGAAATAAAGATCTTGAGAAAAATGAGACCAAAGATGATGTCAAACAATTCAAAGTGGTCAGTAACAAGGCAAAAACAATAGATGAAATTATTGAAGACATAATTGAACATGGAGACCTCACTGATCCCTTACTAGACAGATTTGACAAGATGTCAAAAGAAGATCAAACCAAGATAGAAGAGGCAATCATCCAAATGATGATAAAATTCAAGAAAGTTCCAATGGAATTTTCCTGTGCATTAACAAATAATTTGGATGACAAAATTACTAAAAAATGGGCTATCACACTAGACACCGAGAAGAGAAAGAGAGAACGCTCTCTAGTTCAGGCAGCCTCACATTTAAGCTTTGGAGAAGTTAGTGAATACTTGACCAAATACCAAGAAAACTTTATGATCAAGAATAGAGCCTTGATGATCATGGATGAAAATGTAGCAGATATGGATACCACAACTGATTCTATGTGGACATCAATTTTCAAAGTCGAAGAAAAAGCTAAGCAAGAAGCATTCTTGAACTTGTCTAAAAAGAGACACAATTCCAAAGGTAAAGGTATTTACATTGATGAGGCAACAACAAAGAAATCAAAGAATACTAGTATATCAGTTATCGAGGCAATTGATATCATCGAGGACAAGGAAGAAATAAGTATTTCATAGGATGCACCAGATAAAGTTGAAGTTCAACTTGAGAAGAAAACTGATGACGATGTACTCGTTGAGGACATCACAAATGGTGATCCTGATGACCAAGATGATGAAGATGTAAATATTGCACCAAATAAAGATGAAGCACAAGACATTGAATGTCTATTTACATCACTACCAGGTGAGCTTCCTATACTTTTAGAAGTAGCTAAAATTCTTTCCTAAGTACAGCCCGATGGCTCAAATCTCAAGCAAAACATAGACATCACAAGGGATCAAGACACAGAGAAACCTATAGAAACAAATGAGCCTACACAAACAAAGGCACATTCCACTGAAGCAAAGGAAATAGAAGAAATAGAGGTAACAAAGGTGATTCCACTTGACACCACAATGAGGACTCCCACTATATCAACTGAGACTACAGCTACTGAGGATCAGAAGAAGGAAGACCGTGTGTTAACCAGGAAGGACACTCTAAAATCTGGAGATAAAACCATTTCTATTATTGAGAAGAAAAGAAATAACCTATTGCACCGGAGAAGAAGAAGAAGAAGAAAGGAAAAGGGCCAGTCACCCTAGATGAAGTAATCATTATGCCCAAGTGTGACCCGAGGACCCTAAGCCCCAAATACTTGAGTAAGTATTGGGAACTATGCACAAGAAAGGCAGCGCAAGAGAAGTTGAAGCAAGAACACAAATGAAAAGAAATCTTAATAGATGTGTGGGATATCCTCCAATAGGTAGTACTTGAGGTGAATATTGATGAGGATACACCTATCATAGATGATGCAGGAGCATTTTTGGTTCCTGAAGATCTTTCTTAGTCTTGGAGGAATTCCCTGGCAGAGGGATACAATACTTTGTTTTTGGCAGTTTTCTAAGTTTCTATGTTGTGATGATTTGTGGAGATCTTTGGAATGTGACCTAACAGGAGTTTTTTCCTTTATGTATGTGGAAGATATTTCTAAGGTTGCATCTCTTGAGGTGGCATGGTTTGGGAGATGTTGGATGAACCATTTCAAAGTTGGAGTTATTTTCCTTGTCGTTAGAGCAATGTTTTCCTGCAGTTTTGGAGATGATTGCGGGATGTGGCGCTATTGATTCTTAATGAATCAGACTTTGTTCTCTTAAGGCCTTAAAGAGGACCTAAAATAATATAATTTTTGAAGGGAACAATCCCTAATTCTTTATGAGTAAAAAGTTATGACCATTTTTCTCGAGGACCTATTTTCTGCTAATGTTCCCGCCGGAGCCGTTCTTGCAGTTTTGGTGCTGATTGAACATAGTGGCAATGTTGATCTTTAATGAATCAACCTTTGAAATAATAGGGCCTTTAAGAGGACCTAAAGTACTACCATTTAACAAGAGCACAAGTCCTAATTCATTATGAGTCAAAAGTTATGGCCGTTTTGCCTCGGGACCTATTTTTTTGCAATTTTCACGTGAAACGTGGAGTGTTTCTTCTTGCACGGTTCTATGTGATGAGATGGGGCCTTGCATGGTTAAGGGAATGTTATTGGGTCATGTGTGGACCTAAATCCAAAGGTGCATCATGTTTGGTTGTTTCTAGCATTAGTTTTGGTTTCTTTTATTGGACTGGACCTATATTGTAATTAAAGCCTGACTAGCTGACTTGTGGCTTAGCTGGCTATATATTGAGAGCTTGGGTAGATGTTTAGTAGAAATTGGAGTAGTAGATGATCATTAGATCATTAGGAAGAGTAGAGTAGAAGAAAATTTTTGAATCTAGAACTTTGTGGTAGAACTAGTGGCCTGCGGGCTTAGGACAACAAAGGGTTGCTTGGAAGTGTGAGTACAAGTTTAGATCATGTGGTGGTTGTTCCTATCAGAGGCTGCCTATTGTAGATCTAAACTAGTTGGTGGTTGCTTGGATCTTGTGAGATCTTTTTGATACTTTTTTATTTCATTGTAATAGGTCAAAACCCAGAAGGCCTTACAGTCGGGCATGTTGAATGAAATTATGTTTTGAAACATTATCTTGTTATATTCCACTGTGCTTGTTCTTGTTATAATTGGCAGTGTAGGTTTGGACTGTCCATTATTGGATCTTTCATACCCTCCCTACATCAAGTGATATCAGAGCTTGAAGATATTGAGTGTGTAAACTAGTTGAGGTTGTTTGCACCAGGACTTTATTGGCGATTTGTTGCCTTGGGTTTTTGAAGATCTTGAAGGATGTCTCCAAGAGGATTGGACCTTAGTGCAATTGTACAAGAATTTAGAGATTTGAAGAAACAAGTGCAAGAACTACAAGAGGAATTAAGAAGGTAGACTACAAAGAAGGTTGTGAAGAGATGATGACAGCTTGTGGAAGTCCCTGATAACTTGGCTAGAGTTGATGAAATGTCTATTGGTTTGCATGAGCAGATAGATGGATCTGGCATGGAACTTGTAGAGTATCTTGTTATGCGTAATGAGATTGTTGGTGGTAAAGAGATTGGTTTTGATGCTCAGTTGGTGGAGTCTGACATGAAACTTGCAGAGCAACTTGTGGCTGTTGCTGAGATACCTATGGTTGCCAATGATGTTGTTGACCTTGTTGAGGCTGGTTTTCATGTTTAGTCAGTTGTGTTTGACATGGAGATTGCAGAGCATCTAGTTGGGTGTGATCAGACTGCTATTGGTGAAGATTTACTTGATGTTGAGGCTAGTGAGAAGATTTGTTTTCATGTTTAGTCAGTTGTGTCTAACATGGAGATTGCGAAGCATCTGGTTTGGTGTGATCAGACTATTGTTGGTGAAGAGTTACTTGATGTTGAACACCTTTGTGATGGTGATGTTGCTGATTTGCTTTTGATTAGTGTTATGGTCCAAATCTTAATTGCTGGTTGTGGACTTGAATTGTTGGTTGACCGTAATGAGTCTTGTGATGATTTTCATAGATGGGATGTTGATGATCAGGTATTTCATATTGATGTGGATTTGACTTTGGATCTACTTTTTGGGGAGTTGGATACTCTTTTTAATAAGATGGGATGTGGTGATCAGTGGTATGCTGATTCAATTGTTAAGATTCATATCATCTTGATGTTTGAATGGATGAAGCATAGATGGTTGATTTTTAGATTTGTTCTCTTATCCTTGAGGGATTGGAAACCTTTGGTGAAGATGAAGTTGATTGAAGGTAATTCTCTTAAGATTAAAGTATGGGACATACTTTCTATTTACCTAGGTAGTCTGATGTAGGAGTATTTTGGGTTCCTGAAGATCTTTCTTAGTCTTGGAGGAATTCCCTAGTAGAGGGATATAATACTTTATTTTTGGAAGTTTTCTAAGTTTCTGTGTTATGATTGTTAGCACCTACAAGAAATTTTATGGCTATATAATTTCTTCTTTGGTCCTTGCATTTCTTTCCATGTTCCTAGCTTGAAACCCTAGGTCTAAATTCATATTTATAGCCGTTGGAAGGAAAAACCCCTAGATTGTCTTGGCCGGGTTCTATTTCTTCATTACCTTTTTTAGGCCACTTAAGTGATTTATAATGCATGTGTGCTTTTCTTTCCCAGTTAGTCGCTTAATCTCCTGACAAATTTAGCATATTCCTTTTAGTCTCGTGACTTCATAAACCCTTTGGTCATCAAATCTCCAGATATGAAGTGGCAGTATACTCTTTGCAGTCGCCAGATCTCTAGGTTCTTTGGCGGTCAGCATTTTTATTCAATGATTGAGAGATTGCTTTGGTCACGAGATCTCTTGATTTTAGCAATTAAGTCCCAAGCATTTAGCAACTCCATTGGTGGTTAGTCACTAGGTCTCTGAGTATACAGGCGGTTAGTGTTTTGGTTCAGCGACTTCGCAAGTGGTTTGTATCTTCTCTTTAGTCGCTAGTTCACATGATGGTGGGCCCAATATCTCAGCCTCTTTTTAATCCTATGACAAGTGCATGATCTTATGGAATCTTAGTGGCCTATCAGATCATGCATTGGCCATTTGATCTTCCAGGTGTTTCAACATGGCGGCTGATAGGACTTTGTTCTTAAGGAAGAATTTAGAATGGGCCCATTCTGTGCAACGTGGTAGTTTGTGATTTGATGGAATGGCTGATAAGGCAAGGTGGGGTCAAGTTTTAAAGGCATCCACAATAGATTCAAAATCAATGGCGAGTGTATGATCGCATGGAATCTTTCCAAGCTATGTGATTATACGATGACCATCTAATTTTCCTTGTGATATGATGTTTCTCAGTGGGTCCACTGCTAGGTGTGCACAAATGGTGATTTTCATTGGTCGAGCTAGATGGTGAGTCAATTGAATCAGTGGGGCCCTACATTCAGTAGATTCAAGATCTAACAGCTGGCATAAAAGCACATGGAATATTCTTCTTCTATAAGATCATGTGACGTCTGTTGATTTGGTATCAGACCGTAAGGGAAGGCAGTGGGACCATTTGCTAGGTGTTGTAGATTTGTGATGTTCTAATTGGTTGATGTGGATAGTGACAAGGATGTGTCAGTGGACCCAAATCTTTCAAGAGGAAAAGGAAGATCTACGGTTCTCACTTGATCACATGGAATCTTTCCAGGCCATGTGATCATGAGACCACCATTTGATTTAAATGCTTACTGGGTGGGTCCTCTGTCACCAGGTTGCCAGATAAAAAGTCAAGGGGCTTGAAAGTCAGCTTTCCCTTAGTCGCTAGATCTCCAAGTCGAGTGATTGCTGAATGTTTTTAAAAGGTTAATAAAGTTGCCATGACTATGAGACTCCTTGTTAGTCACCAGATCTAATGAAGAAATATTATAGTCTATATCTGCTCAATCGCGTGATCTCGTAAAGAAAAATTTTTCTTCTGTGACTAGATTAGACTATAGTCGTTGGGTCACCAAATGGAAATTTTTTTAAAAACTCCTGTTGTCGCTAGATCGGGGAATGAAGAAAGTCTTTTCAGTGACTAAGAGGATTTTTCTTAGTCACGTAATCTCCAGATAGAAGGTCAAAGGGTTTGATGGCGGTTAGTTTCCCTGCAGTCGGGTAATCTCATAATGATGTTGTAGTTAGTAATTTTGTCTCACAACTTAAACTTTCTTCGGTCCCATGATCTCAAGAAAATGTGGCAGCTAAAGAGATAACTACGAGATTAGAAGACCACAATCGCTAAATTGCTAAGTATAACTGAAGTTAGAAGGGATGTCTAGCAATCTCGCGACTAAGGAGAAAATGTAAACCAGGATTCCTATAGGGTTAAACTTCAGCAACCCAGGAAATGTAAGAGGATCTGACAGTTGTGATATAAAGTGAGTCCAGATTTGAATGTTGTTCGTCGATTCATTGTCTGGTGCTGTGAAAGTAGTCATTTCTTCCAAATTCAAATATTTTAAAGGTTTCTCAATGACTAAGGACTGGTTTTTAATGCTTTAGCGGCTGAATTTGGTAAGATATGATTTCACCAACTGATGCAGAGTGGTCCAGAAAGTCTGATAATTGATTACAGAGGGGTTTGTACCATGAAGAGGTTGCTCGAGGCATGTTGCAGGTGGAAAATTAGATTGATAGACTTGGTAAAATTATGATCTTCGGTACACTATTTTGAGAGATATCATAAAGGAAGATCATTCTAGGATCTATTTGCTCTAGGTTGCTTGGTTTTCCCTCCAGTGAATTAATTTCTGATTGAATTTGATTGGTTTGGTGGTTGAAACCTTTACCCTAGTCATCTGTAGCTTGTTGCATCCTAATTTTTGGGATTCCAAGATGACTAGTGGTATATATTGCAGAATTTTTTATTTTTGTTGTGGTTGATGTTATGTTGAAAATCAATGTAAAAGACTAAACAAGGAGAGCCCAGATTTTGGGTTTGTTTCCTAGCATTCTGTTGTCTTAGTAATGTATAGATTTTGCAAATTTTAATGAGAATACACTTGAATTCCAATCTCAGATTTATGTTTGTCTTCTTGTTTTGATCTTGAGCTCATAAATGTTAATGTCACAAAGTGAGTTAGCATATGGTGGACAAAGAACATTGTGGAATTTTCTTTGAGTTCTTAACAAAGTTAGGATTATAGTCTTTAAGGTAGTTTCAGTGAGTTCATGGTTGGATAGGAATTTGATGATCAGGTTTGGGAGTGAGAGGGATAATAGGCAAAGCAATTATTCTGAGTTCAAGAGTATTTGATTTAGGATTTTTAGTTGATATATGTTATTGGGTGACTCTATGCCCTAGGTTAAGGCACTGATCCATTCTCTAGAAGCAGTCCATCATCATCAATCACACATTTAAATGATAAAATCTATAAAACCAGTTTATGAAGGGTATAGTTATATAATATTTTGTGACTCCTTTGAAGAAGTGAGTCAAAGGTACACCCACCTGAGCATCTAGGCTCAAAGTGTAGGAGGATCCTTGTTGATCCTCATTAATTGGCCCATTTCCTTGTAGACTTTGGAGTGGTGATAGAGTCAGTGACATTAATTTGTCAATCATAGTGTAAACCTACAAGTAGAAAGAAAAGACAACCAACAAAATGGTGACTCTACTGGGGAAGAAGTAAAGGATAGCAAGCCTATGATGCTCTTTTCCTTGCTTGGATGGATTATCCCAGGGTCTGGTTAAGTAGTACAGAGTCAAATAGAAAAAATGCATTTGTAAAATTTTCTCACCAAGTGTTGAGTGGCGACTCTGGGTCTCTGTTTGATCAATGTTTTGTAACAAAGTATGATATATTTGCAATCCTGACAAGTAGTTATCCTACGTGGTTATGTTGTGATTGTGGGTTTTGAAGAAGTTTTAGAGTTGGGAAAGGTTCTCAGCTGGTTCAAATTTTTCCTCTACAAGGAGGTGGTGACTCTACCAAAGTTTGAAAGGTGATTTGGAGGAGACTTCAGGTCAATATTTTGTAGCATTCACAACATCTCTAGGTAATCCTATTTTATAAAGAAAGAATAGTCCCTAATTAGGTGAGCAAGTCACAATTGAAAAGGGAAATTAATTTTGAACTTTAAAGCCATATTTTTGGATAAAAGCTTTGGTTGTTGTGAAGAGTATTAGAAATATGTTGATGATTAATGAAGCCAGTGGTTGCATGAACTTAGATAGAACTATTTTCATGAGAACAAGTTGTATTGTTTCATTAGTATATTAAAATGATGTTTCCAGCCTTGATAGGTCAAGATGATGTTTCTAGGTCTGAAAGTTCTTAGCCAGATCTTAGAAATGTTAATAGAGAAAGAGATATCTATTTGATAGGTCAAAAAATCCAGCAGACTTGCATAAAGATTTTAAGGTGTGCAATAGGAGAAAGGAAAGAGGAGTCATCCCACTCATACTATAAGAAATTTCTTATAGCCTGTGATGAATTTCTTATGGGTGTTCAGCTTCAAGATTCCCAATATGCTGAAATATTTTTAGAGCTTGGTATGCCTGAATCAGTCAGTTGGATTGCCTCTTTTAGGGATGAAGCACTAGAAAATGTTAAATAATGGATGGCTTCATTTGTGGATGTTGAATCTTGTGTTATTGATGCTGATGATGGAACTTTGGGTTGTCAAGGAGTAGAAGGTGAATCTACAATTGATGATAGTTCCTATTGTGACTACTTTGCATAGGATATTGTGAGATAGGAGATTTCGGCCCCTATCTCAGATGAGGAAGATATTTGCAGTACTAGTAATGAGACCAATGAGGTAGAGTGTGAAGTTCAGTGCTTACTAAGTAGTGAGAAAATTTTAGAACTTTTGGAAACTAAATTTCAGAGGTACACTCCTAACTATGTTTCTAAAATTCCATGCCCAGTAGATATAGATTTTGATGAAGATAAAGAAAGTGATGGCATGATGTGTGAAACATTTTTTGATGTCCCTTTTCCCATTTTTGATATGCAAGAGGATAGTACACATCATTGTAATGAATTTGACAATGTCATATTTGATGAGTATGATGATATGTGTACTAGTGTGGATTCAGTTTTTCAAGAGCCTAATGTCAGTGGTTCTTGTTTACATTTTGACACTGGACAATGTGGTAAGTCTGAATGTGTTTTCTTAGATTTACAAATGACTAATGAGTCATTAACTGGCAATTCTTGTTCCCTTTTAGAAGATGCTGGTGTGATTTGTGATCGGCAAGATGTTTCCATTTTCATGCAATCAGATTTTTGTCTTGAGAATTTTTATATTAGTTTGCAAAGCAGGAAGATAGAACTGATTTATTATTTTTTGCAAACTAATGATCAGAATGTTGATGCTTCCAGCCATGATGTTAAGTTGGAGTGTTTCTTCTTTCAGCATGACAATGAAAGTGAAGAGTGTGACATTTTGATGTCACAAAATGATCAATATTTATGGCAGCCTGATGATTATATCTTGCTAAATGATGGTGAGTATGGTGATTATTTTCTATGTGACATTTTGGAAATGGATCACAATTTTTTTGTCAGGCTGGATGAGAGATGTATCTTTAGTTTGTCTCTGCTCTATGGAGATGAAAATTACTTGTTTGATAGAGGTAAAAATTGATTAGAACTTTGGGGCTTTGAGCCTCTTTGTAGATATTGTACATCCTGTATAGTGGTGTGTTTCTTTCCTATTCTTTCCATCTTAGGTTCATAGGGTTTTGTCCTGTTGCTCTTTGTTGTTCAAGTTTTTTCCAGTGGGTGGTCTGCTCTCCTAGTGATTCTAGATCCTTGCCACACCTACAAGAGGCATACATCACTAGACAGAGCCACTGTTAGCACCTGCAAAAAAATTTATGGCTATATAATTTCTTCTCTTCTCCCTGCATTTCTTTCCATGTTCCTAGCTTCAAACCCTAGGTCTAAATTCATATTTATAGCCATTGGAAGGAAAAAACCCTAGATTGTCTTGGCCTAGTTCTATTTCTTCATTACCTTTTTCAAGCCACTTAAGTGATTTATAATGCATGTGCGCTTTTCTTTCCCAGTCAGTCACTTAATCTCCTAATGAATTTGGCATATTCCTTTTAGTCTTGCGACTTCATAAACCCTTTGGTTGCTAAATCTCTAGATATGAAGTGGTGGTATACTCTTTGCAGTCGCCAGATCTCTAGGTCCTCCGGCAGTCAGCATTTTTATTCAGCGATTGGGAGATTGCTTTGGTCGCAAGATCTCTTGATTTTAATAGTTAAGTCCCAAGAATTTAGCAACTCTGCTGGTGGTTAGTCACTAGGTCTCTGAGTATATAGGTGGTTAGTGTTTTGGTTCAGCAACTTCACGAGCGGTTTGTATCTTCTCTTTAGTTGCTAGTTTGTGTGACGGTAGGCCCAATGATCAAATCATTAATGATGGAGATTTTTCAAAGATGAACAAGTATTATGATCTTTATAACTATTCAAAGAGATTAAACTTGGAAAATGTAGTTACGAGGCTTATGATCTTAGCTGACAAGAAATTTGACACAATTCAATGAGAGATCCATGATGATCTATTTGAGAAGGTAGTAAACAGAAAGAAGAGAGTAGCTAAAGAAGACAACAAGATCAGAGTGAACTTTGTAAGAAAGTTGTGTGATGTCAGAGATGAAGACCACTTTAAGTAAATCATGAAAGAACTTGGTACACTTCTAAGAACAAAAAGAAGAACAATTTTGATAATGGGAGGTAATTATGAGGAAATAAATGAAGAAACTAAGTAGGAAGTTGTGAAAGTGATGACAACAAGTATTGGTAAGCAGTCTAGTGCAATAGAGCAAGCAATGGAATTTGAGCATCAGAAGAGTCCATCTACACCACCTTCAATTAACATTTAAGATGAATCAATGAATGTGGAAGGAACCAATATCACACTGAACACTGATAACAATCCTTTTAGCCACCTAGAAGACATTGTTGACAATTTGGCTTTGGAAGAGTAGGAAATTTCAATTGAAGAGGAAAGGAAAGAAATAAGGAAAGAAGAAGAGAAACATGCAGAAATTCAAGATATTTCAAAAATTCAAGGACAAAAAGAAACTTCAAGAAAATTTGAAATTAGTCCTACCCTTGAGATTGTAGCAAAGAAACCACAGATTGAATCACTTTTTGCTAACATAGGAAAAGAAGTTGATGATGATGATCAGATGGAATTGATCTCATCCCTAAACAAGATAATTGGAAAGAACAAGAAGGTTAAAAGCCTTGAAGGATTATTGCAGAAAGTAATAGGAAAATTACAAAGTGTTGTAAACAATCAGGTAATTAGAATAGGAAAACTATTCGGCAGCAGTAAAATGTTATGTACCTTGCCCTATTTTGTAATTAGGAATTATTGTACATTACATGTTTGGGCAATGGGCTCATCTTGTAATCATATCATTTTGTACTACCAACTCTTAGTAGGGTTGAGGTTTCTAACAAAGCCTAGAGTCCCTTAATCAGGATTGAGACACTATACATATGTAACAGGCTCTTAATAGGGTCAACATCCTTAACATGATACTTTTTATTAGTGAATCTTTGTGGGTACCATCCCCACCGGGGTTTTCCCTTGGCCAGGGTTTCCTCAAGAACAAATAATGTGTTATGAGTTCATTTGCTTTATTGCTATGCATGTTATTTAGTTTACTCTATTATGCAAGTATCAAGTTAATTTTGTTATATCCATAATTGGGAAAAAGTAAAAGTTTGTAGAATACTGATTCAGCCCCCCTCTTAGTATTCCCTATTTCTAACAAACATATCTAAGAATCCAATGATGCACACAAATACCAAACACATCGCCATCAAGTATCACTACTTGAGGGAATTGGTACAAAATAAGGAAGTCAAAATGGAATATGTGAATACAAAGGAACAACTAGCAAACATATTCACTAAAGCTTTACCTAAAGAAGCTCATGAATATCTGAGAGGACAATTAGGGGTCCTTCCCCTAACCAAGACTGCCTAGTCAAGCTAGGAGCACTGCATCAAATGTGCTGCAAAGAGTATCTAAAAAATTGATGTAGAGAAAGGTCACACTGTAGGAGTAGCCTAGAGTTGTGAAAAGTACAACAAAGCTGATAATCAGTCATAAGCAAGATGACAGAGGGAGAAAGATTGTTACTGAACTGACAAGATGATATCTACATCTGAAGGATGTATGTATTAGTTGTTGCTTTTGCATTATTGTCAAAGAGGGAGATGAACAAGATGAAAACACATGGTGAAATTTTATGGAAGATCAAGAAAGAGGGAGAAAATCAAAGAGAATGTTACTGTGTGGATGGTCATATAAGCAAGGCTAATTAATTCTGAATCAGAATGAAGCTAAGGATATTATAAATATTTATGATGGACATATAAGTTTTTGGATTGGTTGGTAATTCATGTGTTATTCATATAGTGTTTTCATCAATGCCAAAGAGGGAGATTGTTGGAAACTGCAATTGAAGCAATTGTTGTATTGTCATTGATGTCAAACCTTAACTAGTAAAATTGTTGCTATTTAAGAAAGTACTATATCTATTTGAATGTTGTGAAGAGTGAGGGGAAGGATGATAAAAATAGCACCTAGGGGAAAGGTTGAGTTATCTTGATACTTCAATGTGTACTTGATTATGTGGCACAATGATGAGATAATGTATTGCTTATCTAAGAAGAAAGACTAAACTAGTAGGCTTAATCAAGTAAAAGTGAAGAAATCAAGTTTAAGCTGAGTGATGTTAGTATCGACCAAGCTAGTATATGCCGAGTAAATTTAGTGTTGACCAAACATCAGTTAATTGCTGAGAAAGATAGTATTAGATGAGGAAATAGTTTAGTGATGACCAGGCTATCTAGTGAAGACCAAGAAAATGAACACTGTATTGACCAAGCGTCAACAATTTACATTTGAGGAAGAATTCAGATTCCTAGCCGACATAGTTGAATTCTTGGATTATGTAAACCTTGTTGACTTTATTTATTGATTTTATGGAAGCATTTAATGCACTAAAAAACATTTTATTGTAAATCTTAAAGAGATTTGAGATGTTTCTAGAAGGAGAGATGAAGAACATAAAGTTGGAAGGATTTGATGATTCTGACCTAACCCTAAGATCCATGGAGAAGATTAAGCGACAAAATTTGATTGACCTAATTGAGGAAGTATTAAGGAAACTTGAGAGAGAGGTTGAGAAGAGTAGAAGAGAGGAGGAAGAAGATGATGTTGGAGTTGATTTTATTGACTATCTAAGTAGAGAAGGTTGAAGGAGAAGAGTTGTGATCGCTTGAAGGGATTTTCGAGCAGATCGGTGATGGAGATGGAAATGAATCACAGTCAGTAAGCTAGCATATGTGTATGGAATTGGATTTGATATTTGCAAAGTGAGTTGTATTTTTATAGATCAGTATTACTATTACTTTCTAACCATTGTATTAGTCAAAATCCTTTTAACAGAGGTTGACCTAACAGTCATATGTATAAATCCTTTGAACAAGGTTGCATTCTAATGGAGTGTATGTAAGTCCTATAACAAGGCACACTTTTAATAGAGTGGTTGAAATCCTTTAACCAGGTCACACCTAACAGTGTGTTTGTAACCTTTTATAGGGTTGGCTTTTCACAGAGCTCACTTCAGAAGAGTGAAAATATCAGTAACATGTTACAAAGTGGTTTTTCCCTAATTGGGTTTCCACTATAAATCTTGGTGTTAATACTTGTGTGAATGTTTTGGTTTGAACATTTATGTGTTTTACAAGTTAAGTACAATTGGGTAGTGGACTACAATGTTATATGTTTCTGTTATGAATTCAGTAATGATCGAGTAGCTTTTGGTTATTAGATCTGATTTTTTGAAGAGTTTTGAAAGTTATTTTATACATATGGACCTAAGAACAACTGATTCACCCCCCCCACTCTGTTGTTCTAAATCATATTAACAATGTTTTTCCCTATGATCTCATGGTAATGACCATATTCAATAACTCTATAACATGATGATTATTCCTTTTAAGAGAGATGTTTGTTCCTTTTAAGAGAGATGGTTGTTCCATTGTTCTAAAAACTACACTTTGTTGTCCTTTTGACATGATAGCATTATATGTCAGAAACTTTGAGGTTCTCTTACCTTTTGTATGTCATGGCTTCACCTTTATGTAGCTAAATCTCACTCTGAAAATGATCTTCTTTTAGGAAATAATGAAAATCCTCTATGGGTTCATACTTATTGTGACTTCCCATGGTGCACTATCATTGCTTGTACACTGTATTTTTCCAATTCTTTTAAATTGTCACTGTCTTTGAAAATTAATGCCATATGTTGCTTACATTTGATTCAATTTCCATATTAATTACTCTCTTCAGTTGTATTAGGAACTTTTGCCTTAAGCATGTGTGATGTAAACCTAGATATAGATGGGCATTAATGCTCAATTGAATGGTATGTTCCCATAAAAATGAGAACTCCTATTAATCTACAAACTCTCATGTTAAACAACTACAAAATAAAGTCAACATAGTTAGATAATTTAATTTTAACTTTGGTTGTGTTAATAGAAACTTTATTTTTTAGTTGTTTAACATGAGTTTGTAGATTAATAGGAGTTCACAGATACTAGTGTGCCATAGTTTCCCATCTATAACTAGTGAGATGCACATAACTCATGTACCTCATGCTAGTGTGCTTGGATACCTTGTATACACTATTTTTCATTAAAATAGACATTATCCAAATAGTGAGTATTTATATAAAGTTCTATAACACATAGACGGTCCTCCTTTTACACCAATTAATAACCGTGACAACTCTCACAGGTGGTTGGATAATGTCTAGTCTAATCCAAGCACACTAGCATGAGGTACATGAGTTATGTTCATCTCACTAGATATAGATGGGCATTAATGCTCAATTGAATGATACGTTCCCATAAAAATGTGAACTCCTATTAATCTACAAACTCTAATGTTAAACAACTACAAAATAAAGTCAACATAGTTCCTTTAACACAAACAAAGTTAAAATTAAATTGTTCGAAAAAGGGTTTGTGTTTTGAGTTAATTGGTTTATGTAAATCTGTTTCAGCAATAGGTGATGAACATTCATATTTTCCTAAGTACTTTGAGCTTTCCTGCCACACATGTACTATTGTGAAAATCATCACAAGTCCATTTGTTGCAGGAAAGCTCACAGGACACATGTCTGGATGTCTGCATATTTTTCACATGTTCATATACCAAATGATGAATGCTCAATTATTGTAATGGCATTCATGATTCTTGATATTCACTTGATTAGTTTTATCTCTATTTTACATAGTTAGTTGCGCAATGAACAAATAGTTGATTGTCATCACAAACACGGTCATGTAACTAAATGACAATAACCATTGTAAGGACCCACTGTTAGACCATTCCAGATGACCCTAATATAACTTGATCAACTAAGTTAGAGTGTCTCTGTGATAGTCAATAGTGCTGGAGTAGAGTGGTTAAAGATAGTTAGAAGATTTAGTGTGACACATTAGAAGACAATGAATTCTATGCAGAACGGCCTTGACCCAAATCCAATAACTGATTGAAGGGAGCAACACAGTTGCAGGCTTAAAACTAGAGAAAGATTGTTATCCTGAAGGGAATCAAGAATCATGAACACAGTAGTATGAGGTACATGAGTTATGTTCATCTTACTAGATATAGATGGGCATTAATGCTCAATTGAATGATACATTCCCATAAAAATGTGAACTCCTATTAATCTAAAAACTCTCATGTTAAACAACTACAAAATAAAGTCAACATAGTTCCTTTAACACAACCAAAGTTAAAATTAAATTATTTGAAAAAGGGTTTGTGTTTTGAGTTAATTGATTTATGTAAATCTATTTTGTGTTATACCCGTATGGATCAATTGCAAGGTTTTAGTCTCTATAACCTGTGTGGATAGTTCTTTTTTATATCCCTATTTCATATTCAATTTTGAAAGTATTGAAGTTGACTAATTATAGCTCAGGTATAGTTAAATTGTCCTTGCTGCCCTAGAATAACATCTTTGTTCAAACCATTGATTGCAAACATTTTTTAAGTACTTGAATCTACAATAGAACAATAGTGGTGAATGCATGATTATTATAATCATATGATTATATGTTATAATATTTATGTAATAAATATAGTAATGATGGTACGGTGCATTATTGATATAGGCTTGATGGCTCTTGTCAATATGCCAAACTGTCAATGTGGTGGTGGGTAGTGTGTGTTGAAGACTTCACGGACACAGAGCAACCCTAGATGACAATTTTGGTGCTACCAAAATAGAAAAAAGTTGCTAATGTGAATATATTTAATGTTTCTAATGTAAATACTATTCATTATATTATAAGAACTAATGTAGATTGGGCATCATAGGGAAATAATGGTTGTGGATACTTTAGTTGGGTCGATGACAACTCATCTACATCTATCCACCTATCTCCACTTATCCACATTGAAGGATTTGAGTGCAAAATGTGTCAGGCTAGGGAAAATTCCAAAATTATATTTTTGCGATGCCTTCTCTATATTGTAATTGCATATCTTTGTTGCGACCATATGCAGAGATGAACTCGGGAATTAGTTAGTTTAGTATTTTCATATTGTAACTAATATTTTAATATGGATATGACATAACTTCTCTTTGCCTCAAGTGCACATATATATGGTTTACATATTTTTTTAGAATAATTCTTCATGTTTATGGCTCAGGTGAGCCCCAATTTGCTATCAATCACATGATTTAATGTATAGTGTTTTCTTGGTTATTCCATTTGTTCCTTGACCTTTGAAGGCCATTTGGTAATTTCAACTACACCTAAGGATCCATCAGTGACCCTAGTGCTCTTCATGACTCCTTCCTTTGACCTTGTGCTCCTGCACCAACTGCTAGCACAAATGAAGATTTGACATAACATATATGAAGGCTACTTAGTTTATCTTAGGGATAGAGATAATTTAATTTTAACTTTGGCTATGTTAAAGGAACTATGTTGACTTTATTTTTTAGCTGTTTAACATGAGAGTAATTGTGTCAAATCAATTACCTATCAGTGTATCCCTTGCAAGGGAGAGAAGCCAAACACATAAAGAACATGCACATAAATACGACAGCTAAAAAACTTAAATGGAATACACCAAGACGTACCAAATGATGAATGCTCAATTGTTGTAATGGAAAAGCAATATAAGAACCATCCATTTATAGAACTTGATTTTTTCTATTGTCATAATGATTTTTCTTATTTCTTGAAGATTGTTGACATACTTAAATTATTTTCTATACCCTCCATTTCTAAAATTTGATTTTGTATAGTCTTAATTATTTTTCTATAGTCCTAATGATTTTGAAAATTGTTGACAAAGAGTGTTTATTTTTTTTTATTATAGTATAAATGATTTTTCTATAGTCGTAATGATTTCTTATGTTTGTGCTTCATGATAGGATTTTATCACCTTCTTTTGATGCTATATTTCATTCAATCTATGTGGAATACTATTTTGGTCACTATTTTATTCTAGCTTGATATTTCTTTCATTTTTCATATACACAGAGACTACACATGCTGATAAAAAAATGAGCTATTTGATTTAGGTTTACTTTTCATTTTTGTAAATGGTTAATATTTTTGATGGTACTCCTTGGTGTATTCCATACAAAAATAATCATATAAAAATAATAAATGTAGTAACGATGGTTTGGTGCATTATGGCTCAGGTGAGCTCCAATCTGTTATCAATCACATGATTTAATGTATAGTGTTTTCTTGGTTATTCCATTTGTTCCTTGATACATCAATTCAACCACACCCACTCCACTTCACGTGGATGTCTTTGAAATAGACTCCTAACTCTAATAAACTGATTGTAACTACTAACTAACCTTATAAAACAATAGTAGCAGCTAAGAAAAATCTCTTGCCAACATCTGCTGAATACAAGATCCTTGAGAGATCAATCAATTGGGATGAGTGGATGAGGATGATGAGATGGGGGAAGTGGAGTTGAATCCTAATGAAAAGGAAGCTCTGGCTACAATTAGGAAGAAGAAGAAGATGCTTATCATCGAACATAGATTGAAGAAGAGTACTGCAGAGAGCAGGCCTATCGTACCAAGGAAGTTTGACAAGAACAAGGAATATGGCTTAAACAGAATGGGAAGACATCTTTCTAGCATGGGCTTGGATCCTTCAACAATTAGCTTGAAAATAAATGAAGCAGATGAGAGTTGAGCAATTAGCTTCCCAAGAAAATTCTCCTAAATGAACTGTGCGTACCCCAATTCCTGTGGTCTCTGTGCATACCCAAAGGATAAATTTGAAACAAAAAGGCTAAGGCTGAAGCTAATTGCCAAAGGATCCAAGCCTAGGCTAGAAAGATGTCTTCCCAAACACAAAAAATATGCACATAAACATGACAGCTGAGAAACATAAATGTAGATTTCACTATAACTAAGAAACATAATTGTAGGCATCATGGTCACGATTTTTTGGAGAATCTAATTGAGTTGTATACCCAGATGATTGATGGAGAGAAATTGCTCCTTCTCCGATTCCAAGTTGATCCCACACGCAGTGTCAACTTGGAACCAGAGGAGCAAAAGTTGCTCTACATCATCTGGGTATACCACTCAATTACATTGTCTCCAAAAAAATGTGACCATGATGCCTACAATTATGTTATAGTTCATAAAATAGATGAATGAAGTGTGTAATTATATGTTAATGGGGAATTTAGATTGATGTTAGGGGGGGTGAGGCAAGATGAGCTTCCACCTTCAAGTGGTTGGCCTTGTTAAGTAGAGAATATTAAAGTATTCTCGAAACCAAGTGAAGCTCAAACTAACATACCTTCATTATTTAATCAATTTCATTCATTCTAGGTCTTTTCTCACAAGTGCATTTTGAATGTGTCATTGTCAGGCAACTATCAAATAAAAAACTAGAAGGGCTAATAGTCAACTTCTCATTGTCATTGTTTGGCATGATTTGGCTTCATTTTCTGTAAGTATTCTCTTATTGAATGCATCAACCTCTCTTGGCCTAATGTGGATTATCTCATTGGTTTGTGTTTTTAAATAGGTGAAGTGTTAAATCAGTTCCTATCTTCTATTCTTAATTTGTTCAAACTGCAAGAGGGCCTGACAAATATACTCAACATAGAATTGACTGCTAGTCTAGGCAATTGAACACACTGAGTCTTTGGCTTGAGAGAAAGAGTTGGGTAATGTTGTTTCTAGAGACCTATGTAATTTTCCTTAGTGGCCTCTTTTTTTTAACAGGTTATTATAGATAATTTCTTTTTTGTGTGGGCAGTTCTTTTGGTAGCTCCTCATATTGCTAAATTTTGTTGGTTGTACTTTCTAAATACATAATTATTTTGTGCACACTAGTTGAAATCCATACATTCATTGTGTTGATTTTGTTACACCCTTCATGACTGTAACATTTAAGTATTGATGCAATTTTCTAAAGTAGCAAGTTCTGTTGTCATTGTTATTTTTCTAGTGGTTCTAAGGAGATCAAGAATTATCAAGGAAAGATATTGAAGTGGAAAGGAAAAGTTTTTGAGAGGTTACAAATATTGAGTCATCAATCAGGTATACTTTTTTTTAAGTAATCGCTACAAAAATTGTTAAGTTTTCCTAAATTTTTAAAATAAGTCATAACATTTAGTATCATATTCTTAGCTACAAGTTGCAGGTCTTCATACCATAAATTTTAGAGTTCAACTCTTGCATGGACAAAGTTGTAGGTTATATTGAACCATATGTTATCTTTTTTGACTCTTTAGTTGTTAGAAATATTAAATTCACATCCTAGTTGTTATTGTGTTTGGGACATAAAGCTTTGTTTAACTAAATTAATTATTTTAATATTGAGATAAAAAATCTACAAATAAAGCCTAGACTGGGGATTACATAGAAAACTATCATATGAAGAACTACTGAAATGGCAGTATCAAAGTTGGTTACAAGCAATCCACGTATCAAAATCTAGTTGCAGGATTGAAAAAAAAGACAAGATAAAAAATTTCATAGGCCCATACAAGACACCCACCAAAATATAGACCATCAATTTATAGAACCCTTGCAAGATATCCCAAGGAACGACAGGTAGTGAAAACCAAATAGATAGAAAAAAGAACATAACCATATGCTACCTCACCTATTTGAGGTAAGCCAAAATCAGTCCAATTCTTTTAACAATGGTACATAACCATCCAAGTGCAACAACCTTCAAAGATTTGCAGTGGTGAAGAGAATCCCCATATTTTATCAGCCTAACATAGTCTTTGGCCACTTTGGCAATGAGATTGCAAGCAATATTGATATAGTCAAGGGCCAACTTGTAGTAATCTTTATCATATAAAACATTTAGTAGATTTCCATAAAATGGATGCACATCATCTTGGCAGGGGAAATCATCTTGGCAGATCTCCATAAAATGGATGCACATCATCTTGGCGGGGGAAATCATCTTGGCAGATCTCCATAAAATGGATGCACACCATACCTATCAGTTGAACTAGACTTTCTTTCTTCTAGAATTGATTTAGTATAGAATATTTTCTAGTAGGATTTTTTTTAAAAAAGCAAGGTTTTCGTAGCATTATCTACACTTGAGAAAAAGTTTCCATAGCTAGATTTCCTTACCATAGTTAATATTTCTCTAAAGACTTACAAGTTAGTAAGTCCTCAGCTAAAGGGCTAATAAACTAAATAAAGTTTCAAACATATGAACAAATAAAAATCATACAAGCAAAAGTCGAAGCTAAATTGAATAGCATTGGCTATTTGTCAGTGGAAGGTCCCTGCTAGAATAGACACATTTGTCAACTCATTAAGATGACAATTGTGTACTAATTTTCCTAACTGTATAAGTCATCATCATCTTTATTATCTGCTATAGAAAATACATCCAAAGCACCAACAGAAGCACTAGGAAATCAAAATTCAAAACCAAAGCCTCAAGATTGTTGTAGTGTTTGTGCAAAGGCTTGATACTTCTAAATATTAGCATCACTAACACTTCTTTAGGCATATTTCATTGACTCCTCCAAATGAGCAGCCTTTATTTGAGCTACCTCATCACTATCATCCTCATCCATTGCCTCGAGGTTCTCACTTCTTTTTCTTTCACATTCAATATCCTGTAAAAGTGCAGAGGAAAGAGAACATGACAAATTGAAATAATAAGATACAAGTTGAGGAAAATTGAATAAAAAAATGTAAAATTCTAACAAACCAGTTCAAAAAAAACCATTAAGAAATTCATAACCAAATCTAGTTTGCAAAAGCTGCCACAATTGAAACTCGCATTCTCAATATTTTCTCTAATAGCATACGTGAAAGCCTGTTGACAAATCTCTGTAATATCTCATCAATAAATATAATGGATGGGGCATTCTTCTTAGCCTCCTCAAAAGCCTTCCGGAGATTTCTTTCACTTTCTCTAGCCAACTTTAACATGATCTCAGGTCCATTGATACAGAAAAAGAAGGCACCAGTTTCATTTGCCATTGCCCTAACAATTAAGGTTTTCTCAGAGCCAGGATGCCCATAAAGTAGAATACCCTTTGGGGGCTTCACACCAATAGATTTGAAGAGTTGTGGGCATCTAAGAGGAAGCTCTACCAATTCACGGATCACCAGTCAGAGCCTATCTCTCAAATAGTTCAAACAAAATGAAAAAACCCACAATTTCATGCAGAGCAGAGCAGATGGATTACTAGAGCCCAAAGTAGTCTGGAAAATAGAATGAGCAGGGACCCACTGGCAACAAGAAACAGAATGAGTGTGGACACCTAAAGATAAATATCTAGACTAATCACCGATCAGGATGCCATTGGTGATTAGTCTAGATATTTATCTTCAATTTAGCTAAATTTCCCCATAAAGTGAATTTTTCTCTAAAGACTTACAAGTTAGTAAGTCCTCTACTAAATGACTGATAAATTAAATAAAGTTTCAAAAATATGAAGAGATAAAACTCATACAAGAAAAAGCCCAAGCCAAATTGAATAGCATTGGCTATTTGTCAGTGGAAGGTCTATGCTAGAATAGACACATTTTTCACTTCATTAAGATGACAATTGTGTACTAAGTTTCCTAACTGTATAAGTCATTGTCATCTTTATTAAATTTTGTAGCAAATACATCCAAAGCTCCAACAGGTCTATTTCGAAATCAAAATTCAGAACCGAAGCCTTGAGATTATTGTAGTATTTGTGCAAAGGCTTGATACTTCTGAATATCAGCATCACTTACACTTCTTCGGGGCATATTTCATTGACTCCTCAAAATAAGAAGCCTTTATTTAAGCTACCTTGTCACTATCATCCTCATCCATTGCCTCAGGGTTCCCACTTCTTTTTCTTTCATGTTCAATATCTTGTAATAGTGCAAAGGAAAGAGGACATGACAAGTTGAAATAATAAGATACAAGTGGAGGGAATTTGAATCAAAAAATGTAAAATTCTAACACACCAGTTCAAATAAAACCATTAAAAAATCCATAACCAAATCTAGTTTGCAAAAGCCAACACAATAGAAACTCACCTTCTACATGTTTTCTCTAATAGCATACTAGCAAGCCCACTGAAAAATCTCTGTAATATCGGCTCCACTGAATCCTTGGGTATAATGGGCTAGTGCCATTAGGTCCACATCCTTTGATATAGATGATTTTCTCAAGCAAGACTTGAAATTTTGATAATGTGAGGACTCATAAGGTAAGGGAATATAAATCAACTGGTCAAGTCGGCTAGGCCTTAGCAATGTAGGATTGATGATATCAGGTTTGTTTGTAGCACCAATAATGAAAACTATTTTCTTGGCTATCATACCATCCATCTCCATCAACAACTAGTTAAGGACTCTATCTACGGCACTGCTAGCATCCCCAACACTGCTTCCACACTGCAAACATGCAAACCAATTATGAATCACCAGTCAAACAACACATTTCTATAAAATTTCCAAGGTCTCAAACCATAGACATACCTAGCAAGTAACTCTTCTTGAATACTAGGTCTCAAACCATAGACATACCTAACAACCTTCTCTTTATCAGCTTCAGAATGACTAGTACTACTCAGGATTCTATAAAACTCCTCGATATACTCCTGTACTGATTTATTAGTCTGCTTCAAAGCTTGCATCTTCTTAAACATTTCCAATTCATAATACACCAGAATGAATTGCTTCTTCAACTTATCCACCATTTGATTCCACTTAGTAATCTTTCTTTTCCTCTTCTACCTCTTTCCAACTAAAATTCTCTCCACCAAATATTTGCATGACCCTTCAACTTAGTCTTTGCAAATCTAACCCTATCAAGATCTTCTATTTCTTCATACTCAAAGTATTCATCAATCTCATTGATCCAATCAATCAATTCTTCAAGGCCTAAGGCTTCCAGCAAATGTAGAAACTTCAATCTTAGGTCTCTTTCCAATTTTAGACATAGCTTTCAAAATTCGATTCTCCTCTGGATCTCTAGCTTCTTCTACAGCTTCTTCAAAATGATCTTCTTCCTCAAATTCATCATCACTATACTCTTTCAAGGTAGGCTTATTTTTCTTTTTCAATTCCTCTTGTAGGTCTTGCACTTGTTTCTGCAATGCCCTAAAATCATCAAGACTGAATTCTCCAACAGCTTCTTCTTCTAAGATCTCATGATTTCTTCTTGGAGGCATCTTCAAAACAAGATCCAGACACAAACACACAAGATCCACTCAGCTCCAACATGAACAAAATTTGCTCAAACAAGAACAAACTTCGCTCCACAAGATCAACTCGCTCCAACAGGAACAAACCTTTCTCTGATACCACCTGATGTAGTTAAGGTAGGGGAATCCAATGAAGGACTTACTGACCTTGTAGCCAAACCAATACATAGAGAAAATACACAATAACAACCATAGATCTGTAATGAAATAGAAGTCTTTATTCATCAAATCACTGATTACATGCAATATGCTAAGCTGTAAGGCCTTCTTGGTTATGGCCAGATACAAAGAAAATATCAGTCTACAAGATCTCACAGGATCCAGATCTCTTCCACAACATCATCAATCAGTTAGCCCAGGTCTGCTACACAAAAAACACTGGTAGGCACCCAGGAAAGATCTAAACTTGTACTCAAACTTCCAAGCAATCTTCTTATTCCCAAGCTCTCTAGCTACTAACTTCAAACTCCACTACTGCTCCCCTTCCTAAAAAACTACCCAAACATCTACTTAAGTACTAAATCCTAGCCACAAGTTGGCTCAACAGGATATACAGATATTAAATGCCAAAACATCAGTTGGCTCTCAAATAGCCTTACAAAATAAATAAACTCTCCAAGATGGCCCCAAATAGTCATTAGATCTGCATAAAAGAATGCAACATGCCAGATCTAGGTCCCCACACATCCAACGGTCAATCCTTAACTCAAGGAGCATGACCTAAATTAAATGCACTAGTCAGCCAAGCTGATTCATCCAAACAAATCTAGTTGGTAAGAAAGAACACCAAGAAACAGAGGAAATAACTGAGTGCTAGTCAATCGACCATGCCAAGCATGATCAAGCAACACAGTTATCACTGAGCATCAGGAAACTGACACCTTCAGCTATCGAGCATTCTTTAGAGACTGAGCACCTCGGTAACCACAAAAACTGAGCAACCAGTCTCCCAAACTGAGAAAGTACTCCACCAAACCAAGATCAAAACTAGCAATCTACCTTCAAAGACAAACATAATTTTTTTTTATTGATACAAGATTGCCAAAAATCCTAGGATGCTCCTGCATCAGACACCCCAGGTAAGAAAGATTTTCTCATAAGGAAATCAGGAATGCCTCAAGGGAACTAGAATAGGTATGCCAAATCTTTTCTTCACCCATATCTCCTCTTGTCCTTCACCCCAAGTAGTCTTCACTTCATTCATTTCTCCCTGTAGCAAATTCTTCTGCTCCCCACTTTTCTTATCCTTCTGATTATCAACTGATAACAACCAACTCTGACCACTACCGACCACAGCAATGCCTTAGTAAGGTTCATCCTCCTCAATCAACTCAGTATCATCTGC
Source organism: Chamaecyparis obtusa (assembly GCA_027943335.1). Classification (NCBI taxonomy): domain Eukaryota; kingdom Viridiplantae; phylum Streptophyta; class Pinopsida; order Cupressales; family Cupressaceae; genus Chamaecyparis; species Chamaecyparis obtusa. The sequence goes on from BSBK01005808.1 coordinate 764,106, forward strand.
ATCCCTCTGTGTCATAAATTTCATCATCCATTATACCATCTCTATCAAAAAGACCATCTACCTCTTAATCTCAACAAACTCTTCAGATATATCATTCTCCTTCTCCTTCAAACTAGACTTTGTAGAAGCAGGTTCCTCAACCTTTCACTCTTGAGATTTGTCATCATCACATGGACAACACCTAATGACTCCACATCCATTAACCCCAATCTCTTGTAAAGGTATCAACTTATGTCAAGCTACTTCATGCCTAACCACATAGGTGTTAGCGCAACCATCAAACAACACATTTTTGTCAAACTGCCAAGGTCTACCAAGCAATAGATGGTATGCATCCATAGGTAACACATCACACAATATCTCATCTTGGTAAGATCCTATCTGTAAATTAACCAAGCATTGTTCTTCCACTTTAACCTTAGAAACATCTTGTATCCAACTAATATGATAAGGATTAGCATTCTTCCTCCTTTCCAAATTCAACTTACTAACCATTTCTTCTGAAACAAAGTTTTCAGAATTGCCACCATCAACTATGACATTACATACCTTATTTTTGCACTTACATCTGGTTCTGAACAAATTCCTTCTTTGTACCAGTTCAGAGACACATGCAGCTAACCTTCTGGTGACAAGACATTCACCTTTCTCAGGAACATTCTCAATGTCTTCTTTAGCAACTAATGCAACTCTTTTCTTAGGACACTACCAACTCCTATGACCAGCTTCACCATAGTTATAACAAGTACCAATGAACTCATTCTTCCACCTTCCTTTCTGTCTAGCATTCTTAGTAACTTGACCACAGCTAGATCTCACATCAGGCTTAAGATTCTCTATCACACTACCTTCGACAACTGTCTCACCAATTTTACCACCTCGGTTCCTACTATTTTCTCTACCTTCAAACTTCTTATTCAACTTCTCTTCAATCTTCAATGCCATCTGATAAGCATCTCCTATTGTTGTTATCTGAATAGTAAGTAACTCTTCTTGAATACTAGGTCTCAAACCATAGACATACCTAGCAACCTTCTCTTTATCAGCTTCAGAATGACCAGTCCTAATCAAGATTCTGTAAAACTCCTCGGTATTCTCCTGTACCGATTTGTTAGTCTTCTTGAAAGCTTGCATCTTCTTAAACATTTCCAATTCATAATCCACTAGATTGAATTGCTTCTTCAACTTATCAACCATTCAGTTCCACTTAGTAATCTTTTCTTTTCCTCTTCTACCTCTTTCCAACTAAACTTCTCTCCACCAAATATTTTCATGACCCTTCAACTTAGTCTTTACAAATCGAACCCTATCAGGATCTTCTATTTCTTCATACTCAAAGTATTCATCAATCTCATCGATCCAATTAATCAATTAATCAGGGCCTAAGGCTTCCAACAAATGAAACTTCAATCTTAGGTCTCTTTCCAATTTTAGACATAGCTTTCAAAATTCAATTCTCCTCTGGATCTCTAGCTTCTTCTACAGCTTCTTCAAAATGATCTTCTTCCTCAGATTCATCATCACTATCCTCTTTCAAGGTAGGCTTCTTGTTCTTTTTCAATTCCTCTTGTAGGTCTTGCACTTGTTTCTGCAAGGCCCTAAAATCATCAAGACTAAATTCTCCAGCAGCTTCTTCTTTTGAGATCTCACAATTTCTTCTCGAAGGCATCTTCAAATCAAGATCCAGGCACAAACACACAAGATCCACTCAGCTCCAACAGGAACAGACTTTTCTCAAATAGGAACAAACTTCACTCCACAAGATCAAATCGCTCCAATAGGAACAAACCTTGCTCTGATACCACCTGATGTAGTCAAGGTAGGGGAATCCAATGAAGGACTTACCAACCTTGTAGCCAAACCAATACACAATGGAAATACACAATAACAACCATAGATATGTAATGAAACAGAAGTCTTTATTCATCAAATCACCGATTACATGCAATGTGTTGGGCTATAAGGCCTTCTTGGTTATGGCCAGATACAATGCAAATATCAGTATACAAGATCTCGCATGATCCAGATCTCTTCCACAACATTAGCAATCAGCTAGCCTAGGTCTGCAACACACAGCACATTGGCAGGCACCCAGAAAAGATCTAAACTTGTACTCAAACTTCCAAGCAATCTTCCTATTCCCAAGCTCGTAGGCTACTAACTTCCAACTCCACTACTGCTCCCCTTCCTAAACAACTACCCAAACATCTACTTAAATACTAAATCCCAACCACAAGTCGGCTCAATAGGATATACAAATATTAAATGCCAAAACATCAATCGGCTCTTAAATAGCCTTACAAAATAAATAAACTCTCCAAGATGGCCCCAAACAGTCATCAAATCTGCATAGAAGAATGCAACATGCCAGATCTAGGTCCCCACACATCCAACAGTCAATCCATAACTTGTGGAGTGCAACCTAAATTAAATGCACCAGTCGGCCAAGCCGATTCATCCAAACAAATCCAGTCGGTAAGCAAGAACACTGAGCAACAAAGGAAATAACTGAGCGCCAGTCAACCGACCATGCCAAGCATGACTGAGAAACACAGTTATCACCGAGCATCAGGAAACTAATGCCTTTAGCTATCGAGTGTTCTTCAAAGACCGAGCACCCCGGTAACCACAAAAACTAGCAACCAGTCTCCCAAACTGAGAAAGTACTCTACCAAACCAAGATCAAAACTAGCAATCTACCTTCAAAGACAAACATATTTTTTTTTGGTTGATACAGGATTGCCAAAAATCCTAGGATGCTCCTGCATCAGTTTAGAATCTCAGCATCTATTGTATCATCTTCTAAGTCTATAACATCCATATTTTCCCTAAAGCACTAAAGTGCAGCCTCAGTACACAAAGCAACAAGATCTGCTCCAACATATCCATGGGTATCCTTAGCAATATTTTCAAGATCAACCTAGAACAAGAAAACTAAAGATAAATAGATACTCCATCAAGAAACATAAAGATTAATAAATTCTTTCAAAATACAATAACTGTTTAACATTATATATAGAAGTACAAAAAATAAGGCCCCAATATACGTACATCATTAGAGAGCTTCATATTCTTTGTATAGATGTGAAGCACTTCCAACCTGCCCACTTCATCCAGAACCCCAATATCAATCTCCCTATCGAACCTTCCAAACCTTCTAAGTGTTGGATCAATACTATTTGGCCAGTTAGTTTCTCCCATAATAATAACATGGGAATTTGATTTAAGTCCATCCATAAGCGTAAGAAGTTGAGAAACAATTATCCTCTCAACTTCACCATGGGTTTTTTCCCTCTTTGGAGCTATAGAATCAATTTCATCGATAAATATAATGGATGGGGCATTCTTCTCAGCCTCCTCAAAAGCCTTTCGGAGATTGCTTTCACTTTCTCCAGCCAACTTTGACATGATCTTAGGTCCATTGATACTAAAAAAAAAAGGCACCAGTTTCATTTGCCACTACCCTAGCAATTAAGGTTTTCCCAAAACCAAGAGGCCCATAGAGCAGAATATCCTTTGGGGGCTTCACACCAATAGATTTGAAGAGTTGTGGGTGTCTAAGAGGAAGCTCTACCAATTCATGGATCACCAATCAAAGCCTATCTCTCAAATAGTTCAAACAAGATGAAAAAACCCACAGTTTCACGCAGAACAGAGCAAATGGGTTGCTAGAGCCCAAAGAAGTCTGGAAAATAGAACGATCAGGGACCCACTGGCAACAAGTAGTAGAATGAGTGTGGACACCTAAAGATAAATATCTAGACTAATCATCAGATCAGGATGCCGTTGGTGATTAGTCTAGATATTTATCTTCAATTATTTTTTAGACACTCTGTATTTCATTAAAATTTTGACTAACTGTGGACGATGTTTCGACTGACCTGCGTCAAAAGTTTGGCATGGTTTGGTCTAAAAATTGACCATTCTGTGTCAAAATATGGCGTCGTGGGTTTGGCATCCTGGTCAGAGCCACTAAATATTTCAACCAATATTTGGTCGCATCCTAGTCGGAGCGACCAAATATTTCAACCAAATATTAATCTATATTGGTCGAATGATCAAGCAATATACCAACACTTGCTAATGTTATTGTTGACCAAGATTGCCCTCATTTTTTACCAATATTGGCATCGATCATTCTACGTTTACAGCAATGGGTTGATATTTTGACGCAGATAATAGCGACGAATCAGTTGGTCGACGATTTGACCGAGTTGGGTGGAAACTTTGACCAATATTGCATTGAACAATGGTGCAAAATGTACTAGTGATTAGTCCTTATTAAACAGTGACTTGGCCAAGGTCACCTACAAGCCAAAAATGAGAATAGGGTAACCCTAAGACCCTAGGTGTTCTTGCACCAAAAATATTGGGTAAACAAAGATGGTTATTTAATGAACTTCTCCAATAGACAAGTTGGTATCTTAAACAAGCTTATATGTGGAGTTTTAAGCACTGAGCCTCACCTAACTCAAAATATTTTGTGACATTTTTAGGGATAAAAAGCTTAATACAAAGAAAATATTTGATAGACTAGTTTATGGATCTATTTGGTAGGTTTTTTCATATATGATGCTTTGAATATCTAAATTATTTATGATTAGTAGTGATGGTGTTGAGATCTTGATTTGTTTTTACTACATTTTCTATTTGTATCATGTATAATCATTGTTTCTATTTTTGGTTATTTGGTTGTTTTTCTTCCAACACATGTTACTGATAACAAATTTTAGAAAAGACAACACAAACAATTGACAGAACAATTCACACAATAATAGGTTTGTGGATCTATGATGTTTCAACTATCTTAGGTTATGCAATTTTGATGGAATGCTATTCCACTTGTTCTAAGTGTTTTCTATAAGTTTTTCCTTTGTTTGGCTGTTTTTCTTTCACCCCTATTTTACTCTATTTGGTTCATCCTCTCAATCTTTTAGAGAAATACTTATGATATTTGATCAGCCAACACAACAACCATTTAAGGAAATGAGCGGCTATAAAAGATTGACTATGGATTGTGTTGAATGAGGGTATCCATCTCACATGTTTTTTAGTTCTTGCCATGGCAGAGAACACTTGTGGAGGGGAAAATCTTAACTAGTAATTAATCTCTAGTTTTTGCAACCAATCAGAATCTACTTTTCTCAAACATTTTTCTATGTTTGTTAGTTTCTTCATTAAAGATGCATATTTTTTAAGAGAAATTTTGATTCAAAATGTTCTAGCGCACTGTGATTTTCCCTATATAAGGTTGGAGGATATCAGGGAAGATATATATGTTCCCAATGCAAGAGAAGGCATGTTCCTCATGACATTGCTCTGGATTATGCAGGATTGCAGACATTTCTAGGTGAAGCTTATTGGCTAGTTTTTCCAGCATGCGTAGTGCATTGTAGAAGGTGTAGAATACAAAATTAGGACGTGGAAAATGAAGCATTAGTTTCCACAATCTCATTACCCTCATCGTTTCAATACGTTGCTTTTGTACACATTGACATGTAGACTTTCTACTTGACGTGCCTTGTTTAAACATCTACATTTTTCACCGCTTGGCTCTTTCTCAGATAAGATGCCCGTTAAAAGACTCCAACCTAAGGAAAGCACTGTAACAGGAAACTCTAACTATCAAAGCCACACTGGTAGAAACGAGGAATGCTACCAAAGAGAACATCATTTTTCATGGGGCATTTTTCAGGTATGTGGGTTTTTTCTTTTTTTAGCATTTTGACTATGATGAAAGAATTTGAGGGAGTTTTCATCTTTTTACATTGGCTTGACTTCTCATATGTGGTCAAAAAAGTCTTGGGTATTGATCTTTCTGAAAATGGATCCTGAAGATGGAATTGATCAGCTCAAGGAAAATGAGGTTAGTTAGATTTTCCCTTTTTCTTCCATGCCCATTTAATCAAGCTCATTTTTCTTTTATCTCTATGAAATCCATAGAGAATGTCTTGATGGGCTCTATAAAAATGTGTGTAAAACCCTACTTAAATTAAATCTTGAGAGTTAAAGTAAAAAATTGTACCAATCTGGGACTGCATGAGATTTCACCATTTTTCTGGCAACTTTTCATGATTATGTAGGAAAAATTTGATAAAAGAACATTCATTGCAATTTATTAGAATTATTGCATGCTTTCCCCGGAATTATTTGCAAAACTTGATGATTTTCGCAACTTTTGTTTCTATGATCACTTTTTTTTGTGACTTCTTTGCATGATCTATAATTCTTTTCAATCAAAAATTTAAAGCATGTACAACTTAAAGAAATATTGATTTAGACTCAATTGAAGCTAGAGAGAGTGTGGAAAAATGATAACTTATTGTGTTCAAAAGGAATTTGTGGTGAACGCTCTACTAGGAAAAATTGGAAAAGCATTGCTTCTTAATCAATTCAGAGGGTTTTTTTCTATTTGTGCTACAATTTTATGGATATTTGCAGTCATATTAATCTACATGAGTAGAAGAAATATTGAAACAAAAAAATCCTATTAGGCCTTGAGATCATTTTCAAAACTGGATGCCTATGCAATCTAAATGTTTTAAACAATTTTTCCTGAAGGTTCATGAAAATTTAGCTTGAGTTTACTAACAGGTAGTTGGTGGAGTCATCTTTTGTTTCATCTTTAATTTTTGAATATTTTATTACGTTTTCCTTGTTCTATGTTTTGTTGAAAATAATTCAGATGATTTATTAATGCAGGCAGGTCATCGATAAGGCTTCAAAATTTTGAGAGATGATGTGGACATTGCGACAAAGGCTTCTTATGTGCACATTTTTTTGGGTTACACTTGGATGAGATTTCATTGCTAGCATCAAATGTGAATGGTCTACATGGACAACCATTTGTCATCGGTTAGGAGGGTTTTGGTTTTTTGTTTGGCACCATAAAAAATAATTACTAGATTAATTGGAATGTTCTACAGTTGCTTCATTAAATGATACTCCTATAATTATGGACAAGAATATAAGTAGAAGCTTCTTTCAATGGCAATAGAAAGGACAAGATGTTTTAGTTTTGAATGTGCATACCCATTGTCAGAAATTAGAGATGCTTTATTTAATTTTTCTTGGAAAATATGGGTGGGGATTATATTGCTTAGCCTTCTTCAAAAGAGAGAAGATTGATTTTGGATTGGATTCTGTCATAACCAAAATATCTGCAGTGATTTTTGGCAGAGATTTAGGGACAAAATGATGCCATGAATAAAGACATTGAGATGATTTCGCATGTAGATAGGGGTTTTCCACCATCACTTTAATTCCTCATAATTTTTCTACTTTATTTTTGCCAAGAATCTCAATCATGCGTGGGATTTAAAGAGTTCAGGAAAATGAAACAATGAATGACTAAGTGTTCATCTTAGAGATGGCCTGTAAAGGTGGCAGATAAAATTAAATAGAAGACACCTTGCATGCAAGATTAAGGTGTGATGGACTCGTAATGGTGAGATAGGACTAGAGAAATTTGATATAAACATAATAACACAGAGGCTGGAAGGGACGGCAAAACACAACCAATTTTCTCTGCTAAATTATGGGTAATAAATCACAGGGATGGTTCACTCTGCATGGCAAGAAAAGAGTAGTTTAAAACTGAAAAGTGAATATTGATGTAGAGAGAGGATCGAACCAGCTTGGGAAGAATGGTCGCACAAGCCCAACCATGTAGATGGGGGTAATTAAAAGTTACTCTTTTGTATGAACGTAACTGTGGTTCCCTAGGTTGACTAGAGTGTCTTCTAATTTCAATTTATCTTGGTAGGAAAGGATAGGATGTTCCTTGTTTAATGGAAAATAGACACTTAGGGACAATACTTCTTACACGTGAAATTTTCTTAATGTCCGTCGATGCTCTTGAAACTATGAAAGTTTGAAACAGTTATGTGAGCTTGACAACTGTCTACCTCTGAATGGTGTGATTGCTTTGTGTTTCATATTATAAAATGTTATAATATGTGAAAAATTATGAGTTACATTATGTGTGGGATACACTTAAAAATTTAATGCCTATTTCCCTACATTAGTGCAGTAAAAGAAGAAGATAAAATTTTATGAGATTTTGTTTTGTTAAATGATGATGGATATGCGATAAAGGTATGATTGCTTGCCAAAATTTAGGAATTGTCTTGTGATAACAGATGGAAATATGTATTATTGCAATATATTTTTATATGCGTTATGAAATGAATTTAATACTAGATCCTTATGAAATTCTTGGGGAAGAAGAATTCTACATGTTTTATATGAAGTAAAAATTCGTAAAGTTTTTGTGAAAATATATTATGTCTTACCTAGCAATGCATGAGATTTTAAAAAAAAAGAGACAATTAAAAATTCTATGTTGTATTAACCAATTGAATGTGTTACTACATGATGATGTAATTCTTGAGACTTATGTTCTAGAAGTATGGTCATGTTCTTTAGCATACCTTGTTCTTTAGCGTACCTTGGATGCAAGGTGATGTGTAGCTTCTACTCCCTCCTTATGGCTAGTGTTAGTCACTTTATAAATGTGATTTGGTTTCAATTGATGTTTTATTTTGAGCTTTGATGAACTTTGAAAGTGGTGAAGGACTAGCTTGAAATTTTAAGTTCTCTTGTGACCATCTAGCCACCAATTTTGAGTTTTTCAATCAGTTGAGATTTTTGTTCACCCTTACTTCTATGCATTTTCTTATGACCTTTGAGGTTTTGAATTGAAATTTGAGAACTTTGAATATTGTGATTTTTTTTTATGATCTTGTGGTGGCTAGAATTTAGTGTTTTATATTGCTAGTCCTGTGATGTGAAGTGATGTCATATGTCATGTTCAGTGTACAGCATTGATAGATTATAAAAGGGAGTAGATTGCGAAGAGCATACCATTCCTTATCTTGCATTCATATGTTACTTGAAATATGTTTCAACTATTATGAAATCATCAAACTGAATTAACATGCAAATGGTTGTGTATATTAGAATTGTATTTTATGAAGTAATTAATAATGATTGATATACTTTGATGAGAGTTTTGATGCTATGAAGAGCATTGCATGGATATTCACAGAATAATGGAATCCATGGAAAATACATGTTTTTGACATTAATATGATATTACTAGTACATGGGTGATTATATTTGAGACCTTGCACGAAATATTTATGAGTTGATTGAAATAGATGTAACATTTGATGCATTTGATGATCAATGAGTAGGTCGACATATTTTCATGGAAATGAAATAGATTTATTTGGAACTATGACCCATAATTGGTGTTTTTCATAGAATGGTCAACACCCCCTTATTTGTATTTGTATGTTTATTTGACTAGATGATGTTAATATGATTTAGAACAATAGAGAGGGGGGGGTGAATCAGTTGTTCTCAGGTCTTGATGTATAAAATAACTTCAAAAGCTTTTCCTTAAATCAGATCCAAAACCAAAACAAACTCGGTCATCATTGATACATATAATAGAAACATAAAACACTGTAGTCCACTACCTAGCTGTAACTAACTTGTAAAACACAAAAATGTTCAAACCAAAACATTCGCACAAGTATTGACACCAAGATTTATAGTGGAAACCCAATATGGGAAAAACCACTTTGTAACATGCTACTATTATTTTCACTCTTCTGAAGTGAACTCGGTTAAAAGTCAACCCTATCAAAGGTTATAATACACACTGTCAAATGTGACCCGGTTAAAGGATTTCAATCACCCTGTTAAAAGTGAGCCTAGTCATAGGACTTACATACACTCCATTAGAATGCAACCTTTTTCAAAGGATTTAACATATGACTATTAGGTCAACCTCTATTAAAAGGATTTTGACTGTTACAATGGTTAGAAAGTAGCAGTAGTATTGAACTGAAAAACATACAACTCACTTTGCAAATATCAGATCCAATTCTATACACAAATGCTGGTTAACTGACTTTGAAACTTTTCCATCTCCATCTCTAATCTTCTCAGAACTTCTCTTCAAGCAATCACCACACTTCTCCTTCAGCCTTTTCTCTTATTTAGTCAGTAAAACTTACGGTTCTTCCAGCATCTACTTCACCCATGCATACTCATACCTCATGTTTAGGTTCCTTTAATACTTTTCTCTATTAGGTTAACTTATCTTTTGCCACTTAATCTCCTTCGTAGAACTTAGGGTTAGGTCAGATTCATTGAATCTACCCACTTCATATTCTTTGTCTCCTCTTCTAGAATCATCTCAAATCTCATAAAGATTTACAATAAAACATTTTACAAAGCATTAAATGCTTCCATACAATCAATAAATAAAGTCAACATGTTTTACATAATCCAAGAATTCAACAATGTCGGCTCCAAATCTGAATTCTCTTCAAATATAAAAATGCTGATGCTCAGTCAATACTGTGATCATCCACTTGGTCTTCATGTAAAATGCTTGGTCACTACTTAAACTATTTCCTCGGCTTGCACTGTCTTCCTTGGCAATTTACTACTGCTCGGTCGACACTATAATTTTGCTCGGCATTTACTAACTCGGTCGACACTAACATAACTTGGCTTAAACATTATTTCTTCATTTTTGCTTGGTTAAGCCTACTAGTTTAGTCTACAAACTTACTAAGATAAACAATACATTGTCTCATCATAGTGCAACATAGTCAAGTACACTTTGCAGTATCAAGATAACTCAACCTTTCCTTAGGTGCTATTGTTACCATCCTTGCTTAGCCCTCTTAGCAACACTCAAATAGATATAGTACTTTCCTAAGTAGAAAAAATCTTACCAATTAAGGTTTGACATCAATGACAATACAACAATTGCTTCAATTCAGTTTCCAACAGATGATTCAAACTATGTGATTGCTTATGACGAATGAGATTTTTCATGATGAAGGGCATAATTCTTTTGGATTAGTTGATTGTTCTATGAATTGCATGCTCTTGTTAAATTTATTATTGCATGAAAGGAAATTATATGAAATGCATGAATTGTATCTTTTTTCTTACTTTATAAGAGTATTGGAAAGCTTACCTTTCAGTGAGGGTGCTAATGTAGAAGAAGTAAACATGGAAGGGTAGAAAGGGATGTTTCTCTACCTACCAGTTTTCATTCCTAGTGATAAAAAGATGCTTTGGCCAAAGCTTGTTCACATATGTTTTCATAAATATGCTGCCCATGTTTCATCTCCCTGCCACATTCATGAACAATAGAAAGTTTCATGGTTGCACCAGATACCCCCTGCCTTTTATTTCTTTTGGGCACTCTAGGGTTGGGAATTCTGAAGGGTGATAGAATCCCAAGGAAGTGTAAGGCTTTGTGGATAGAATGAACAAGCATCTGAGCCACACTCATGTCTCAAGATTTGCAGATGGACAACTGACTATCCAATGGCATAGGAGACATGGACTTATAGAAGGAAAAATGTCCAATACAATTAAGTGTCTTGTTTCATGATTGACCTTTTATGGTTATGTTTTTGGATGCATTGTTATAGATGTATGACATACATTGATGTGCTGATTTTATATGGTGATGAATTATCAGGATTTATTTGGATGCTTATGCTTAGATGAAGCACACTTGCATTGCATTGATGAAAATGTGAATGCTTATTTGTAATAAAATGTAAGACTTGTAGGACTTATATTGTTTTAGAGATGAAATATAAATGCTATGATGAAATGAATTTAAAATTTCTTTGAAATATTATTGTGACAAGATGGGCATGAGGGCCTAGGTCACATAAATGGAAAAATGGATCCACTAACCTTTTCAGGTGATATGCAAAATGGATGGATGACTTTCTCACCTAGTAAGTACCACATATTAGATGGTATGTATGAATGATTATTTATTTGTGATCAATTTGTGATTTAAAGAATATTTTAGTTGAAATTTTGCAATTTTCAAATGACTCTTTTATCTTGAATATAAAATATTAAAAATCTTCTTTTCTAAAAGTATTGACACTATGATTGGGCTAAAAATATTGTGAGTATATAAATAAGAGTATGCCAAGAATGTGGATCCAAGGAAACTAGAAAAGTTCTCAATTTATTTCGATACCACGGTAAGGTATAGTAAGCATAGGTATGTGGGTATTTTGTTGCTACTAGAGAGTATCATGTAAGTTATTTTTGAAAGTGCATGTTAAGTATGAAAATGTTAGATTTTCAATTTTGATTATGATAGCGACATGAACTGATGCTTTGATGTTGTTCCTATGTATGTATAGATGGAACGACACATTATAATAGAGGGGGAATATTGTCAGAGAGAGGTAACTCTAACCTTGTAAAACTAAAGGGTAGTAATGGAATTCACACACTCACATGAAAAAAAAAACATATCCTTGATATTATTATGACACAAGTGTGTATTCTTTTCTTGAAATATGCTTGCTTCAAATGTGTTTATTTTGATGTGTGTTTAGTATATGCATTTCAAATGAAAATTTGACTTACTTATGAAAATAAAATTCAATCTTGTTGATTTTATGCTAGAATCTAAAAGTGTATACACACATTACTTTGAACTTTTTAATAATGAAAGATTATTAATCATGTCAAGTGTTATTTTCTTTATTTTTTTCTTTGATATGAATATAAATTTGAATCAATGCATCGAGACGATGCTTTGTTTAAGAGGGGGAGGATGTCATAACCAAAATATCTGCAGTGATTTCTGGCGGAGATTTAGGGATAAAATGATGCCATGACTAAAGACATTGAGATGATTTTGCATGCGGATAGGGGTTTTCCACCGTCACTTTAATTCCTCATAATTTTTCTACTTTATTTTTGTTGAGAATCTCAATCATGCGTGGGATTCAAAGATTTAAGGCAAACGAAACAATGAATGATTGAGTGTTCATCTTGGAGGTGGCCTATAAAGGTGGCAGATAAAATTAAATAGAAGACACCTTGCATGCAAGATTAAGGCGTGATGGACTCATAATGGTGAGATAGGACTAGAGAAATTTGATATAAACAAAATAACGCAAAGGCTGGAAGGGACGGAAAAACACAACCAGTTTTCTCTGCTAAATTATGGGTAAGTCACAAGGACGGTTCACTCTACATGGCAAGAAAAGAGTAGTTTAAAACTGAAAAGTTAATATTGATGTAGAGAGAGGATCGAACCAGCCTAGGAAGAATGGTCGCACAAGCCCAACCATGTAGATGGGGGTAATTAAAAGTTACTCTGTTGTATGTACCTTCTTTTCTTTCACTGATCACACTTCAAATAAATCATAAAGGATGAATCGGGTTAGTTAACCAAACTCATTTCCTAAAAGTGTTTATTTTATTTATTTATTTTACTTTCTTTGAAACAAACATAGTGAAATCATAGAAATAATCTCCTTATGATATGAAAGATCTTAGAGATGAGTGGAAATCTAGTGTATATCTCTAGATTTGAGCTTTGTCAACTTATTACATTTTAAAATCCTCCTACATGCACCACAACTAATGTATATGAATATTCACACAAATATTTCTTGGCATGAAAGAATTGTTCTCTAGATAAAGGTGAAATGGAGAATAGTTCTCATGTTTTAGCAAGTAGGAAATTACAAAGTAATTCTTAACACAGATGTAATTATATGCATGCACGGTATTGTCTCATTCACACAATCCTAGACTCAATTGGAGAAAGCCATTTTTCTTTTGAGCATGCCGATATCCTTTGGAAGGTGCAAGCCATTTTGGTAGTGAGACGAAGGTCGCTAGCATAAGAATTCAGTTTTATACTTGTCAATCATTTTGCTTGAAGTACCTTTGGAAAGTATTTATGGTTATTATTGGGCGTAATACATGTTTTTTTTTTCTTTTGTCTCTGAGAGGGACGTACAATCTGTCTAAGTGACCTCTATTTGTTGGTGTAGTTTCTTTTTATCTTTGACATTAGGCATGTCAATTACATTGTCGGGTTTTATTATTTGAGAGAGAGAGTGTAATTACCTAAGGACATATTGTTATTTTTAATCAAGTAAGCTCAATTTCAGTTTATGGACATCTCTCAAATTAATCTCTGATGCGATTTAATTTGACTCCTAGGATAAGAAAAATTGGTGCTTTTTTTTTTCAAGAACATCACACTTTAACTGAGCTCTTAATCATTGTTTTATTTGGGCATTGAGAATATAGGTAGAAATCATGTTTTTTGAATCAATCTGAGTGACCATGTGAATGAGTAATGAATTCTATGGAATCCATTTTACACATACCTCACAGTTGAGTCTTTGATCTTAGGCATAGAAGCATGTTGTTAGAGATGTCTTTTGCTATTTTTTTTTTAGTTTTGGAAAGGCGTTGGTATATAAAATGCAGTGAATGGTTAAGAGGCTTTTAGCTCGTATTGATTTAAATACTCAAAAATTAAAGTTAAATCTGCAATATAATGTGAACCATAGTCTCTTTATGTTTACTATTGAATGACATGCTACTATCTTAGATAACCTTTCTTAATAAATATTGATGAATAAGAATGATGAAAGATGAATATCCTTACCTTATCTCAAATCGTGATTATGTGAATGCTAGACAAGTAAGTTCAATAATCAAACATGGAAATAGAATGTAAATACTATTTTGTAGGTGGATGTAAGAGTAAGGAAATTTTTTTATGTTAATCTATGGAACCGAGATGTGAAATTTTAAGAGAAATGTGCTAAACAAGAAGATTGCTTGATCCTTTAGATATAGATTTTATTTTAATGTTAGTGCATTTATTGAAAAGTCTTGACTACACAGAGAAATGTATTAAAGTATTGAGATATTCTCTTGATTCAACTATCATCACTTAATTACCATATGCATGAAATCAAGCTAGGAACTTTGAGGTGTTATCAAAGAAAATATTGTTGCTTCATTCATCGTATCTGAGATATAATTTTTGAATGTCCATGATAACAATATATTACTCGTGATCCTATTAAGGAGAACTAAATTAACTTACTTGTTCTATTTTAGATATGTGGATAGATATAAACCTTATCATGATGATCATTGCATGTAATGACTTCTTGGAGAAAAGTATGAATTACCATTATGCTCCATGTGTGAGATGGAACCTCAATTCTATGAAATGGAAGGAAAGGAAAAGTTGATGTTTCTATTTTCTTAATTAAGATTTATGTATTGGTGTGACCATGATTTTGTTATTCTAGAGTATAGAAATATTTTGGCACACTAATTCCATTACTTCAATCAGTTTTACTTTCTTAGACTACCTCTAGCTGGGCTGGGTATCTTTCATGTTAGGAAAGATTTCGGGGAAGCGTTAATGCTTCATGGTAGGGTGGAAACGCACTCCCACAATATTCTCGCCCTTGTTGACATCTGTGAAAAAATTTCTAAAGTTTCTTATAGGAATGACTTTCTTTTTCAGTGTTACGCAATTCCGTATTCGACATTGGGGTATTTGGTAAATTTTGTTATTTACTTTTGTCGTTAATATGGAAGTACATATTTTTATCTAATCCTTATCTTTTATTGATGTGATTCGACAATTGGTGTGAAAATATCTTAGGTTGTTAACCAGGCATGACAACTTGTACTTGTTTGAAGTTGATACGACATCTCTTATTGTCATTTCTTTAGAACACTCGACAAATGGTCGACTTTCCTCTTATCTTTGGACAAGGTATGTTTTCACATCTCGACAGTTCTACTCTTAATTGTATTTATTTTATTCCTATATTGTAAGGAATTGACTAGTATCTTGTCGACCTATGCATTCAACTATTGACTTTTTGATCGACTCTCTGGAATTACGGTTTTCTCTGATGTGGCTTTTTGTGTCTGAACCTCTATCTTTACATATTCTAGTTTGTTCTATCTTTCTCTCATATTTGTAATTTTTAGCAAACTTGGATTGCATCTGAATGAACCCAACTAAAAGTTGAATTGCAGTCACATATATCATGCCTTGAGAAGGAGAACAAGAAGTGTATGGACATCACTCCTTCAGATTTTATCAATGGTGTATTAGAACACTTTGACAAGAGCACTGCCTGGAACTGAGAAAGCTTGCAATGGGTTTTAAGATAACATTTCTAAAATTGACTAAGGTTCTCTTGGACAAAATGGTGCTCAAATGTTTAGTGACGTGCACTATTGCTGCCCCCATATATGTTGTTTTTCGTCCTCTCATCTAAAGAAATGTTGGGTTTGGTTTTTGTTTATTAAAATTGGATAACATCATAGAATTTTTTTTATTTGGTTAAGTATAAAAAGATTGCCTCATTAAATTTAAGTTAAAAGTGTTACACACCAAAAATTCAGTAGCATACAAACATCAAATTCTAAATATGTTAATCAGAAGTATTGTATGGTTTACAGTATCTAGTAGGTATCCTCACCTTTTTAGTTTCTACCAGAACTATAGCCATAAACTCCCCCTCCTGCTTCAGATTACTAGCTATATATATATTATATAATATATATAGAGAACGCCGAGAGATATCAAGACTTTAATTTTTAAATATGAAATATTTTTTTAAAGTAAATTAAAGTCTCTCTCTCTCTCTCTCTCTATATATATATATATATATATGTATATATATATATATGTATATATATATATATATATGTATATATATATATATATATATATATATACATATATATACATATATATATATATACATATATACATATATACATATATATATATATATATATATACATATATATATATATATATATATATATATATATATATATATATACATACATATATATATATATATATACATACATATATATATATATATACATACATATATATATATATATATATATATATATACATATATATATATATATATGTATATATATATATATATGTATATATATATATATATATGTGTATATATATATATATATATGTATATATATATATATATATGTATATATATATATATATAGCTAGTAGCATTGGGAGGTGAAGTCCTACGAATTAAATTATATAATTTATTATATAGTATAATTTTATTATATAAATGTTAAAAGATAAAAAAAATTTAAATTTTATTATAAATCTTTTTTTATTACATTAGTTTGATTTTTGCATCAAATTTATTATATTTTTAGGTTTTGGGCTATGTTTGAAGTAAGGATTGAATTTGACTATATTTAGGATTTATTTTGGGTAAGGGTTACAATTAAGGTAATGATTCAATTTAGTTTAGGGTTTAATTTAATGCAGGCCTAGGGTAGGAGTTGTTAAGCTCAATATTCAATTAGGTTTAGGGTTTTCAATGTATAATTTAGTTTAATGATTAATGGTAGAAGTCATATGAAATAAAAGGATTTATTATTATTTAGTGTTTGGATTAGAGTTTAATTTAATTTATTATTCAATTGGATCGAGGGTTAAGACACATTTTGCTTTAGTTTTAAGTTTATGATAAATATTATTTTACTATCATATTTTTTTTTTGATCGGGAAAGGCCGAAGCCATAGTTTTTGTATTAAGCAAAAAATAAAATATACAGTAATTATCTACATCTAACACCATAATATTGTTCAGTCATAAAGTATGGACAAAGATGGAGCATTAGTGCTCTTTCCATGAAAACCAGTATCAAACAACCAGAAAAAAATTGCAAACTACTTATCCCACCAAGAATTAAATGAATTCAAAAAATACAAAAATTGTTGGCCCTCATCAACTTGCTCTGATTTTTCTTCATCTTCCTCGCTAACCTCTTCTTCATTGTCCTCCTTTGAACCCTGGGGATCATCAGAATTTTCTTCCTCATTCTCGAAAGAGTCTGGGCTGCCTAATCCATTCATTTGTGCATCATACTTGAATTTGAAAATCCAGTCAATGTTCTCATCTAAGTCACCACCAAATGGAGAGGGAAGATCATCCTGTATATATGCCTTGTTAGAAGAAAATTTGACTACGAATAAGACCATCCTATGATGCACACTGCACTGATGGAGTTGGGCAAGCAGATTGCTCGATTTGATAAGTTGGTTCAGGTGATATGACCCTTTTTGAAAGAAGTGTCCATCCTTTCACCTTGCCGGGTTCTAACTAAGATGCCAGTCATTCAAAATGGATCTGACATGTACTCCACTTGCTGCCATATTAGCCAACTCATCGGCTTTACCATTACCTTCATGGTAGATATGGTTAGCCGTTGTTGATTCAAATTTGGAGATAATATTCAAAATCACCTCTAAAAAAGATTGAAGTTTCTAGTTTGTAGTGGCTCCTGATCTGATTGCATTTATGATTATCATAGAATCCCCTTCAATTTCCACTTTATTAAATCCTAAATCCCTGACAAGGATTAGACCGTGATAAAGGGCTTTAATCTCTGCAGCATTGTTAGTATCTGGTTCTAGAGGAATGGCTAATTGAGCAATAACTTGACCTTGTGAAGAATGAATGATACACCCAGCACCCGAAGGCCCAGGATTACCTCTTGATGCGCCATCAAAATTTAATTTCACCCATCCCAGGGATGGATATTTCCAAACACATGATTGTCTTAGAAGTCCACTATTCTTGCAACCTCTTCCTAAGGAGCTAGGAGCTTTCAACCCATGCTAGCTTTTCAACATCTTATCATCCCAACTTGTGTAAAATTTATGTATTGGTGAATGTGTTTGATTTCGAGAATTCATGATCTCCACTATTGCTACTATCATATTTTAAATAATTTAATTATACTAATTTTCTAAACTAATTTTACTATCATATTTTAAATCCTCTCTCTCTCTCTCTCTCTCTCTCTCTCTCTCTCTCTCTCTCTCTCTCTCTCTCTCTCATTTTATTTGGTATAGGTATAGAGCTCCATTTATTATAACTCTTTTTAGATTTATCTTCCCTAAATGTTAAAATATAACTCTTTAGGATATAATTTTGTTTTGTGTTAAGTGTTATAGTTATTGTTCAAGTTAGGTTTTATGATTTAGGTTTAATTTACTTTATCATAGGAAAATACAATGATTGAATATTATGATTTATTATTATTTAGTATTAAAATTAGAGATTAATTTGATTTATTATTTAATTGGATTTATGGTTAAGATAAATATTATGATTAAATTGTGTTAAATCTAATTTTTAAAAATAATTTTTAAAACTAAAAATAAGTTTAAAAGAAACTTTCTATTATTTTTAAAATATGTTTAAAAGTAACTTTCTATTATTTTCCCCCCTTTTTATTTAAATCATTTCTATAATAAGCAATTATTTCTATAATAAGAAGATGACGTTAAAACAACTTTTCATTTTATTTTAGAGCTGGGATACAATTTTGTTTCCATTTTAATTTTTTTTAGGGTTCAATGTTATAGTTAGGTTTCCAAGTTAGTTTAAGATTTAAGTTAAATTAGTTTAGGTCACAGATTCAATTTCATTTAGTTTAATGCTTAATGTATAATTTAGTTTAATTATTAATGGTAGAAGTCATAGGAACTACAAGGATTTATTATTATTTAGTGTTAGGATTATCTAAGTTTATTTAATTTATTGTTCAATTGGATCCAGGGTTAAGACTCATTTTTCTTTAGTTTTAAGCTTTTGATAAATGTAATTTTACTATCATAGTTTAAATAATTTAAATATACTATTTTTCTAAACAAATGCATTAAAGAAAATTAAACACTAAATATTAATTATAATTTTAAAATAAGTTGTTATTTATATTTTGTAAACAAATGCATTAAATAAAATTAAACACTAAATATTAATTATAATTTTAAAATAACTTATAATTTATATTTTGTAAAAAAATGCATTAAAGAAAATTAAACACTAAATATTAATTATAATTTTAAAATAGGTTATTATTTATATTTTGTATATTTTAAAGATCAATACATTATGATTAAATTGTGTTAAATCTAGAATTTTAAAAAAATAACTTTCTAAGTTTAAAAGTAACTTTCTATTATTTTTTCCTTTTAATTGATTCAAATCATTTACATAATAAGCAATCACTTAAATTTCTATTCTATTTTATTATTATTTTACATACAAGTAAATGACTTAAAGCAACTTTCTATATTCTTTTATTCCCCTGCAAATAACATAATTCTAATATCTATAAACAAATTATGCATAAGCCTATTTTGGTAGTTTAATGTGTTTGATTTGTAATTTCAAAGTTGATGTAAAATGACCGGAAAAAGGGAAATATCTTATAATTGGAAATATATTTGGTAATCAACATTTAGTAGAAATTGAAAATATAACTTACACTCATCATCTCAACTTGCATTCCACACAATAGACACAAATTCTATACAATATAAACTAAATAAATTTAATATATACAGATTTAAAGCTAAAATGAAAAAAAACAACTATAAGACAAAGATTTAAAGCTAAAGTGAAACCTTTATTGTGAACTATGAGATTAATCTTACTCCCATTACACAAAATGTAAGGACAAAATTAGTATGCACATGCAAACTCTATTATTTTTATTATTATTATTTGTATGGTAGAAAGACTTTTATGCTCTCCTCACACACCAAATTGTGTCACACCAAATCGTGACAGACCATATATATATATAGACAGACACATTCTAAATTTTTTGCCTTCAAAGTCTCCATGTAGAAAGATTAATCAAGTCCTTTCCTAATATCTTTCCTGAAGTAGTTTTTGGAATCCCACTCACAAAAGCCACCCTGTGAACCTTCTTGCAAGGTGCCACCTGATATAATACATAACACTAATTATTTCACAGTACTTGAAGAGATTGAAGGAAGTCCTTGAATTCAAATCCATTAAAGAAAAATGAAAACTCAATTCTCAATTTTTACCGCTCTTGCGTTTGACCTGCACAGAGATTCTTTCCAAAAAAAAATCTTAGAGAAGAAAACCTTTATTGCAAAGATGGCTCAGAAAATAAAGAGCTTCAATAAATAAATATGAATGAATAAAGGACATTTATTCTTTTCTTCACAAATTCAATAATTTGGCAGCTTGGGAGAGTTTGTTTTTGAAACTGAGAACGTAAATCCTCCTCCCAATTTATTAAAAAAAATAGAGTTAAAACCAACCCTTTTATGAGCAAACAAAATTCGGTATGAACAATTAACCTTAGACAACTCATTATTATCTTCCAAACATGTTATTAAGGAGTGAAACAAAGACATACAAAAAACTTAATAACGGCACTGATTGAATTGGCCATTCTAGAAGGAACATTGTTCACAGCAAGATTCGAACCTGCGCAGGCAGAGCCCACATGACAACCGGAATATTAATTTTTATGACAATGGAAAGCAAATAATTCAAATTCTCTGAGAACAGATAGTATTGGCTGCCTTAATTTATAGAATATAAATACAGAAATGCTCGCATTTCTTTCAATACAAAATATTACTAAAATGTGCGCATAAACATGAAACAATAAACAATGTCTTTTACCTTACAGAAGGAACCAGGCTAGTAGAGAAACGACTGAAGAAGTCATCGGTTGCATATGTCCATCAATTACGAAACCATGATCTTGTCTGTTTTTTAAATTCAATTATATTTCTAATTCCGAAAGTAGAAACTAACATCAAAACATTGTCCACCAATAGAAACATGCTAATAGAAACTCTGATAATGTAAAACATAAACATGCAAACTATAGATCCATGTCAGTTACCAACAGTAATGGCAAACTATAGTACTCATATTCCAAATAGTAATTCTCAAAGTTCCATTAATACCATTTTATCTCCTACTGTTTTGTTTGCCACTGAATTAATGGATCGCAGCCCAATATTACTGCCAGTGTGTTACCAAATTAACAGGCTTACGGAGAGTTTTATTTAGAAAAACCTAAAGCAATGGTGCAGATTAAATCCGAGTCCACAATTGATGGAGATCTCTGGAAAAAGTTTCACAGATTCAAAGGGTCCATATTGTAACTGTAGAGCCTCTAGACTAAAGCCTCTCGGCTAATTAAATTGCGGATGAAGAAAGCATAATTGGGCTCTCTACCAGCCGTTGTCCTCATAAATTTAAAAGTATTTTTTCTATGTTCATTCTTATTTTTCTGCAGATATTTATCAAGACCAAATAGGAAGCTCTATGACAATTGTGTTTATTTCTAGGCATTAATTTTTCTGTTTTCACTTTTCTCTATATCCTGGAGCTTATTTAGTCGTATTCCATGAGAAATTAAGTCCCACCAGATCTCCTATTATCCAAAAACTGCTCTGCCAATATTAGGCAGGAACTACGCTGCAGTGCAGCTCTTGTTGTAGTATAGGATAGCATCTATTGTGTGTAGATGGAATGTGATATATTTCAAGAAGTATACAAAAGGCTTGAAGTATCACTTAGATTGTCATGTGATTGCTACCTTGAGTCTTTTCGATACCTCTTGGCACATATTAGATTTGTGTCAAGGCTTGAATGCATTACTTTCTCGTTGCCCAAACATCCAGCCACCCATGCGCACACAATGAAGTCCAAGATGTGTATGTTGGCACAGAATATGGAGTCAAGTAATTAGCATTACCATCCATTGTTTAAATTGAATGAATCGTACAAGTGTTAACTAGTGTATGGACTCAGACTATATCAATTTTCTTTAGCAAATCAGGAGTCCCCATGGGGATCAAAATAAGCAAAAATGTCTTAAGAATCAAAAAATTTGAACTAAGAGGAGTGCAAAACTTCGACTAGATTGTGAATAGCAAACCATAAAAAATTTCAATACAAAGCAATTCTGTAAAATTGTGGTTATATTAATCCGTTTCTCTGTATCCTTGTGCTTTCGTTCCATGTGATTCATAAATTGCTAGTATTTATTTCTTGATTACATTTCTTTGCCCCAATTAAAATTAGGGTTCTTTCAAATCTTTAGCGAATCTTTTATGTTAAGTGCTAAACAAACTTCAAGTCTGCAACTATTTGGGCCATTCTGTTCATATTTTTTTTCTTTTTTGTTAGAATTCATTGTCCTAGGCAATAAATGGCCTTTTCAACTGGTATTCACAAACTTATGTGAAGTTTTGTAATTTTTTTTTTTTTCAAAATCTTATTTGACTAACTTACACAATGTCATTCTGCAGCATTGTGCAACGTCAATGTCATTCTATCAACATTTGACAGGAACTATGCTGCTATGCAGCCCTTATTTTTAATAGACACCTTTCTCTTTGCACAAGATATAAAAATAATATTTGAATGGTATGTAAATTAAAATAAATGGTTTGTAAATACATTGAAATAAAGTAGAATTCACTTGTCATAATTTTATTTTATAAAAGATGTATTATTTATGCAATAGAACTTGTGCAAACTTCTTTCTCAAATTATTGTCTAAAATATTCAGCAAAGGAACTTTGATTGGAACAGCGATAGTGCATAATACCATGAACTTCGAAAAACAACTCTGGGAATCTGCAACGAAAATACTCCAGCATTCCATATCTTTGCCACCAAGAGTAGTCTGCTATCCATTTCAATCATGTTTAAAATTTATTTTTAAAAAAAAAGGAAAAACAACTATATAATTTTATCTTAAAATAGTATTATCTTTGATTTAAGCATAATTTTAAATTTTTTTATTTTATTTCTATATTATAATATACCTGTGCATGTGTAGGTAATTCATCATAATGACTTGACAAGTTTCGAATAGCTCGAAGTAAAGTAGTTAACTTTCGACCTGTGTGAATATGGCGACCTGGATTCACATCTCTGTTGTGTATGTGATGACCTGTGTTCACATCTCTACTGTGAATGTGGCGACCTGCATTCACATCTCCACTGTGAATGTGGCGACCTGCATTCACATCTCCGCTTTGAATGTAGCCGCCTATGTAAATCTGATCTATTATCAGCTGATCTAAAACTAGACACCAATCAGCTCCTTTTAAAACTTTTGTTGCAGCCGGTTTAAAAATCGTTCAATATATTTGTATCCAACGGATTCAAGGTTGTATTCGATTGGATGGTAAATTGGGGGAACTCACGGCTCCTTTTTTCTGCTAAAAATATTCGATTACTTGCAGCGCAAAAAAACTCAAGATGCCTTTTTGAATTCCAAAAGAATGGATGTAACTTAATTTGATATATTGTTGACCTGAAATAAAATTCACAATAAAATAATTATATTCAAATAAAATGTATTCAAACATATTTTAAATACTTATATATTAAAAGGAAAATCTTACCCAAATAGAAGTCGAGATACAAGATCGTGCGCTTCAGGAAGATGCTCAATAGAAGAAAAATTACGACGACCGCCACTTTTTATAATATTTTCTTGTAACTCAAAATTATTACCAAAAGGATGTTGTCCACCAGTAATGCAGTAGAAAACAATACATTCAAAAGTGAATGCGTTAAATTTCCATTAATTTGATGAGGCGATCTCCATCCAAAAGTTCCATAACCTACCATAAAATAATATGATTGTAATAAGTATATCATAATTTAGCATTATGCCAAGATATTTTTGCATTTGAATATGACTACAATATAATCTTTCATATCGACCTAATAAGAAAATTGAAAGAATTTTTACAAACAATGTAGTTTCTACGTGCATAATCTATTCTGAAACTTAATAATGAGTGCAGTCTTATTGTTAAAGAAATAATAGAAAAACTGTTTGATAGTAAAACCACAGAAAACATTAGGCTAACATTTCTAGAGAAAGTAACTATTCAAAAGAAACAGCACATCCATTATCTTGTGTGGTTATGGAGCTGCTCGTGACAGTGAGGAGTGATATTAAAACTACTGACCTATGTTTGATAAAGATGCAAAACAATTGAGTAAGCTAAAAAATAAGAGACACCCAACAAACAAGTAAGGCAGAAAAGGGGCTTCATAAAATAACCATTACAAGGGTATGCTAAAAAATAAATTAAATAAAGATGACTGTATACTTTTTTTATATAAAAAATGAAAAATATATTGCAATCAATAAAGAAACAATGGATTATCTTACCGTTATTATCAGAGTTGAAGTCTGCAATTTTTCCATGAATCTAGCTGTGTTCGAACTTCAACAAAATATTTGCTGGAGTTAGATCTCCATGAATAATGTATCTGCCGTGAATGTGAGTAAGACCCTCCATTATTTCTCTACATCTAAAAAATTGATTAGGTTTTATTTGAAAGTTAAAAAATATTTTTTAAAAATAATAAAATAAATAAAATTAAATATATATTAACTATATAAAATCATTAAAAAATTAAAAAATTATAACTTACCTTAATATGCTCAACACTTGATTGGTAGGAACCTTCTTTGAACTTTCATCTATAGTGAACATTTCAATTTTTTCATTCTTGCATAAAATTTTTATCGATTTTAATTTTTTTCTCTTTAATTCATTTTCTATCTCATTTCCAATATCTTTACCACTAAATATATATTCTTCTTGTACTCTAATAAATTCTTCTAAATTACAATTGCATTGCTCTAATGCAATATACATAAACTTTTCATCCTCTGCACAACCATAATATCTTACAATATTCGGATTATTATCTAATTTAGATAAAAGTATAATTTCATGTTGTATATTATCAATATATTTTTTTTCCATGTATTTTAGAGCTACATTCTTTCTATACTCGTAATTTCCTTCTGTATTTTAATTATGATATTGTATATCTAACTTAGAATTATATATTTTTAATTCAATTTTATATTTTAAATGAATCAAAAAAAAAAAAAAAAAATCTTTTAAAATAAATATATTAAATTATTTATTAAAAATAAAAATTATAATTGTATTTATATTTACTTTTAAAATTAATAAAAATATTAATTCTAAAAATATAAAATACACTAATTAAATTAAATGTATTATAAAAATAATACCAATAATAAATTATTATATTGAAAATAGTAGTATACATAATTCATACACTTCTTTTTAAAAAAATTAATTAACACTAAAAATAGTCAAAATGTAAATCAAATTATGGACATGAAACATGTTAATTCGAATTCTTGCATAATATAATGTATCAATTTCAGAGTGTGCTAAATCAA
Organism: Chamaecyparis obtusa; assembly: GCA_027943335.1. NCBI lineage: Eukaryota > Viridiplantae > Streptophyta > Pinopsida > Cupressales > Cupressaceae > Chamaecyparis > Chamaecyparis obtusa. The sequence goes on from BSBK01005808.1 coordinate 790,077, forward strand.
TGATATGCAAGGAGATCTTAATAGTTTATTATATAGGCATATATATATTATTAGTATTGCAGTAAGCTAAGTAAGTACTCTATTATAGATTGTTAAGCTTAATAGGTGATTAAAACTAATTTGCATGAATCAAAAATATTGAATATATTTTATGTTCTATTATAAATTTTATATTTTTCATAGTATAAATGCAATATTAAAAATTATTTCTTTAACATATGATTGGTCCATTTAGTTTGAATCTTATTGCACAAATATTTTTTGAAAAATTGTTAAGTTTTTATGAAATTTTTATTTCATATTTATTATATATCAATAAATTAAAGTTAAAAAACTATATTTTATATATACTATTTATTTTTATAAATTATTACAATTTAAATAAAAACTTATAATATTATAATATATTGATTTTTATTTAAATTAAAATATATTAAATTAATATTTAAATTCTATCTTACAATTGCTCAATTTGTCTTTTAATTTTTTTCTTAATCATGATTTTCTTTCCTATTAGGCTGGACTCCTGCTGTAACACAGCTCTTGTTTACTTTAGTTTACACATAATCTCATTTTTTCTTTATGAAATAATTAACAGTAGCTTTCACTACTTAATATCTCTTATTTTTGTACGTTCGATTCTTTTATCGCATTTATCCTCTTTCTTTACTGTTTTTTTCTTGTCGAAACTAACAAAATGGAGGCTTAACATTCCTAACATTTACGCAAAGAATTTTAGGATCTTATAAATGCGTGTACATCACTGGTGCAATATACGAAACTTATTGTAATGGACAACATGTAACACATGGAAGTTGAGATATTTAACTTATCTTTTTTATGATATATGAACTAAATGAACACTATTTAACTTTGATTAAAAAATACAATAAACAAAACCACTCATAATCTAACAAACATACTATACTATATTATAATAATATAATTGGAACAAAAAACAAAATTCAAACATTATTAAATATTGTAAGAGGAATTAGATGCTATTAACAGAAAATTCAAAACCGTGCAACTCCTTTACTTTACCTCAACTCTGTAAATCTAAAAGATGGTGAAAACAACAAGATTCAAACTTCCAATCTCTCACAAGATCGATCTCTACCACCAGTTGACAGCCAACCTTGAAAATTCTCTCTCTCAAAAACTTTTTTATCTTTTCCCCTTTCCGTTTGAAAGGAAAAAATCCATATAAAAAGACTAGTGCAATTACACCATCATGGAAAGATTCCATATTCTATTTAGAAACATCCAAAGAACTAATCAGATAACTCCAAAACATGGAAATATGTATAAAAATTTGCATTCAATTTAAGAAATATTGAATATTTTATTGTTATTATTTAATATTACTAAGTTGATTAAAATTCTCACTTAAGAATATATTACATTATTATTAGATCAATATTTTCTTATAATGTATGTCATAATATAAGACATGAATTTTACCTTTTTAATGAGTTAACTCAATCAACTAAAACATTAATGATAGAAAGATAATAAAATGTATCTTATATCTATATATTCGATTAATTAAATAAATATTAATAGTAATATTCAATTATGTTATGTCATAATGGCTTTATGATAAGGTATTATTTTTAATGACAATATGCAGTGTCTTAAAAGTTAGCACCTATTATTTTGGAAGCTCTAAAGACTTCTTAGGCCCCATTTTAGCGATCTCCTAGTACATGGATGCATTTATGCTCAAACTGCTACTTGTTGTGAGGTTTTCACCCCATTGCAAATGGGGACCCCCTCCTTTTTCTCATAGTTGTTAGGTTAGGTAGATTTTGGCATTGCATTTGGCAATTTAGTGCTTTAAAAGACTGGGGAGAAACACAAAAATCAAATGTCCAGTACAAAATTTAAAGTTGAAGTTTGTCGGGGTCATGTTATAATGGGTTGAACAAAAAATCCTAAGTGCATTTAAATTTTGGCTAGTCATTTTGTCCAAAATTCCATATAAAGGCATATTCCATGAATAAGGGCCTTAAAATCTTTATAAAAATTATTTTTTTACGTTCAAAATGGCTAAAATCCTTTTAAAAAAATTATTTTTTCTTTATAAAAATACACAAAATTGGGACTTAACATGGATTTCCCTTCATATTTTGATCAAAATACAGACTATACTTGAATTTATCTTTATATTTTGATCAAAATCCAGAATCACTATGAATTTCCCTTCTTTAATTGGTTTTTTCTTAAAAATTTCTAAGTGTTGGAGACAAAAATCTAATCATACCATGAATTTCCACCACTTTGGATGATTTTACTTGAAAATTTTCTGTGTACAAAAAATCCAGACAAGGGGGAATTTTTTGTTAATATACTCAAGGTCCTAGATTATGTTAGGCATAAAAGGCACTGAGAGGGGGGGGGGGGGAATCAATGCAGCCAAAAATTTGAAACTCTCCTTTACCAACTTTATCAATAATAAACATGCAAAGGAAAATATCACATAGAAACTGATCACATAAAGCATTCACACAAATAGAACACTTGACACAAGATTTTTCCATGGAAACCCCTGTTAGAGGGAGAAAACCACATGTGGGAATCATGCCCACAATATTCCACTAGTGCATTGATGAAATATTCCCTGTTAGGAGCAATTAAAAACACTCTTTTAAGGTATACCTAGTTAAGAGTATTATTAAAGCTTAGTTATAAGATAGAATCAAAGTCCTATTAAGAACACCATGTTAGAGGATTTTAAACTCCTTTTAAGAGCTACCTAGCTAAAGGATTTAATCTAAAGATCTTGTTAGAGATCTTGCTCACCCTGTTAGGAGTGTCCTTGGTAGAGGATTTAGCTTGCAAACCTATTAGGTTTTCCTTGAGATGGACCCAAGATAAAATGACTTGGTTATGACACTTCTCATCAGGTAGATCCACTTCAATACTGATCATTTTTTAATCTATGCATCAAACAAACAAACTCAACAATCACAACTTCATCAACCTCTCAAAAACTCAATTTCATTATTCATTTATAGTAACTTATTTAAGTCGGCTAAAATAGTTTTCCACCGCCTTTGATCTAGTCGGCCTTCCAACTAACTTTTTCCACCGACCATGCCAAAACCCAAATTTGAAATATACAAGGTTGGCCCTAAACATAACAATTCAAAAATAAAAATTTGTTGGCCATAAAACTGATCGATTGACTGATCATACCAAAATATTCATCCTTCTCCTGTTCTTCTTGGCAACATCACTTGAATCCTTGATAACTCACACAAATCTTCACCTTAACCTATCTGATTGTAGACAAACCTAGATATACCTATGTAGATGATAAATCATTTATCGTGCACCTTAAATCAATCTCCATTATTTGAATCAATTGATTGAACCTAGGTACTAGATATTTATCAATTTTCTAGACACTTAGATAATTTACCAATCTGACCCTTCAATTCCATCGATACAATAGATCTAATAACATGAAATGAACATGTTTCCAGCAATGAAAACACAACAATATAACCACATGATCTAAATATTGATCATATGCATCAAATGCCAATAATCTCCCCCTTTGGCATTGATGGCAACACTTAGAAATTTTTTCTAAGTGTCTAGCTACCTAGCTACCCTTAGGTATACTACTACCCTTAATACCCTTAATCATTACATAGAATATTACAGAGAAAATTTTACATACATTGCACTACCCCCCATACATTTCACTACTCCCCCTTTGACAACAATGACAAAGGTAAACATAAGAATGTGAAATTTTTATTAATAAAAGAGTAGGAAGAGTTAATACATAACATTACATCTTACTGAAAATAACTTTGAAATCATCCTTCAAAATCTGAAAATTAGTATCCCATACCTTGAGTTGATTCTCTATTAGTGCAACCTTCCCACTGAGTATAAATGCAATGCCTTCCAATTCTTCAAGTGAAGATACTTGTGGGACTACCAAACCTTTCTCTACATCTTTCAAGCCATGTTGTAAGTTGTCCATCTTTGGAATCAATAGGTTCTACAACATCTAAAGATTGGCTATCTCTTTGTTTTCCTCAGTCCTACAGTGTTCCAACTTGTGATTTAAATTAGTAATCTTTGTGCCAAAATCAGTAGCCAACTCTTGTAAAGGATCAAACTTAGCAATCAAAAAGATAAGTTCTTTCTGCACCTCACCTTAGCCTTCACTAGGTCCTTAGTAAATAGGGAATAATCAGAAATGGTTTTCAGTATCTTACCACCTTCCCTAATTGTTGCCTTTACCCGATTGGTAGCCAAAATCAATGAAATGCAGTATGTGGTAATTTATTATGTGAGATTGGCTATTCTCTTCTTCTCATACCACTACTGCATCTTCCAAAGCATTTTGTTTCTCACTCGCTATAGTGACCAAATGAGCTAATTGCTCCACTAATGTAGCAGTCTCATCATACTCTACTTTGATCATGAACACCGATAGGATATCCCTAGCATTAACAATCACTTGATCTTCCTACTTCATTTTCTCCTTCTTAGCCTTAAACTTGATGGCCATGGAATATGATATCATATCTTCATGGCTCCTACCAGTCAAATCTATTTTTACTTTACTCAAAATTTCATTTGCATCAATGCACATCTTATATTGCAATGAAGAATTTCCCTTCACCTTTTCTGGTTCTTTACCTTTGGTCTTCTTGGGTTGTTCAACATTAGTTACCTCATTTTCCTTTTCTTCTTCTTGTTGCATATCTCCTATAGACACTTTGTCTTGAGTGTCGTTGGTCATAGTTAGATCGGTACCAATGTCCTCTCACTCTTTCTTTTGCCCCTTGTCTACACACTATTGTTCCAATAATCTTGGTTGATCCTGAATATTCAATGGTTCTTCCTTTATCTCCATTTTAGGCATACAACCTATATTTTCCATCATGCCTTGATCAACTTCAAGTGTGACCTTCACACCATCAACTATAAAACCATCATCAGTTTGTCTGACTACAGGGTCACTCTTCTTCTCCTTTATCAGTTCATCCACATAAGCTTCTTCACTCTTGTTTTTGGGCAAGTTTAGATGTTTTCTCAAAATTTATCCTGTATCATCTTCTACCAATTTGGATTCTCTAATTAATAACCATGTGACTCTAGACTTTGTCTTGAAAAGATGTCTCACCTTTTTCACCATGTCCTCAATCTCTTCAACTAATGTATCAAGCATAAGACTTGTAAAAAAAATTGATTATCTTCTTATCCTATGCAATAGCTTCCTTCCATCTTGCATCTATCTTGTTGTACAACTCATTAGGAATTTGACCTTGTAATTGCATTAAAACTATTATGCATACTAGAAATCAAATCATCCTCAATTTTTGCCTCATCTTCCTTATCAAATAAGTGATAATACTTTTTCACTCCTACAAGAATTCCATACTTGCTAACATTCTGAATTATTGCATTCAAAATGACTACCTTTTTAGATTTAGACTCTACAGTTTTAGTTGTGGGAGAACCTACCACTTTTGGCTTCTTTCTCTTGTATTTGAGTTCTTCCACCTCCATCTCTGATTCTATCTCTTCACTCTCTGCTTTAGCAATTACCTTTTTTTCTTTTCTTTTTTCTTCTTCCTTCTACCAATTGTTACCTTTTTTGTACCCAATACATTATTCAGTGGTGGAGATTTAGGCTTGACACCACTTAATGATTTCTTGACTTGAGCCTTCATAGGTGGAGATGATTTCTCCTTCTTTACTTATGTGTTTCCCCTTGTTTTCCAACTGGTGGGGGCACTATCGATTGCACAAATCACTTCATCATCTTCATCTTGAGTTGTACCTTATGCACTTGCTTTCTCAACAACATGTCTAGCCCTAGCTCTTTCTATTTGTTCCTTAGTGAATCCTTTATCATCATATATTTTTCAACTTCCTTTCTTACCTTTCTTCGTATTACCAGTTCCATTAATTTATTATGCACTTGTAGATATTTTTTGCATAATTCCTAAACCTTGGAGTGTTGGGATCTATCGGTTCACTTAGCAATTTCTTAGCATAGAGAGTAAGAATATCACCTTCCACTACATATACTATTTCAGTGTCAACCATGAAGCATATTGTATCAGTATACTTCTCCACAATCTTTGAAGGTATCCTTTCCTTCTCATGCATATTTTTCTAAAAATCCTTGAAATAACCCCAAACTTTAGTAGTGAATTCATTTCCTAATATTATGATGAAATTATTAATCTAAATATAAATCGAGGTAGCTACTATCCATTGAAAATTGTTTATACTAGGGAACGTGTTCTAAAAGTTGAAGAATAGGCACATGATTAACTCACTTAATTTGAACTCCTTTCTTATATCCTTCTTGATCTTCTCTAAGTTTAGCATCAACTATTACCTCATAGCTTCAACAAGATAAAAATCTTCATTTTATTTTACCATCAGATATGTTGTATGAATGGAACCTCTAGGAATACAATTCAACTGATTGGAGGGATATATTTTATAACTGATTATCATAGAAGAAAATATTACATCTTCATCTTCTATATCATTTATTCTCATTGCATGCTCATCCCACCTTGATTTAGTTAATTTGATAACCTCCTCTTTAGGGCTTGTACACATAACAAGCACATCACCGGTAGCACAAAGACAGGTTACCATATGGATGGATTCCTTGGTGATTTCGTGCAGTCTATCCAACCACATAAATTGGTCACAGATTTTTATCAACATATATTTGACTTTCTCATCTTTGAAATCACCAGGATAGTCAACCATATGATGTAACCCTATATCAGCAATATTCTTTTATTCATCCTTCAACACCAAGTTGTCATTACATATCTTTTTGTACTATTCATAGATATCTCTTTTTCCTAAGCTCTCCAACTTGCAGTGGATATAAGATATTATGTATTCAATGTGTAAGACACCATAGGGGACACTAGTTAGGGCTCCAGCTGGATCAATCTCCATGGACTTATATGTGTATCTCTTAAACTCTGGATGAGGCCTCTGAGTTATATCAACTAAAATCAGTGTGTCCATCTTAAAATTTCAATCACAAGATCATATAAATTATTAAATACCTTAAACTCCACAAAAGTAGGGTTCTTCATGATAACATGATAACATCGATTGATCTCCTTTTCCAAATCACTGCAAATAATTTTTCCTTCTACTAGAGTCCTTGAAACTAGTTTGAACAATGCTTTTTCCACTCCAAACAACTTTCAAATATGCAAGATGAAAATGAAATGACAAAATAACCTTTTATTCACCCTCACATGTGCATTAAATGTATTCACCAATAGATTTCACCTTTTTACTTATAAACTCCAAAACTAATGCCGATTGATCAAAACATCATGGAATTCACCAAAATTCTATAATACATTCAAGATTACCTCATTACATCTTAAAATTCTATTAGATCTTACAACGCATTTGAAGGGGAATTTTGAATAGATTCAACAATACTTGCTCCCCCTATGCTAAATGATAGCTTAGTTTGATGATGAAATATCTGCACCTGATGATGATATGGTTTTATCTGATGCCTTTCTTCCTTCATTACTATCCTCTTTCTTCTTCCATGTCTTCTTCATGTCTCATTTATTACCTCCTTAGCATTAACAAGTTGCTTTCCTCTTTGATTCTTTGACTGGTTAGGTGCTTCATTCTTGAACCAAAAGTTCCTGGCAAGATGATTAATCCAATGATGGTAAAAGAATGCCATGCTAGTTGACCTGCATGGTCCTGTATTATTAAATGTATTCACCAATAGATTTCACCTTTTTACTTATAAACTCCAAAACTAATGCCGATTGATCAAAACATCATGGAATTCACCAAAATTCTATAATACATTCAAGATTACCTCATTACATCTTAAAATTCTATTAGATCTTACAACGCATTTGAAGGGGAATTTTGAATAGATTCAACAATACTTGCTCCCCCTATGCTAAATGATAGCTTAGTTTGATGATGAAATATCTGCACCTGATGATGATATGGTTTTATCTGATGCCTTTCTTCCTTCATTACTATCCTCTTTCTTCTTCCATGTCTTCTTCATGTCTCATTTATTACCTCCTTAGCATTAACAAGTTGCTTTCCTCTTTGATTCTTTGACTGGTTAGGTGCTTCATTCTTGAACCAAAAGTTCTTGGCAAGATGATTAATCCAATGATGGTAAAAGAATGCCATGCTAGTTGACCTGCATGGTCCTGTATTATCTCTTTGTGTCCTCATTCTACAATTCACATCCAGGTGACCATGATTACCACATATAGAGTATGTGATATTGAATTAATTTTTTTGGTTCACTGGTGGCCTTGAGTCATTCACTTTAGATCTACATTCATCATCTTTGTGGCCATATTTGTTCCATGTATAATAGTATCCATCAAAGCTATTATTACTAGATCTACTACTAGGCCTAGATCTACACTCACTTGCAATATGACCATACTTGTGATAGTTATATCAATATCCATCAAAAGTGTAAAGCCTAGTAATAGATTAACTTCTACAAACAATTTTTGTACAACCAACCTTACCACAATTGTAAAAATAAGGTTTTTAGGGTTTCTTACTAGATTTTCTTGCATTCACCATTGGTTTTAGATAGGGATTCTTCAGTTTAGATGGTTCACTGACTTCAAAATTACTTTGACTAGCATATCCAAGTATTGTGGTCTCCTTGCTTCTTCCTTTGACTTATGAGCTTCTCATCAAGATTCTCAGAAATTTAATTATACTTATTCAGCTTATCATTTTCTTCCTTCTTAACTTTCAGTTCATTCTTCAACTTATCATTCTCTTTCCTCAGTCTTTCATTTTCAAGTAGGATCTACAAGTTTTCTTCATTTGTATCATGAAGCCTTTCATGCATTATGAAATTCTTTTGTTCAGTCCTAAATAGTTCTTCCCCCTTTTCCTTTAGGGAATCTTATGCAACTTTCTTAGATTCTTCTACAACTTTCCTTACATCTTCTATAGTTCTCATTACTTCCATCTCTTTACATATCCTAATTTATTTACCTTCAACCTCTTTCCTTAGGTTTTCTTTGTCTTTGGTTAGCTTCTCATTTTCCTTAATCAGGTTTGCAATAGCTTCCTCAGATTCCTTAGATCCATGTTCTGACATGTGTTCAATGTAGTCTTGGATTTTATTTAGTTTCTCACAAAGTTCTTTCCTCTTAGAAATAGACATGCTATGTTGATCTTTCAGTTCATTGATTACCCTTTCTACTTCCTGAAGCTTTCTTTTGTACTTATAACTCTCCATGGTTTCCTTATGGATCTTACCCAAGTTGTTAAGCTTATTCAAGGGCATGAAGCTTTGATACCAATTTTTAGGACTAAAAGGCACTAGGGGGGGTGAATCAGTGCAACAAAAAATTTAAAAATCTCCTTTAAAAACTTTAACAATAATAAACATGCAAACAAAAATATTACATAAAAATTGATCACACAAATAGAACACTTGACACAAGATTTTTTTGTGGAAACCCTTGTTAGAGGGAGAAAATTGTTATCTCCAATTGAGAATTATATGTTGTCATTAGTATCAACTAAGATCAATCAGTAATCTAAGTTGATCAATTGGTAAAAGAAGGAATAAGGAGCTATACATGGTAGTTGGTTGAACTTACAAAGCCTTCATACCAAGCAATTACAAGGCAGAACTGAAAGTCAAATGGATACAAGTTTAACCAAGTATCTTTACCGAGCATCATATATTACTGAGCACTGAGTCAGTTAACACCAAGAATTCTACACACCGAGCATCAGGTTATTCACCAAATAGGGAATGCAATGTTTACCAAGTTGTTCAAGAAATGACATAGTAATCAACAATGACACATTTATCTATGAAAATGGTTTACACGGATCTATAAATGTATTACCTGTATACACCTAAAAATGGTCACCTAGACTATTAGCCCCTTTTGCTAAATCATCAATTGCTTATTCTTGATCAAATCCTAGCTCTATCATTTATTCGATTATTTTCTATGGGCTAACCATCTTATCCTAAGTCTTTATTTATTAAAAGGAATATTTCCTCCCCTTTTAATAAATAAAAAGCCACCACTTTTCCTCTTCTCCTAAGTTGCACAAATAAAACACTATTCTTATTTTATAAAAAAGGGAAAAAGCACTATTTGTCTCATATGGACACAAAAGTCAACTCCTATTTTCTCATTGGAGGATACTTGTGCACATGGATTGCTCCTCTTTTAAGCTCCACCATTGATTAAATCTTTTGCCTCTTAATCTCCATGGTCCATTCCTCCTCATTTCCTTTAAAAGAAGAGCTCTCTTCTTCATTCTAGATCCCCAACTTTTTATGCTAACTTTATGCTGCAGGATTTCTAGGTCACTTTGGAGCTTTTGGAGATTTGGAGCATTCTTAGCATCTACATCTCATTCTTGCATTCTACATCTCATTCTTGCATTCTTAGCTTAGCTTCATATTTATGTTTTCTTAGATTAGCTTCATTTCTATACTCTAGATTAGCTCACATAGATTAATTAGCTTGGGTTGTAACACTTGCATATTTCCTTTCATAGCTTAGCTTGCATTTCCATTTCTAGTATAGTTGCATTGCATTTTCATTCTTGATTCTTGAGGATATTGGCATTCTTTCCCTTTTCTTCATTGAATCTCCCATTGCATGGTTTACTAGCAAGGTTATAGGCTAAATAGCTCTAGCTGAGAGCATTCTTAAAAGCCCTTGCACTCCATGCCTAGGGAGCTATGGATTGATTTGTGAGACCTCATTCTTGAGTTTCTTTGCATGTAATGATCCATAGAAGTGTGACACATTTATAGCACACATTACCAAGATCGAGGCACATTTATTATGGATGTAATCATTACATGTTGTGATGATTCATATGTAATAGTAAGATCTAGGTTATTTTTGTACACCGTAGATCTTAGGTTTTCTAAGATGTTGTAAACCTAATTAGGTCAAAGAAATTTTATATATAATTATCATTGATGTCATCTTGACATAACAACATGAAGAGGAGTTCATGAAGAAGTAGCCACCTATATGACACCAGGATTCAGACATAGGTTTACATGACAGAGCAATTATCAGAGATAGTATTTAGTTTATCAGAAACATACAAGGCTACCAAGCATAACAAAGAGTATTAGTCTACACATCAAGGTGAAATCTATTTAGCATTTCATAGATCTTATCCATACAAGTACAAGTTGTCATTTAAAGATATTTTCTATTATCATTTAACCATTATAGCAGGATTGAAGATCTCTTAACAGAGTAGACTTAACTGTCTGTGTTAAATCTCTTAACTGAGCACACACTTATTTAGTGTTGCTAAAATCCTTTTACAAGGTAGATCTAATAGATCTTATGTTACTCCTAATAGGGTAAGATCATTAGAAGTGATCACAATTGTAGCCTTAACTGGCATACTTTATTTACTGTAGTAGTGAAGAATTTATGGGTGTCATCCCCACCGCAGTTTTTACCTTCTAACAAGGGTTTTTGCGTAACCAAAATACTTGTGTTATGAGTTATATTTTTGTAGACACCTAAAAAGCCTTTTTTAAAATAAAAATATTTTATTTTACAAAAACCCCTGATGATGCAGGAGCATCTCGGGTCCTTGGAAACCCCGTGTCACCAAAAAAATGTTTGTGTTGTTCTTGTGTTGCGTGTTTTCCTTCTTTGACCGAGTTGGTCGGTAGTTGCTCATTTTCCTTCATTAACTGATTTGGTTGGTAATTCCTCGATGCTCAGTTATCTCTTTCCTAGCGCTCAGTTATCTCTGCTAGTGATCAGTTATCCTTGCCTACCGAGTTGTTGTTTTAGTTTCATGTTGAGGCTGACTTGTGCAATTAATTTTGGTCATGGATTTATTGCTGGTAACTACCATTGGGAAGTGTGTGGACCTAGATTTGGTTGTTCCTTCTATTGATGGTGGATCTGAAGGCCGACTTGTTTGGTAGCCTCTTGTATATAATGTAATCTTTGGTTGTAGTTTAGGGAGTCAGTAAGGTTAGAAGATAGAAGTTGGGAGTTTGGAAGATTGTTTTAGATCCTCACATGTTTGAGGACTTCTGTACTTGAATTGTAATATATGGCTATAACTAGGAAGGCCTTACAATGCCTGGCATGTATGAATCAATTTGAAATAAATATATGAAAGTTTATGCATTCTCTCTCATATTTGTGTGTTTGTTGCTTCTATGTGTGATCTCTGCAAGGTGGATCTAGTTAGGACATTCCTTTGGCCCATCTCCATGTCCTTCCTTATGTCAAGTGGTGCCAGAGAAAGTTGAGATCTAGATCTAGGTTTGCGAATCTAGGTTTGAGAGTTTCTTCTTGTCAAACCCTAGTTGATTTTTTGTGGGGTAGCAGATTGCGATATGGCCTACAATTGTAGAGGGTTTCAAGATGGTTCATGGGAGGTGAGATGTGGATCTAGGATTGGCAGACATGTTGAGACAACTTGCTGCTAGATTAGAAGCTATTGAAACAACCCAGAGAAGAGGAAGACATCTTGAAGATGTTAGTGATGATGAAATTGAGGAAGAACAAGTTGATGTAGAACCTACACCTATGATGGATCAGGGTGAGGAAACATTGTTGAAGGCTTTGAAAAATTTGAAGTCTACACCATACTTTAATCCTCTTGAGTATAGTGGAAAATTGGATTTTGATGAATTGATGAACTAGATCACCAAGATGGAGAAGTAATTTGAGTATTAAAATGTACCTAAGGAAAAGAAGGTGAAAATTGCAATCACAAAGTTGAAAAGTCATGCATCCTTATGGTGGGATCATCTATAGTTGGATAGAAAGAGGAAAGGCAAAGACAAAATTAAGGTATGGAATAAAATGATAAATAAGTTGAAAGGAAATCTTTTACCTTATGATTATCAGATTAGCCTAGTTAGGCGAATGCAAAGTTTGAGACAGAAAGATAGCTCAGTAAAGGATTATACTGAAGAATTCTATAGATTAGATATCAGATCTGGACATGATGAAGATGATGTGGAAAGAATTTCTAGGTACCTGAATGGTTTGAGAGTTTCCATCCAAGAAGAAATCAGTTTGGTCAAATTGGAGAACATTGAAGAAGCTTATCAATTTGCATTGGAAGCTAAGGAGGAATTGAACAAAAGACATGAGCAAAGATAAAGAGATAGAGGTGGTAGATTCCCTAGAGGAAGAGGTATATCTCATGGTGAAAATAGTAGATCTGAACCTGAAAAGACAAATTTGGATAAAGGCAAGACCGAGTGGAAAGGTGAAAGTTCATCTAGAGGTAGAGGTAGTAACTATCAAGGTGGTTATAACAAATGTGGTTTCTGAGGAACTTGTTACAATTTTGGAGAAGAAGGACATAGATCTTTTGAGTGTACACATGCAAGTAAGAAGGTCAGTAGTAGTGGAAATGCTTTGGTGAAAGAAGAGTCACCGAATGAACCTGAGAAGGAAAATAACTTTATGGTAAGGAGACCACTTTGGAGTGAAAGAACTAAGGAAGATCTAGTAAGGAAAAGTTTTTTTATGACCAGATGTAGAGTTTCTGATGAGGTATGGAAAGTTATCATTGATAGTGGTAGCTCAAAGAATTTGGGATCTGAGGAAATGGTTACAAAGCTACAGTTGAAAAGGTTGGAACATCCAAAGCCCTATCAAATTTCATGGATCAAGGATGAGCATAAACTCTTAGTGAGTGAACAATGTTATGTGAATTTGAAAATTGAAAAGTATTATGATAAGGTGTTATGTGATATCATGCCTATGTATTTTTGTCATATTTTGTTGGGTAGACCTTGGCAATATGATAGACATGCTATATATGATGGAAGATTTCATAAATATACTATTTGGGCTGATGGAAGAAGACAGATCTTGTTACCTTTGATTGAAGAACCTGTTAGTAGTGTTTGTACATTTGTGAAAGTTTTTATGATGGAAGGAAGAAAATTTGTTAAGGATTTGAAGAAGAATGATGTATGTTTTTTTGTGATTCCTAACAAACTGAGTAAGAAAAATGAGGATAGAATACCTGAAGATATTGATAAGTTACTCACTGAGTATAGTGAAATCATTTTTAATAATGTACATGATGGTTTACCACCGAAGAGAAGCATTGATCATTGTATGGATCTAATCCCTAGAGAAAGTTTACTGAATAAGGCACCACATCGGTTAACACCTATCGAGAATCAAGAATTGAACTGATATATTCAAGAATTAATACAAAAAGGTTTGATCAGAGAAAGTTTGAGTTCTTGTGTAGTACCTACTATATTGGCACCTAAGAAGAATGGAGAATGGTGAGTGTGTATTGATTCCAGAGAAATCAACAAGATAATAGTGAAATATAGGTTTCCTATGTTAGAAATAGGAAATACTGAGAGGGGGGGGTGAATTAGTTTTTCACAAACTTTTTCTTTTGCCCAATTATGGATATAACAGATTACTTTAGTGCATACAAAGATTATTAAGCTGATTAAAAAACATAGCAGTAAATAGAAAGAACTCATAACACATGATATGTTCTCGAGGAAACCCTGGCCAAGGGAAAACCCTAGTGGGGATGGTACCCATAAAGATCACTAATCAAAAGTATCCTGTTAGGGATATTGGACCCTATTAGGAGTCAATTTACAATATATAGTAGATCTATCCTGGTTAAAGGACTTTAGGCCTTGTTAGAAGCCTTAACCCTGTTAGGAGTTAGATTACAAAACCTGATCACCAGCTGAGCTCACTACCCAAACAGGTAATACAAAATTTTTCTGACTGTAATATGGTACTACTTACAACTTTGCATCAATAGCCTTTGCTTCTATCACAATATACAACTATCACAAGTTATCTTTTCTTTCTTTTTACATATCACATATATCTTTCATTACATTTCAAGTATGCCTAATATATGAGTTATTAGAGCTAATAACTTTACATGGTCGGCTTCCAAAATATTTATCCAAGAGTAAACATCTAGGATTTTATCCCTTCATAATTTTAAGTCATTATTTTGACAAGAAAAAATAATCCCTTAACTCTTTCGCTAATACTGTCTCCAAAACTATTCTGTCTGCAAAAATTGTCTTCGGTAAACTTTGAATAACTTTGTCTGTACTGCTCCAAACTTTATGCACACTGAGATGGGGTATCCTCATACTCTATAGAAGCTTTAGTTAACTACACAAACAAAAATATTGCTCCAATGGACGTCACCAACTAAGTCTTCATCGAGTGCTCTGTCAGGATCACTGTATCCATACTTAGACAATTTCTTCCTTCAACTTGCCATACTTGCATTCCAGATCCTGCACTCTTAATAGAGATCATATGTTTCCATAATGACAACATCTATGCATCCACATTAGCCAAATTACCAACATCCTATACCAAGAATGGATGAAATAATGGACAGTTTAACTGGAGTAAAGTATTTTACCAAAATTGATTTGAAAAGTGGGTATCATCATATCAGAATCAGAGAAGGTGATGAGTGGAAGACTGCTTTTAAGACAAAAGAAGGTTTGTATGAGTGGTTGGTTATGCCTTTTGGTTTAAATAATGCACCAAGTACTTTTATGAGGTTGATGAATGATTTTTTGAAGAAATTCTTAGGTAAATTTGTGATTGTATACCTAGGTGATATTCTGATATTCAGTAAGATCAAAGAAGAACATTTGTTGCATATTAAACAAGTATTACAGATGTTGAAAGAAGAGAAGTTGGTGATTAATTTTAAAAAGTGTTCTTTTATGAAAGAGGATATTGTGTATTTGGGATTTGTGATTTCAGTTGATGGTTTGAAAATGGATCTTGAAAAGGTTGAAACTATTTTGAATTGGCCTACACCTAAGACTGCTAGTGAGGTAAGATCATTTCATGGTTTGGAAAGTTTTGACCGAAAGTTCATTAGGAATTTTAGTTCAATTTGTAATGCTATGACTGAGACTATGAGATGAGATAAAAGAAAATTCAAGTGGACACATGGAGGTGATAAAAGTTTTGAGACTCTGAAGTAGAGGGTTGTTGAATTGCCTGTGTTAGCATTGTTTGATTTCAATAAGGTATTTCAAGTGGAATGTGATGCAAGTAGAAGTGAAATAGGAGTTGTGTTGAGACAAGAAGGTAAACCTATTGCTTTCTTCAGTGAAAAGTTAAATGATGCAAGAAGAAAATATTCTGTGTATGATCAAGAATTCTATGTTATTTTTCAAGCCCTGAAGAAATGGAGACATTATTTTATATCGAGTGAATTTGTGTTGTATACCGATCATAAAGATTTACAATATTTGGGTACTCAAAATAAGTTGAATCAGAGACATATGAAATGGGTTGAATATTTGCAGAGTTATACATTTGTGATAAAGCATAAGAGTGGAATCACTAACTGAGTTGCTGATGCATTAAGTACAAGAAGATCTTTGATGACCGAGATGAGAATTGAAGTTATTGGTTTTGATGACATGAGAGATTTGTATGAAACTAATCCTAATTTTTTTGAGCCATGAAGAAAGTGTAGAGCACCTATTCAAGATCAACCGAGAATAAAATGGGAAGACTATTTCATTCAAGAAGGCATGTTGTTTAAAGGTATTTAGTTGTGTATACTGAGAGGAGCAATGAGAACTAAGTTGATAAAGGATAAACATAGTAGTGGTTTGGCTGGACATTTTGGTATTGATAAAACATTGAATTTTCTTAAGGAGAAATACTTTTGGCCATAGTTGTATAAAGATGTTTAGAAATTTGTGAAAATTTATGGAATTTGTCAAGTTGCAAAAGGAGTAAGTCACAATACTGGATTGTATACACAAACTTTTTTTCCTAATAAACTTTGGATTGATATCAGTATGGATTTTGTTCTTGGCTTACCAAAGATAGTAAGAGGTAATGATTCTATATTTGTTGTTGTCGATAGATTTTCTAAGATGGCACATTTTATACCTTGTAGAAAAACATCAAATGTAGTACATGTTGCAGATCATTTCTTTAAGGAGATTGTTAGATTGCATGGATTACCAAGGAGTATTATCTCTGATCGAGACAGTAAATTTGTTGGATACTTTTAGAAAACTCTTTGGAGAAAGTTTGGCACTAAGTTGAAATATAGTTCTACATTTCACCCACAGACCGATGGACAGACAAAAGTTGTGAATATAAGTTTGGGTAATCTCTTGACATGTTTAGTTGGAGACACACTGAGTAATTGGGATTCTATGTTGGCAAAAGTAGAGTTTTCATATAATAATTTAGTGAATCGGAGTTCTAGAAAGTCACCTTTTGAGATTGTAAATGGCATACAACTGAGAGGCATATCATATTTGAGGGATATTGCTAATGAACGAAAGAGAAATGCTGAAGGAGTAAAGTTTGCTCAGTATGTGAAGAAATTGCATGAAGATGTGAAATATAAGTTTGAGAAAAGTAATCAGATTACAAAGACAAAGCTGATAGATCAAGAAGACAAGACTTGTCTAGTTGGTGATGAAGTAATGGTTCATTTGAAGAAAGGCAGATTTCCTGTTGGAACATATGGGAAGCTAAAAATGAACAAGTTTGGTCCTTGTAAGATTTTGAAAATATTTGACAATGGAAATGCATATGAGATTGAGTTACCTAATGACATGGATATATCACCTATATTCAACATTGCTGATTTGTATGAGTGTCATGATTCAGATGAAGAAATGACAATACCAAATGATTATCCTAAGAAAAAAATAGAATAATTTGAACATATTTTGGAGCAAAGAATTGGTATAAGTACAAGAGGAAAATAATATATGGAATATTTGGTTAAGTGGAAGAATAGACTGATTGAAGATAGTTCATGGATTTCACAATCTGAGTTGGATTTAGCTCAGATCATACCCGCTTCATGATTTAGAGAATCATTTTCAAATAACCCCAAGTGTTTGATGCAGGAGCATCTCGGGTCCTTGGCAATCCTATGTCACCAACAATATGTTTGTGTTGTTCTTGTGTTGCTCGATTTCCTTCTTTGTCTGAGTTGGTCGGTAGTTTCTCAGTTTCCTTCATTAATCGAGTTGGTTGGTAATTCCCTGATGCTCGGTTATATCTGCTAGCGGTCGATTATCCTTGCCTGCCAAGTTATTGTTTTAGTTTCATGTTGAGGCTGACTTGTGTAATTAATTATAGTCATAGATTTAATGTTGGTAACTACCATTGGGAAGCGTGTGGGCCTAGATCTGGTCATTCCTTTTATTGATGGTGGATATGAAGGTTGACTTGTTTGGTAGCCTCTTGTATATAATGTAATCTTTGGATGTAGCTTAGGGAGTCAGGTCAGTTAGAAGATAGAAGCTAGGAGTTTGGAATATTGTTGTAGATCCTTGCATGTTGGAGGACTTCTATAATTGAATTGTAATATCTTGTTGTAATGGGGAAGGCCTTACAGCCTGACATGTATGAATCAATTTGAAATAAATATATGAAATTTTTTGCATTCTCTCTCTCACTTGTGTGTTTTTTGCTTCCATGTGTGATCTCTGCAAGGTGGATCTAGTTAGGGTGTGCCTTTGGCCCCTCTCCATGTCCTCCCTTGTGTCACCTCATGACATCATCATTTATTAATTTATTAATTATTTATTTAATTAACTATTTTTTATTGTCAGTATCCCTTCTCTTATTTTAATTAAAGAATCCATCCCGAAACTATTTAAATCAAATTTAAGTGATTTCCCCCAATTTATTAAATTATTATTTGATAAATAATGTCACAATCCCTAAATAAATTTAATATTTATTTAAAGCCCTAAAACCCTAGAATCTTCTAGAAAACTCTAAACCCTTCTAACCTTTCCTAAACCCATCATAAACCTACTTAGAGGGTGATTCCTACCCTTTTTAGTCTAAACCCTCATCCTTTGACTTTTGGTCAAATCCCCTCATTAATGAGCCTTATAGACTCATTAATGGCCTCTTACATCCTCATTAATACTCTTACAAGCCATTAATGAAGCCCATGACCCTTCTTACATCTTGGTCCCCTAGGCACTCTTCCCTAGTGTTTTTCACACATGTGTGAGCAATCCTTAACCCTCATCCTCTTAACCTTACCCCTAACCATACCCCTAGCTCTACCACAAGCCCTGACTCTAACCGTAACTCCACTTCCTAACCCAAGCCCTTCCCAAAATCCTATAAATACCCTCATTTCCTAGAGAAAAATACCAAACCAGTTTACATAATCATTTCATAGTAATTTTATAATGCTAGTTTACTTCGAGATCATAAGCTTTAATCTTAATAGCTAGTCTAATTCATTTCTAAGCTTTTCTAAATCACATCATAGATTAGAAAATATGGATTAACATTAGTTTCTTTCATTTTTTTAATTGCATTTCATCATCTCACACTTCATTTTGGTCTAAAATCAATCTAGTTTAATCATCTTTAGCTTAATTTGTATTATAGCATCATTAGGCTCTTTGAGGCTCTATGGGAAAATTAGGTGTTCTATACCTAATTTTGTGCCACTATCAGGTTCTCATGGTTTTTGATTTGTCCTTATCCTTCCTAATCTACATTAGGGATAAGCTCCATGTGTTTTGAGAGCACACCCACATCCCTTAATCGAGAGAAAATTGAATGGTGATAGGGTGCTCCTGTTAAGCTCTATCTGAATGTCTTTGCAAATAGATTTTACTATATGTTAGGAGTAGACTATTTGAATAATTTTTTAATGTCTATGCCTATTCTAAACAGGTTATTTTTTCTTTGAGCCCATTTTAGCACGCCTGGTGGGACCCCACACACCTTCAAAACTATATTTTTTGGGGTTTTCTAAGCCAAAAACTCATTTTCTAACAATTCTCATCTTGTATTGTGTGGATTCTCATATGATTAAACAAAATGGCTTAATTTATTATATGATAAAACTTCATGGCTCATACTAGGGCCACCCAATACTCATATGGGGTCTTTCTATGTAATTTAGGCCTATTTTAAGCCTACTGGCCCTGTTTACTCATACTAGGAGTCATATTGACTCATACAATGCCTAATCCTGACTTGTACAAGTAAATTCCCCCAAATACCCTACCTTATTTACTAATATGGGAAATAGGGGGCATGTGTAAGGCCATAATCAGGGTGCAAGTTAGTTTTTAGGGGCTTCTTGGGGCCTTTTGACTATAATTTTCCAGTTTTTTTACCCCATTTTCTATAGGTACACTTTGGAGGCAAAGAAATCATCAGAAAACTAAGGCCTTAAGGATAATCAATCATTTTTCATGCTTAAGAATCAAAACACTTCATTTTTTGGGCTTAAAAAGAACATCAAATCACTCTTGAATGCCTTAAGTCTAAAGAACTACAAATCTTTCCTAATCAATCCTAAACAACGCTAATCATTCCTAATCAATTATAAAACAATCAAAATCATCTCTAATTCCTTTCATTTGGATAAAAATAACTTCATGCTTTCAAAACTAAGTGTTTTTAGAGTTTTTATGCAATCTAAGAAAACTTCAAATTTTTGGTGCATAAAAAGAACTAGAAATCTGCATATCAAATATAATTGGTTCCTAATCAACTCTAAATCATCCTAAATGTTCCTAAATCCAACTCAATGCATTTATCTAAGTTAAAATGAACTCCATTTGAAAAATCTCAAAGTAATTTCAAGTTTCATACAATCTAGGAGCAAATCTGCATCTCATTCCTAATTGGTTCCTAAATGATCCTAATCAATCCTAAAGATTTTTCATTGGTAAAAACAAATGTCTTTTGGAAAAATCTTTAATTTTTTCTAAATTTTTCATGCATAAAGTCAATCTAGGAATCTCTTTTTGGGTCTAAAACTGAATTCTAGAACACCAAATCTTGAGTGAATATAAAGGAGTGAACCAAAGTCCAAAGAGTCATTACCTTTTGATCCTAAAAAAGAAAAATAAAAATCTTGAATACCTTAAAGTGAAAACAAAGAACTCTATTTCATTTCAAAGTTCAATTTAGGAACATACAAAACACTATCTTGAATGCATAAAAGTGAAACAAACTTGCAATCTCTTTCAAAGTTCCCTTGTCTTGAAGGAATGAACAAATCAAATTCATGCATTCATGTGTCTTCAAGCTTTCATTTCAAAAACACTAAAATCAAATTTGTGAAAGAAATCTTCTTGGTGTACTTGTTAAAAGTTTCCAATTTTATAAATCCTTGTTAGATAAGTAACGTGAAAGAAGTTGAACTTGGATGAGTTCACTTTTTTCACTTTTAGAGAAGCTTGTCCAAAGAGAAAAGTGCTTCCTCTTTGGAGAACAACTTCAAACTGGTACTTCCCTGGCTGGTACAAAAATAAACCACTAAGAAAACTCTCACTTCATCCCCTCAAGATTTGGTGCAAGAGAACCCTTGGATCCTTCTAAGGGCTCCCACCATTCATCAATTTTGTTGTGATGAACTGCCTAATGAAGGCTTGTAATTAGAATAAGAGCCTTGAGCTCATTTGGTGTGAGTAGGGTCTAGTTGAGATCCTAGAGTCCTAGTTTGGTCTTTCTTGTTGACTGTACATTGACTCGGGGAATGTTGTCATCCTAAGGTCACATGATTAGGATAGGTCAAAGTCTTAGAATAGGGGATTTTAAGGTTTTAGCACATGTGTGCTTTGTACTAGACCTAAGAAAGGTCTTAGGAAGTGATAAGAGAAAAAGTTGCTCAAGCAAGAAAAAGTTACTCAAAAAGTTGCTAGCAACTTTTCCTAAGTTGGGTCTAAACCTTACCCAAGCATCTATAAGCCCTAACCAAGCTCAAATCCCAAAAATAAGACCATTTATGTTTAGAAAAACCCTAATTCAAGGGTTGGCAATCATTGTGTATGGCTTTGTAATGAAGAACTAGACTGTGACTATAATTGTGTGTGCCAGTTAGTGCTAATGGCATGATTGGAATGATTTAATGGAAAGCATATGAGATCTTTGGCATTGTTAATTTGTGTTAGTTTATTTACTTTTTTTGTGTGTATTTAGAGTAGTTTCTCTATTATCTAGTGTGTGCTTTTGTTTTTATTTTGAAACTGCCAGTCCTCTGTCCAGTTTGGAGAGGCTTGTAATGTAGGGCCTGTAACTCCTATCCCCACCATGGAAACTCCATGGAACCTTGGGATATGGTATTACAGACCCTATACTATACATATATGTAAGAAGGGACCCAAAATTTAAGTTCAAGAAATTACTTGACCAAGCCCTAGGTGAGACTAAGCAATACCTAGTTAGGTGTGGTCAACGTTGGAGAAGCTCTAGAGGACAAGGGAGAAAAATTAAAGACAAACCCTTTGGAGGAGTTCAAGAGGGATGATTGAAGGCTCATTTTTCTAAAGGAAAGATTCCCACCAATCCATTTGAGGTGTTTATTCAACCAAACAAACTCTATGACTCTGCTAAGCCTGAAAAGCCCTAGAAACCCTCATTTTTGGTTGAGGCATTGTACAGACAGTTGAAGACCTAAAACCCTAAAAATACTTTAGGGTTGGGAATTTTAATAGAGGTCTCTATGGAAGAGTAGCCATGGTTATGTGAAGGAAATGGGTCAAAAGTCCTATAAACCTAGAGAGGAGGCCTAATTGGGGCTCTTTTCTAGTAGCCCTATTTTGGGAAGAAAGTGTGGAATCAGTAAAGAAGAAAACTTCACCAATACCTTGGAGTCACTTTTTTGAATGTAAAAACACCTTGGAAATCATTTCTACCCTTGTCAGAGCCTGAGGAGATGAGAAAGACAAGAAACCCTTATTAGTCTATGTAAGGGAATGGAGCTAGGAAGTGTACAAGCAAGCTAGCAAAAAGGAGAGTTTACTATTGGTGGTCAAATTGGGCTAGGTTAGGGTATCCTATTGTGAAGAGGAGTCCTATAGACCATAAGGTGTGAGAATAGAACACTAGTGATCCAAGATAAGGATCAAGGAGCATAGACTAAGCTAGTCTATCCCAATCTCCCCATCAGATTGGTATCAGAGCTAATAAGGCTTGGGAAGTGGATGAGTGAATGTTTCAACCTCTAGAGGAATTAGTAGGATCATCTCAGAAGAAGAATATGGTGACTAATGTATAGCTAGCTAAAAAGGTAGAAGATTGGGAGGAAGCAAATAGACTCTAGTAAGAAAGATTGTATCAGATGGAACAACTTTTGGATAATTTCCAAGAAAAGGCAGATAAAGTGAATGATAGAATGGAGAAATAGGATGCTAAAGAGAAAGAGAAGACCATAGATAATGAAGTGCCTACACCTGATCCTCCTACTCAAGATGAGAAATTCTTGAATTCACTAAAGGCCATCACTGGCAAGGCACTTGAAGGTGTTCCACTTCTTACCGACAGAATGGACATAGAACTTGTCATGCAATGGATAGAGGGTATGGAGAATCACTTAGAATGTGAAGGGATCTCTAAGGCCCAAAAGGTCAAAGTGGCCAAAGCAAGGTTGAGAGGCCAAGCTCTAACTTGGTGGAACTATCTCCAAGAAGAAAGGGAGAAAGAGGGAAAGAACCCTGTTGCTAATTGGAAAGCAATGGTGAACAAAGTGAGGGAAGCATACTTGCCTATAGATTATGAAATCTAGCAGCATAGAAGAAGGTTGAATCTCAAACATAAAGAAATGGATGTAGCCACCTATACCGAAGAGTTTCACAAGTTGAGCCTAAGATCCAAAGTGAAAGAGGGGGAGAGTATCAAGGTGGCAATGTATTTAAGTGGACTAAGATGGAGTATAGCAAAGGAGATGAACTTGTTTACTCCTACCACAATCCTTGGGTGTCAGCATATGGCACAAAAGCTAGAAGATAAGCAAAGGAAGAAGAAATAACCTAACTCTAAGAATAGAGGTAGAGGTAGAGACTCTAGAGGGGGTCAAAGAGGAAGTTCTAGTGGCAGAGGAGGTGACTCTAGAAGTCAAGGAGAGAGCAGAATCCTAGAGCAAGTTGCAGAGACTAGTCCAAGAGGAACATTTAATAGAGGAAGAGGGTCTCAGGGTAGCAGAGGAAGAAGTAGAGGAAGGAGTAGCTCCTACTTTTCCATAATGAAGTGTTATCAATGTGGACAACTTGGACACCCTGCTTATAGGTGTCTTGACAAGCCTACAAGCTCTAGTGGTGAAAAGAGGGTAGCCTATGCCCAAGAAGATGGTAGTAGCTCATGCACTAATGAGGTAAGCAAGCTATAATTAGAGATGGGGGAGAACTTGATGTTTAGGAGAGTGTTCATAAGATAACCTACCCAAGGAGAACCCAAGCAAAGGAGAGCTCTATTTAGAGTGAGATGCAAGATCCAAGGCAAAGTTTGCAAGGTGATAGTTGATTCAAGATCAACTGACAACATCATATTAGATGAAGCTACAAAGAAGCTAAAACTTACAAAGATTCCCCATGCAAACCCTTATAAGGTGACTTGGTTGAATCAAGAGTAGAGTGTGTTAGTGAATGAGTAGACATGGGTGGAGCTTGCCTTGGAGGATATAAGGATAGGGTTCTTTGTGATGTCTTACCCATGGATGCCTACCATCTCCTATTGGGAAGACCTTGGCAATTTGATAGGAAAGTAATTTATGATGGAGAAGAGAACTCCATTTCTTTCAAGAAGGATGGTAAGACATTCAAGATTTAGTCTCTAACAGAGAATGATGAAGGAGCCTCAAGGACACCTAGTGTGTTACTTAGTAGTGGAAAAGAGTTTCTAAATTCATTACATGATAGTGACATAGTGGGATGTGCCATTATGGTCAAACCTAAGGAAGAGGAACATAAGTTGCAGATAGAGACACCTATAGAGGTGAAGCAAATGTTAGAGGAGTTTAAGGACATTGTAAGTGATGGAGCACCTGCAACACTTCCTCCAAGAAGGGCTATAAGTCATCAAATAGGCTTTGTACCCAGTACATCTCTACCTAACAAAGCATCCTACAAGCTTACCCCTGATCAAAACAAAGAAATAGCAAGGAAAGTGCAAGAGTTATTGGATCAAGGACTGATCAAGAAAAGTATTAGTCCATGTGCATTCCCCATGGTGTTGGCATCCAAGAAGGGAGACAAGTGGAGAGTTTGCACTGATTCAAGGGCCATCAATAGGATTACCATCAGGTATAGATTCCCAATTCCAAGAATAGAAGACTTGATGGATTGTTTAGGGGGTGCTATGTATTTTACAAAGTTGGATCTCAAGAGTGGTTATCACCAAATAAGGATTAAGGAGGGTGATGAGTGGAAGACCACTTTTAAAACCATAGATGGATTGTATGAATGGCTTGTGATGTCATTTGGGCTTTAAAATTCCCTAAGAACCTTCATGAGGTTGATGAATGAGGTCTTGAAGGACTTCATAGGCAGATTTGTGGTGGTGTACCTAGATGACATACTCATTTATAGAAAAACTAAAGTAGAACACCTTGAGCACTTAAGATTAGTCTTGAAGAGGCTACATGAGGAAAAATTGGCTATCAACCTTGAGAAATGTGAGTTCATGCAGCAAGAACTAGTCTACTTGGGATTTGTGGTGTCCAAGGGTACTTTAAAAATGGACCCAAGCAAGGTGGAGGCAATCTTGAATTGACTTGCCCCTAAAATAGGAACTGAAGTTAGGAGTTTCCATGGTTTGGCACAATTTTATAGGAAGTTTGTGAGAAACTTCAATGGTATATGTGCACCAGTGCTTGACACCATCAAGGGAGGACTTAAGACTAAGTTCAAATGGATTGAGGAAGCTGACAAAGCATTCCAAACATTGAAGCAAGAGGTAGCTACCAAACTTATCTTACTCTTGCCTACTTTTGACAAATTTTTTACCATTGAATGTGATGTAAGTGGTGTTGTAATAGGGGGTGTATTGAGTCAAGAGGGAAGGCCTATGGCATTTTTCAGTGAGAAACTCAATGAAGCAAAGAAAAGGTATTTAGCCTATGATCTAGAGTTATATGCATTAGTGCAATATCTCAAGAAGTGGAGGCATTACCTCCTACCCAAAGAATTTGTGGTGTTCACAGATAACTAGGCCTTGAGCTATATTAATACTCAAGACAAGCTTAGAAATAGACACTTGAAGTGGATGGAGTATCTCCAATCCTTTGCCTTCACTATCAAGCATAAGAAGGGGCAGCTCAACAAGGTAGCAGATGCTTTAAGTAGGAAGCTATTGATTGTCCAAGAAGTTCAATTGTAGAGCATAGGAATAGTAGGTTTCAAGGATCTTTATGAGGAGGATGAAGACTTCTCCAAAGACTATAAGGTGTGACAAGAGTTTGAGAATCACTTCCATGCTAAGTATGTAGACTACACCCTTCAAAATAGACTCTTGTTCAAAGGAAATCAGCTATGTGTGCCTAGGGGATCCATGAGGGAAAATCTGATCCAAGAGAAGCATAATGGGAGTCTAAGTGGACATTTTGGCATAAACAAAACTATGGAGCTAGTGCAAAGATACTATTTTTGGCCTAAGTTAGCAAGAGATGTGAGAAGATATGTGGAACAATGTGGTGTGTGCCAAAGAGCTAAAGGAGGTTCAAGCAATGCAGGGCTTTATCAATCGTTACCAGTTCCAAATAGGCCTTGGGAGTGTGTGAGCATGGACTTTGTGGTTGGACTCCCTAAAACCAAAATAGGTATGGATAGCATCTATGTTGTAGTAGACAAGTTCTCTAAGATGAGTCATTTCATTCCATGTAGAACTACTCATGATGCAAGCTATATAGCACATCTCTTCTTCAAAGAGATTGTAAGGATTCATGGACTCCCATTGAGCATTATGTTAGATAGGGATAGCAAGTTCATGGGTCCTTTTTGGTAAACCTTATGGAAAAGGTTGGGAACTAATCTCTCATTCATCTCTGCTTACCATCCACAAATTGATGGTCAAACTGAGGTTATAAATAGGGTGTTGGGAAATTTTCTAAGGTGTTTGACCAAGGAGTATGGGCAGACTTGGGATCTAGTCATTCCACAAGCAGAGTATGCCTATAATGATAGTGTGAATAGGACCACAAGAAGGATTCCTTTTGAGGTTGTGTATGGGAGACACCCTAGAGGAGTATGTGAACTAAGAGACCTTGGTTCAATGGAGATGAAGAGTGGCCAAGCAGAGGACTTCACTCAAACTATCAAGGAGGTTCAAGAATAGGTTAAGAAGGCCATCATAGAGTCCACTCAAAAGCTAAAGGCTAAGGTAGATGAAAGAAGAAAAGAAGTTTAGTTCAAGGTAGGTGACTATGTGATGGTCCACCTAAGCAAAGCAAGGATGCAAAAAGGCATGCCTACCAAGTTAAAAATGAGAAGAGTAGGGCCTTGTAAAACTCTGGCCAAATATGGTGAAAATGCCTATAAAGTGGATTTGCCATCAGATTTGGCTATCTCACCAGTGTTTAATGTTGTTGACCTGGTCTTGTTCAAAGGAGACATCACTCAGCAAGGTGAGGATCAGTCAAGGGTGCTGCAGGACCTAGATAATAATGTCATGCCTAAGAAGAAGCAATCTATAGTAGAATAGATCTTAGAATCCTAGGTGAAGAAGTCTACCAAGCATCAAGTGTACATGGAACACCTAATTAAATGGGCAGGTCGATCTGAGTCTGAAGTAACTTGGGTAGAGGAAAGCCAGTTCAAGAAACTAGGCATAGACCTAGCCCTTCACAACCCCAAAGTGCCTTAGTTTTTGCTCAGGGGGAGTATGGTGTAGGACCACCCTTGGAGCCTTCTAAGGGCTCCCACCATTCATCAATTTTTTTGTGATGAACTACCTAATGAAGGCTTGTAATTAGAATAAGTGCCTTGAGCTCATTTGGTGTGAGTAGGGTCGAGTTGAGATCCTAGAGTCCTAGTTTGGTCTTTCTTGTTGACTGTATAGTGACTCAGGGAATGTTGTAATCCTGAGGTCATATGATATTAGGATAGTTCAAAGTCTTAGAATAGGGGATTTGAAGGTTTTAGCACATGTGTGCTTTATACTAGATAAGTCATTGATTATTGTTGATACATAATTGATATATTGATTAGAGGATTTGAATGAGCATAATATAGATCTGAACATCTACAATTGAAGTTGTATTATAATTAGATCACCTACGGTTATAGTTTAACCATTGTATACAAAAAAATCTCTTAACAGAGTGGACTAATAAAGTCTTATATGTATCATTCATAGAATGAACATTGTTATCCTATCAACCCCATAGTGAATGATGGTTGGATGATAATGGTTGGTCTTAAATCCTCTAACAAGGTCACACCTCACAGTGTGTTTGTAACCTTTAACAAGTTTGGGTCTTCACCGACCTCACTTCAGAAGAGTGAACAATTTTTGGGTTGCCAGTCCCAGGTGGTTTTTCCCTTCACAGGTTTTCCACGTTAAATCTTTTGTGTCATGTATTCATTGTGGTGATTGTTTGTTATCATAATTTACATATTACATGTTGGATTTGATCGGTAATCATTATATGTTATTGACTGGTAATCAGTAAATGCACAGACAGTATAGTATTTTATGTTACCAAGTTGTAAAAGTTTAAGTAAATTATTTTGAATTATTCATTTTGATTTGGGTTTGTGGATAATTGATTCACCCCCCTCTCAGTTATTCTAACAATTGGTATCAGGGCATTGGTTGCTTGGAACAGAGTTTTAAGGACTTCAACACAAAGGTCTCAAAATGTTTAAGAGGGAAGTGCCAAAGCTAAACAAAGAGAACTTCACAATATGGCAAAGTCGAATGAAGTTGCATATATCCAGAATTGGGAATTTTGCCCTAGATCTGATGGAGAATGGATACCTTGCACCGCCCATTGGTCCCTTGACCCTTTTATCAACTAAGAGATAGGCATGAACATAATGTTACTATGATGGAGATTGTTGATGCCTGTTCAAATGTCAAATTTGAAGACATTAAGGACTGTACTACTGCTAAGAAGATGTGGGATAAAATTTCTCAAGTTTATAGTGGTGATGTGAATGTCAAGAGAGAAAGAGTCGAAAGCTTAAGAGGAAGATTCGATGACATGAAGATGAAAGAAGGTGAAAACATTGTGTAGTACACAAACAAAATAAAGGAGGTAGTTCATGCTATTAGAGCATCAGATGGAGTTATTGATGAAGACACTGTGGTAAGCAAAATTCTAAGGACTGTATTGCCTATCTATGCCATCAGAATATCTGCAATTCATGAAAATAGGTCAGCACCTAATAGCACACTCACTCTTGATAATCTGATTGGAAAGCTTACAACATTTGAACTAAATAATTATGATAATAGTGTTGTACTGAATGTTGAATCCACTTTTATGTCTTCTCTGAAGATTGGTAAGTCTAGTAGTAGAAATAAGAATGATGATAGTGATAGCAATACTGATGATGAGCTTGATGAACTTGAAGCTCTTATGGCTTGAAGGTTACCTAAAGGAAAAGGAAGGTATAGAGGTAAATTACCTTTAGCATGCTTTAACTGTAAAGAATTTGGCCACATTGCTACTAGATGTCCACACAAGAAAGATGATGAAAGAACCAAAGACTGATCTAAAGGAAGCTATGGGAGAAGAAACAATAGAGGCTACTAACACTATAACAGAGACAACTGAGACAATAATGATAAAGGCAAGAAGGTATGCTACATTATTGAGGAAGAAGATATCATCGATACCAACACTGATGATGATGTGGAGGTAGTATTTGTGGAAATGAAGGATGATTTCAAAGAAGATGAAAGTAATGTAGTCAAGGTGGGTGGATCCAATTAAGGACTGACCAACCTTGTAGCCAAATCAATATGTAGCAGAAATACACAATAACAATAATAGATCTGCAATGAAATAGAAGTCTTTATTCATGAAAACATTGATTACATGCAACGTGTCAGGCTGTAAAGCCTTCCTGGTTATGGCCAATTACAATGCAAGTAATAGTCTACAAGAGCTCATAGGATCCAAATCTTTTCCCCAACATCAGCATCCAGCTAGTCTAGGTCTACAATAGGCAGCACACTAGTAAGCATCCAAGAAAGATCTAAATTTGTACTCAAAACTTCCAAGCAATCTTCCTGCTCCTAAGCTCACAAGCTACTAACCTTCCCACCAACAATCTAATGCCAAACAACTACCCAAGCATCCTATAAATATTGATTCCCAGCCACAAGTCATCTGATGAAATATTAAATCTCTATAAACAAATATTAAATGCTAAAACATCAGTCGGCTCTCACATAGCCTTACAAAATAAATAAACTCTCAAAGATGGCCCCCAATGATCATCAGATTAGCATAGAAGAATGCAACATGCCAGATCTAGGTCCCCACATGTCCAATGGTCAATCCATAACTCAAGGAGCATGACCCAAATTAAATGCACCAATCGGCCAAGCCGATCTAACAAAATAATCTAGTTGATAAGCAAGAACATCACGCAATAGAGGAAATAACCAAGCACCAGTCAACCAACCACACCAAGCATGACCAAGCAACATAGTTATCACTGAGCACTAGTGAATCGATGCCTTCAGTCACCGAGCATTCTTTAGAGACTGAGCACCCCGGTAACCACATAAACTGAGCAACTAGTCTCCCTAACAGAGCAAGAACTCTCCAAACCAAGATCAAAACTAACAATCTACCTTCAAAGAAAAACATATTTTTGGTTGATATAGGATTGCCAAGAATCCTGGGATGCTCCTACATCAGACACCCTAGGTCAGAAAGATTTTCTCATAAGGAAATCAGGAACGCCTCACGGGAATTAGAATAGGTATGCCGAATATTTTCTTCACCCACATTTCTTCTTGTCCTTCATCCCAAGTAGTCTTCACTTCATTCATTATCTTGTGTAGAAATTCCTTCTATCTTCCACTTTGTTTACTCCTCCAATCGACAATTGATAGCAACCAACTCTGACCACTGCCGACCACCTCAGTGCCTCGGTAAGGTTCATCCTCTCCAGACTTCTTAATCAACTCAGTATCACCTGCATCTCTCTATGTCATAAATAGCACCATCTGTTGAACCATCTCTACCAGAAAGACCATCTACTTATTAATCTCAAAAAGTCTTCAGAGATATCATTCTCCTTCTCCTTCAAACTAGACTTAACAGGAATAAGTTCATCAACCTTCTGCTCCTGAGGTTTTTCATAAGGACAACACCTGATAACTCCACATCCCTTAACCCCTATCTCCTATAAAGGTATCAACTTATGCTAAGCTCTTTCATGCCTAACCACATAGGTATTAGCATGACCATCAAACAACACATTTCTATCAAACTGTCAGGGTCTACCGAGCAACAAATGATAGACATCCATAGGCAATACATCACATAATATCTCATCATGGTAAGATCCAATCTAAAACTTAACCAAGCATTTTTCTTCAACTCTAACCTTAGAAACATCTTGTATCCAAGTAATCTGATAAGGATTAGAATGCTTCCTTCTTTCCAAATTCAATTTACTAACCATTTCATCTGAAACAAAGTTTTTAGAACTGCCACCATCAAATAGAACATTACATACCTTATCTTTGCACCTACATCTAGTTCTAAACAAATTCCTTCTTTGCACTGGTTCAAGAACACATGCAGCCAATATCCTAGTAACAAGGCATTCACCTTTCTCTGGAACATTCTCAATGTCCTCTTCAGTAGCTAATGCAACTCTTTTCTTAGGACACTGCCAACTTCTATGACCAACTTCACCACAGTTATAGCAGGTGTCGGTGAACTCATTCTTCCACCTTCCTCTCTATCCAACATTCTTACTAACTTTACCACTACCAAATCCTACATCAGGCTTAGGGTTCTCTATCATACTACTCTCAACAATAGTCTCACCAGTCTTACCACCTCAATTCCTACTAT
The DNA here is from genome assembly GCA_027943335.1 of Chamaecyparis obtusa. Classification (NCBI taxonomy): domain Eukaryota; kingdom Viridiplantae; phylum Streptophyta; class Pinopsida; order Cupressales; family Cupressaceae; genus Chamaecyparis; species Chamaecyparis obtusa. The sequence continues at coordinate 821,931 of BSBK01005808.1, forward strand.
TTTGCTTTCCTTCATACTTTCTATTCAACTTCTCTTCAATCTTTAATGCCATCTGATAAGCATCACTGATTTTTGTCATCCACATAGTAAGTAATTCTTCCTAAATACTAGGTCTCAAACCATAGACATACCTAGCAACCTTCTCTTTATCAACTTTAGAATGACCAATTCTAATCAAGATTCTATAAAACTCCTCGATATACTCTTGTACCGATTTGTTAGTTTGTTTCGAAGCTTGCATCTTCTGAACATTTCCAATTCATAATCCATCAAAATGAATTTCTTCTTCAACTTGTCAACCATTCGATTCCACTTAGTGATCTTTTCTTTTCCTCTTCTACCTCTTTCCAACTGAACTTCTCTCCACTAGATATTTGCATGACCTTTCAACTTAGTCTTTGCAAATCTAACCCTATCAAGATCTTCTACTTATTCATACTCAAAGTATTCATCAATATCATTGATCCAATCAATCAATTCTTTAGGCCTAATGGTTCTAGCAAATGCAGAAACTTCAATCTTAGGCCTCTTCCCAATCTTAGACATAGCTTTCAGAATTTGATTCTCCTTAGAATCTCTAGCTTCTTCGACAACTTCTTCAAAATGATCTTCCTTGGATTCATCATCACTATCCTCTTTCAAGGTAGGCTTCTTCTTTCTCAATTCCTCTTGTAGGTCTTGCACTTGTTTCTGCAAAGCCCTAAAATCATCAAGATAGAATTCACCAGTAGTTTCTTCTTCCTTAGAGATCTCACGATTTCTCCTCAGAGGCATCTTCAAATCAAGATCTTGATACACAAGATCCACTCAGCTCTAATAGGAATAGAATTTTTTCTAATACCACCTAATGTAGTCAAGGTGGGTGGATCTAATTAAGGACTGACCAACCTTGTAGCCAAACCAATATGCAGTGGAAATACACAATAATAATAATAGATATGCAATGAAATAGAAGTCTTTTATTCATGAAAACACCGATTACATGTAATGTGTTGAGCTATAAGGCCTTCTTGGTTATGGCCAATTACAATGCAATTAATAGTCTATAAGATCTCATAAGATCCAAATCTTTTCCCCAACATCAGCATCTAGCTAGTCTAGGTTTGCAATAGGGAGCACACTGGTAGACATCTAGGAAAGATCTAAACTTGTACTCAAAACTTCCAAGCAATCTTTCTACTCCTAAGATTGAAGGATAGTAACCTTCCCACCAACAATCTGATGCCAAACAACTACCCAAGTATCCTATAAATACTGATTCCTAGCCACAAGTTGACTAATGAAATAATAAATCTCTATAAACAAATATTAAATGCTAAAACATCAGTCGGCTCTCACATAGCCTTACAAAATAAATAAACTCTCAAAGATGGCCCCTAGTGGTCATCAAGTCTACATAGAAGAATGAAACATGCTAGATATAGGTCCCCACACATCCAACGGTCAATCCATAACTCAAGGAGCGTGACCCAAATTAAATGCACTAGTCGGTAAGCAATAACACCGAGCAATAAAGGAAATAATCGAGCACCAATCAACTGACCATGCCAAGCAAGACCGAGCAACATAGTTATCACTGAGCACTAGTGAACTAACACCTTCAATCACTGAGCATTCTTTAAAGACTAAGCACCCTGGTAACCACACAAACCAAGCAACCAGTCTCCCAAACTGAGCAAGAACTCTCCAAACCAAGATCAAAACTAACAATCTACCTTCAAAGACAAACATATTTTTGGTTGATACAGGATTGCCAAGAATCCTAGGCTACTCCTGCAATACAAATGTATATAGAGACAGAACTTATCTCTAAGGTTAATAAGAATGATACATGGATTATAGATAGTGGTTGTACACATCACATGGCAAGTGACAAAGAAAAATTTGATTATCTTGAAGAATACAATGGAGGATCTATAAGAATGGGTAATGATGCACCCTATATGGTAAGAGGTAAAGGATCCCTAATGATAAATGATAGATTAAAATGTGAAAATGCTTATTGGGTAAAAGGATTAAACTATAATTTGCTAAGTGTGGTACAACTGAACAATTCAGGCCACCGAGTTGCTTTTGAGAGCAAAAAGGTGAAAGTATTTGATGATGGAGGAAGACCTGTTGGAACTAGTACACAATCCAGAGGTAATCTATTTTATCTTGATAATGATCAGTCTTCTTATTTAATGATGAAAGATGAAGATGCATGGTTGTGGCATAAAAGGTTATGTCATGTGAATTTTGATAACATGATTAAGATCAGTAAAAATAAAAGAGTTAGAGGTCTGCCTAAATTGTCAAAGCCTGATCATGTTATGTTTCATGAATGTCAAAAAGGTAAAATGACTAAATCTAGTTTCAAAAGCAAAGATTATTCAACAAAGAAAATACTTGAGTTAGTGCATACTGACCTATGTAATCCTATGAGAACTCAAAGTTACTATGGAGACAGATATTTTATTCTTTTTGTTGATGATTATACTAGGTTGATGACTGTCATGTTCTTGAAAGAAAAATTTGAGGCATTCAAAATGTTCAAGTGGTATAAAGAAAAAGCAGAAAAAGAGACTGGTAAAGAACTGAAATTCTTAAGATTTGATAGAGGAGGTGAATTTATCTCTAATGAATTTACTAATTTTTATAATGAGCATGGTATTAAAAGATAAGTCTCTGCACCGAGGACACCACAACAGAATGGCATTGCTGAAAGGAGGAATAGGTCAATTGTTGACTATGCAAGGACATTAATGATAGAAAACAATGTTGCTCAGACATACTGGAGGGAAGTTGTTAGCACTGTTGTTTATGTGCTAAACTGAGTACAACTGAAGAAGGACACTGACAAGACACCCTATGAGTTATGGTTTGGACACAAACCCACTATAAGTTATTTTAGAATTTTTGGAAGTAAATGTTTTATTTTGAAAGATGAAAGAAATGGAAAGTTTGACTCAAAAGGTGATGAAGGGATATTTCTAGGATATTCCAGTGAAAGTAAAGCATACAAGTGTCTGAACAGAGTAACTAATAAAATGATTGAAAGTTCTAATGTTTGAGTTGATGAGTTTGATGATAAGAATACAGAGGAAAGAAGAAAGGAACTAGAAGACTACAGTAGATTCACTTACATTGAAAAACCTGAGTATCTACAAAGCCACAGACTGTGACAACCGGTCCATAGGAAAACAATATCGAGGAATAGGAAAGAGAAACCGACAAGTAGGAAGGACCTACCAAGCAAGAAAATGAACCTACATAGGATGAACAAGAAAGAAGAGATTGGATACTGGCAAGATTTGTTAGAAGACATCATCCTGAGACACAAATCATTGGAGACAGACAAGCTAGCATGCAAACACGAAGTAAAACAAGACAAGGTACATGTCTAGTTTGTGATTATGAATCGAAGAATGAAAAAGTTGCATTGGAAAATGATGAATGGGTTAATGCAATGAAATAGGAAATAGAAAAAATAGAGAAGAAAAAAACCCAGATTTTAGTACCCAGATCTAAGGACAAGAATGTTATTGGTACTAACTGGATATTCAGAAACAAGCAAAATGAGAATGAAGAGGTAACAAGGAACAAAGATAGATTAGTATGCAAGGGATATGCACAGGAGGAAGGAATATATTATGGTGGGAAATTTGCACATGTTTCTAGATTAGGAGTTAGAATGTTACTTGCATATGCTACACACAAAAAGTTCAAAGTTTACCAAATGGATGTCAAGTCAGCATTTTTGAATGGAATACTTGAAGAAGAAGTCTACATAGAACAACCTAAAGGGTCCGTGGATCCAGAAAACAAAGATATGGTATGTAGATTACATAAAGCTTTATATGGTTTGAAGTAAGCACCAACAGCCTGGTATGAGAGGCTGCATACTTATTTGTTAAGTATTGGATTTGTTAGAACAATTGAGAACAATAATTTGTGAATGAAAGGAGATACTGATGATACTATTCTTATTGCTGAAATATTTATGGATGACATAATATTTGGAGGACAAGATCAAATCTTTAAGTCATTTTCTGATGAAATGAGAAGTCAATTTGAAATGTCTATGTTTGGAGAGATTAAGTTCTCTTTAGGACTACAAGTGATTCAGCAGAATGATGGTATATTCATCACACAATCTAAATATATCAAGGAAGTATTGAAGACATTTTCCATGGAAGATGCTAAACTTGTGGGAACACCGATGGCTACTAGATGTAAACTGACTAAGGAAGATGAAACTACAGAGGTGAACCAGACATTGTACCGATCTATGATTGGTAAGTTAATGTATGTAGTGCATAGTAGACCAGACATAGCACATGCTATGTGAATTGTTGCAAGATTTTCTACAAACCGTAGGGAGTCACACATGGTTGCTACAAAGAGAATCTTAAGATACCTGAAGAAAACAAAAGATTATGGATTATGGTATCCTAAGCAAGGAAAATTTGAACTCAAAGTCTATACCGATGTTGATTGGGTTGGAAATGTGGATGATAGAAAAAGTACCACTAGAGGAGCATTTTTCTTTGGTGAAAGGCTTGTTACATGGACAAGTAAGAAGCAGGCTTGCATTTCTCAGTCTACAGCCAAAGAAGAGTATGTTGCTACTGCTACAAACTGTTCAAATATTGCATATATTAAGCAAGTGTTACAAGGTATGAATGATAGAATCATTGAGCCGGTGATTATATATTGTGACAACACAAGTTCAATAAACATTTTAAATAATCTAGTGATGCACTCTAAAACAAAGCATATATCTATTAAGTATCACTACTTAAGAGAACAAGTACAAGAGAAGCAAGTTAATCTATAATTTGTTACATCTAAAGAAAAACTTGTAGACATATTTACAAAGCCTCTGCCGAAGGATACATTTGAATACTTGAGGACTAGACTTGGGGTTTGTCCCCTGTCTACCAATCACTAATGTGATCTAGATGTTGCATCAACCTAATCTTATCAAAAGATCATTTATGTTGATGCAGCATAGTTCACACTTTGGATCATGTCTAAGGTTGTGAAAAGTTTGGAGAACTGGAACAGATTAGCATATCAGTATACAGAGATATAGAATATGCACCGGACAATAGAGAGTTACATGGATACTACAGAGTTGTAAGTTTATTTGTTTCTTTGGCATTGTTGTCAAAGGGAGAGATAAACAATACTAAACAATATGCACCAATGAGAACACTGAAACATCTATCTAAGGGAGAGACAAATTGAAAGAAAGGGAGAGCACTGAAGATCAGTTACTGAGAATAGAAGAAGGAATCTGAGAGCTTAAGAGATCATATCTATAGAATGTCAAAGCTGCATTGGTAATGATGTTGAGCAACGTAGTGATTAAACATATTAAGCTAGGGAGAGCTTGTACAACATTTGTTCACAGAGTTTTAGAATACATGTTTGGTATGTGTATGGTATATTTCATATTACTTGAGTTTACATCAATGCCAAAGGGAGAGATTGATGAACTACAACTGATTTAGAACCTAATTGAAGATCTGTGATTAGAGATCACCAAGTTGTTGATTAGATATGACATATGATTAAATCAGTAATATGTTGTCATTGATGTCAACTAGTTTGATAGCACTTATCTTGTAAGTTACAATACCTAAACATCTATAGAAAAGGAGTATAAGAGATGAAGAACAAAAATATCTACATGAGGAAGATGTATATGAAAGATGAGGATAAGGAATACATTGGGTAACTTGTTGATGAGCCTATGACCCTATGTTATTGACTTGATTATGTTTCATTCATCTATGATGAGGAAAAGAACTGAAAAACACAATGCAGTATGGTCAGTTGATGAAGAATCACAGTATACACCGAGCAGTGTAGTGTATACCGAGCATAGTATAAACCAAGCTTGTGATCACCGATACATTTCTTTGTGAACCGAGCAGGAGAAAATGAACTAAATGATTAGTTTAGCCAATAAGGATTGATGAGCTAGAAAGTACATTGAAATTAGAGATGGAGATAATGTTTATTATGAAGATCAATGGCTAGCATAATTCAAAGAAGATCTAAAGGATGGAATTAAAACATGTTACTGGCACATCAGCCAAGGAAGGTTTAAGTGGAAAAATGGATGAAGGAGAATAAGCAAAAAAATCTTATTGAGGAGAAGAAAATGATTTACTTATTTATTTAAGAGACTAGGGTTTCATTATGAAACTCATGCCAAAAGAAGGAAACTGTAGAATTATCACATGAACAAGCTTCATGTATGCCTGATCAAACTGGTTAAGGAGAACCGAACTGCAGAGTTTACCGAGTGACAGCAAGTCATTGATTATTGTTGATACAAAATTGATATATTGATCAGAGGATTTGAATGAGCATAATATAGATCTAAACATATGCAATTGAAGTTGTATTGTAATCAAATCACCTACAATTACATTTTAACCATTGTATACAAACAAATCTCTTAACAGAGTGGACTAGGAAAGTCTTATATGTATCATTCATAGAATGAACATTGTTATCCTATCAACCCCATAGTGAATGCTGGTTGGACGATAACGGTTGGTCTAAAATCCTCTAGCAAGGTCACACCTCATAGTGTGTTTGTAACCTTTAACAGGGTTGGGTCTTCACCGACCTCACTTCAGAAGAGTAAACAATTTTTGGGTTGCCAATCCAAGGTGGTTTTTCCCTTCATAGGGTTTCCACGTTAAATCTTTTGTGTTATGTGCTCATTGTGGTAATTTTTTGTTATCATACTTTACATATTACATGTTGGATTTGATTGGTAATCATTATATGTTATTGACTGGTAATTGGTAAATGCATAGACAATATAGTATTTTATGTTACTGAGCTACAGAAGTTTAAGTAAATTATTTTAAATTATACATTTTGATTTGGGACTATGGATAACTGATGTTAGAATAACTGAGAGGGGGGTGAATTAGTTATCCAGTGTCCCAAAACAAAATGTATAATTCAAAACAATTTTTTCAATTTCTGCTCATCGGTAAGCAATAATAACTCTCACTATCTGTGCTTTTACCGATTACCAGTCTAATACTTATAACTTTTTACCAATCAAATCTAACATGTAATATGCAAAGTATGATAAAAAATAAATATCACAATCAACACATAACACAAGAGATTTAACGTGGAAACCCTGTGAAGGAAAAAACCACCTGGGCCCGGCAACCCAAAATTGTTCACTCTTCTGAAGTGAGGTCAATTAAGACCCAACCCTATTAAAGGTTACAAACACACTGTCAGGTGTGACCTTGTTAGAGGATTTTAGACTAGAAGTTATCATCCAACCAGCATTCACTATGGGGTTGACAAGATAACAATGTTCATTCTATGAATGATACATCATAAGACTTTCAGAGTCCACTTGGTTAAGAGATTTAGACTGTATACAATGGTTAAATATGTAATAGTAAAATGACATGCCTTAATACAACTTCAATTGCAGATTACAAATCAATATTTAGTCCATACAAATCCTTCTGATCAATAATTCACTTCAGATTCAATACTATATCAACTTACTGCCCATCGGTAACTGCTCTCTATAGCTTGGTAATTGCTCTATAGCTCAATTCTTACTAACTAGTATGATCAGAGTGCATGAAAACCTTATTCACGTGATAATCTTGTAGCTTCTTCTTCTTCCAGCATTTTCATAAAGAAATTATGTTCTCTTATATAGACAAGTAAATTTTTTTCTTCTCCACCATCAGATTTTGCCACTTAATCACATTCATAGATTTTGCCTCTTAAACTTTGTGTCAATAACATGTTTCAATTTGCTCCGTTAGATCTTCTTTGAATTTTGTCAACCGTTGATCTGTATAACAAACATTATATGTTACCTCGATGTTATACTCTTGCCAGCTCATTAATCTTATCGGCTAATCTAATCATTTAATTCATTATGTTCCACTCGGTTAACAAAGAATGCATCGGTGAACACTAATCGGTTAATACTACGGTCGGTATACACTACACTCCGTCGATGTATACTAGAAATTCTTCATTTATCGACAACACTGCTTTGTGTCTTTCAGCTCTATACTTCATTATAGATGAATGCAACATAATGAAGTCAATATCATTAACTCATAGACTCATCAACAAGTTACTCAATGTGTTCCTTATCCTCATTTGTCATGTACATCTTTCCTCATGTAGATTTCTCTGTTCTTCATCTCTTTTCCATTTTTCTTCAGATGTCTCGGTGTAGTAACTTACAAGATAAGTGTTGTCAAACTAGTTGACATCAATGACAACATAATACTAATTTAATCAAATTACATATCTAATCAGCAACTCCTCAGTGATCTTGCAATCACAGATCCTTCAATCAGATTCCAAATCAGTTGTAGTCCAACAATCTCTCCCTTTGGCATTGATGGCAACTCAAGTAATATGAAATGTACCATACACATACCAAACATACATTCTACAACTTTGTGAACAAATGCTATAAGTCGAATAGACTTAATATGTTTAATCACTACATTACTAATCTACCATTAAATAATACAACTTTACCTTTATGTAGTTGTGATCTTTTTAGTTCTCCTGTTCCTGCTTCTGTTCTTTATAACTGATCTTCAATACTATGTCTCATTTAGATTGTCTCTCCCTTAGATGGTTGTCATTGGTGCTTGTTCCTTTTCATATTTTGTTTATCTCTCCCATTTTCATTTCATATGGTTTATCTCTCCCTTTGATATAAATTCCAAAGAAACAAATAAACAATCAGCTTTGTAGTAGCCAAGTAACTCTTTGTGGTGTTTGGTACTTCCTCTATATCTCTATATACTGATATCTCATTGGTTCAAGTTCTCAAACTTAGTCACAACCTTAAACATGATTCAAAGTGTGAACTATGTTGCATCAACATGAATGATCTTCTGATAAAAGTTGGTTGATGCAACATCCAGATCACCTTAGTGACCGATAGACAGGGGACGGACCCCAAGTCTAGTCCTCAAGTATTCAAATGTGTCCTTCGGTAGGGGCTTTGTAAAAATATCTGCAAGTTGTTCTTTAGATGTAAAAAATTCTAACTTTACTTTCTTCTCTTGCACTTGTTCTCTTAAGTAATGACACTTAATAGATATATGTTTTGTCTTAGAGTGCATCACAGGATTCTTTGAAATATTAATAGCACTAGTGTTGTCACAGTATATAATCATCGGGTCAGTGATTACCTCATTCATTCCTTCCAACATTTGTTTGATATATGCAATGTTTGAATAGTTAGTAGCAGTAGCAACATACTCTGCTTCAACTGTAGACTGAGAAATACAAGCCTGCTTTTTACTTGTCCAAGTTACAAGTCTTTCACCAAAGAAAAATGCTCCTTCAGTGGTGCTTTTTCTATCATCCACATTTCCAGCCCAATCAACATTGGTGTAAACTTTTAGTTCAAACTTCCCTTCCTTAGAATACCATAATCCATAATTTTCTATTTTCTTTAAGTATCTTAAGATCCTTTTTGTAGCTATCATGTGTGATTCTCTAGGATTAGCAGAAAATCTTGCAACAATTCCCACAACATGTGCTATATCTGGCCTACTGTGAACTACGTACATTAACTTACCAATCATAGATCGGTAAAGTGTCTGATTTACCTCAGTAGTTTCATCCTCCTTTGTCAATTTTCATCCAGTAGCCATCGGTGTTCCTATAGGTTTAGCATCTTCCATGCCAAATGTCTTCAGTACTTCCTTTATGTATTTAGATTGTGTGATGAATATGCCATCACTCTACTGAATCACTTGTAGTCCAAGAAAGAACTTAATCTCTCCAAACATAGACATTTCAAATTCCTTTTGCATTTCATCAGCAAATGCCTTGTAGACAAGATCTGAGCCACCAAAGATAATATCATCAACAAAAATTTCAGCAATGATAATAGTATCATCAGTATCACCTTTCACATACAGATTGTTGTTTTCACTTGTTTTAACAAATCCAATACTTAACAAGTAAGTATGTAGTCTTTCATACAATGCTCTCAGTGCTTGCTTTAGTCCATATAAAGCTTTATGTAATCTACATAACATATCTTTATTGTCAGTATCAACAAATCCTTCAGGTTGTTCAATGTAGACTTCTTCTTCAAGTATACCATTCAAAAATGCTGGCTTCACATCCATTTGATAGACTTTGAATTTCTTATGTGCAGCATATGCAAGTAGCATTCTAACTCCTTCTAGTCTAGCAACAGGTGCAAATGTCTCACCATAGTCAATGCCTTCTTCCTATGCATATCCCTTGCATACTAATCTAGCTTTATTTCTTGTGACTTCACCATTTTCATTCAATTTATTCATGTATATCCACTTAGTACCGATAACATTCTTATCTTTTGGTTGGGGTAATAAGGACTAGGTTTTGTTCTTTTCTATTTGTTCTATTTCCTCTTTCATTGCATTAACCCATTCTTCATTCTCTAATGCAACTTTCATAGGTTTAGGTTCAAACTCACAAATTAGACATGTACATTGTCTTGTTTTGCTTTTGGTTTGCATTCTAGCATGTTTGTCTCCAATGATTTGTGTTTCAAGATGATGTCTCCTGACAAAACTAGCCAAAACTTGATTTCTCCTTTCTTGTTCATCCTGCTTAGGGTCATTTCTTTGCTAGGCAGCTTCTTCATGTTCATCGGTTTGTGGTGCCTGTTGTACTACATTTTTTCCTTGTTAATCGGTTGTTACAGCTTGCGATGTTGGTAGATATTCTGGATGTTCAATGTAAGTGAATCTACCATAGTCTTATGGTTCCTTTGTACTTTCCTCTATGTACTTGTCATCAAACTTATCAACACAAACATTAGTACTTTCAACGATCTTATTTGTAGCCTTATTCAAATATTTGTATGCTTTACTTGTAGTGGAATATCCAAGAAATATTCCTTCATCTCCTTTAGAGTCAAATTTTCCATTTCTCTCATCTTTCAAGATAAAGCGTTTACTTCCAAAAATTTTGAAATAACTTACAGTAGGTTTGTGTCCAAACCATAGTTCATAAGGTGTTCGGTTGGAGTCCTTCTTCAGTTGTACTCATTTAAGAACATATACAGCTATGTTGACAGCTTCCCTCCAATATGTCTGAGCAACATTCTTTTGTATCATCAATGTTCTAGCATATTCAATTATAGACCTATTCCTTCTTTCAACAATGCCATTTTGTTGAGGTGTCCTCGGTGCAGATACCTGCCTCTTGATTCCATGCTCATTGCAAAATTTAGTAAATTCATTAGAGATAAATTCACCTCCTCTATCAGATCTTAAGCACTTTATGTCCTTACCAGTTTCCTTTTCTACCTTAGCTTTATACCACTTAAACATTTTGAAAGCTTCAGATTTCTCTTTTAAGAACATAACAGTCATCAGTCTAGTGTAATCATCAACCAAAAGAATAAAATATCTATCACTAGAATAGCTCTGAGTTCTCATAGGTCTACATAGGTCAATATGAACCAATTCAAGTATCTTCTTTTTTGAATAGTCCTTTCTTTTAAAACTAGATTTAGTCATCTTACCTTTCTGACATTCATGGCATATGGCATGATCAGGTTTTGTCAAGGTTGGCAACCTCTAACTCTTTTCTTTCTACTAATCTTGATCATGTTGTCAAAGTTCACATGGCATAACCTTTAGTGCCACAACCAAGCATCTTCATCCTTTATTAACAAACAAGAAGAATGATCTATATCAAGATAGAATAGATTACCTCTGGATTGTGTACCAGTTCCAACAAGTCTTCCTCCATCATCATAAATCTTCACCTTTTTGCTCTCAAAAGCCAGTCGGTGGCCTAAATTGTTTAGTTGAGCCACACTTATCAGATTATAGTTTAGTCCATCTACCCAATATGCATTTTCACATTGTAATTTTTCATTGGATCATCAGTGAGCCTTTACCTCTTACCATACAAGGTGCATCATTTCCCATTCTCACAGATCCTCCATTATATTCAATAAGATTATCAAACTTCTCTACATCACCGGTCATATGATGTGTGCAACCACTATCTATGATCCATGTATCATTTCTACTTACTTTAGAGATTAATGCTATCTCTTCATGTTTCTCTTCCTCTTCTGAGTCATCTTTCATAGCAACAAATACAACTTCTATATCATCATCAAAATTAGATTAATTTTCAATATCTTCAGCTATGTAACATACCTTTTTGCCTTTTTCATCTCGGTTGTCTTTGTTGTTGTGTCGGTAACCTCTGTTAACTCTTCTTCCATAGCTTCCTTCAGATTGGTCTTTGGATCTATCATCATCTTTCTTCTGTGGACATCTAGCAGTGATGTGACCAACTTCTTTACAATTGAAGCATGCTAAAGGTAGCTTACCTCTATACCTTCCTTTTCCTTTAGGCAATCTTCTGGCCATAAGTGCTTCAAGCTCATCAAGTTCATCATCGGTATTGTCATCACTATCACAATTCTTACCATTCCTACTAGACTTTCCAATCTTCAAAGAAGACATGAAAGCGGATTCAACAAAAGGAACAACACTATTATCAAAATTGTTTAATTCAAAGGTTGTAAGTTTACCAATCAGAAAGTCAAGAGTGAGGTTGGATGTAGCTCTTGTTTCATGAATTGTAGAAATCCTAATTGCATAAACTGGTAGCAAAGTTCTGAGAATCTTGCTTATCACTGTTTCATCATCAATTACTCCATCAAATGCTCTAATAGCATGTACCACTTCTTTGAGTCTATTTGAATATTGGATAATGTTCTCACCTTCTTTCATTCTCATTTCATCAAATTTGCCTCTCAGACTTTCAACTCAGGCTCTTTTGACATTCAGATCTCCACTGTAGATTTGTGCTAATTTATCCCACATTCCTTTGGTAGTTGTGCATGTCTTGATATCTTCAAATTCAGCGTCAATACAGGAAGCAGCAAGTTCCATCATAGTAACATTGTGTTCATGCTTATCCTTCAATTGATCAATAGTTAGGGGACCAGTGGGTGGTTGTATGTAGCCATTTTGCATCAGATCTAGTGTTGAGTTCCCAATTCTAGATATGTGCAGCTTCATTCTACTTTGCCATACTACAAAGTTCTCTTTATTCAGTTTCAGTACTTCCCTCTTATACATCTTGAGACCTTTATGCTTAAGTCCTTAAAACTCTATTCCAAGCAACACTACTCTGATACCAATTGTTAGAATAACTGAGAGGGGGGTGAACAGTTATCCAGTGTCCCAAAACAAAATGTATAATTCAAAACAATTTCTTCAATTTTTGCTCGTCGGTAAGCAATAATAACTCTCACTGTCTGTGCTTTTACTAATTACCAGTCTAATACTTATAACTATTTACTGATCAAATCTAACATGTAATATGCAAAGTATGATAACAAAAAAATATCACAATCAACACATAACACAAGATATTTAACGTGGAAACCCTATGAAGGGAAAAACCACCTGGGACCGGCAACCCAAAATTGTTCACTCTTCTGAAGTGAGGTCGGTTAAGACCCCACCCTGTTAAAGGTTATAAACACACTGTCAGGTGTGACCTTGTTAGAGGACTTTAGACTAGAAGTTATCATTCAACCAGCATTCACTATGAGGTTGACAAGATAACAATGTTCATTCTATGAATGATACATCATAATACTTTCAGAGTCCACTCGGTTAAGAGATTTAGACTATATACAATGGTTAAATATGTAACAATAAAATGACCTGCCTTAATACAACGTCAATTGTAGATTACAAATCAATATTTAGTCCATACAAATCCTTCTGATCAATAATTCACTTTAGATTCAATATTGTATCAACTTACTATCTGTCAGTAACTGCTCTCTATAGCTCTATAATTGCTCTGCAGCTCGGTTCTTACTAACCAGTATGATCAAAATGCATGAAAACCTTATTCATGTGATAATCCTACAACTTCTTCTTCTTCCAGCATTTTCATAAAGAAATTATGTTCTCTTATATAGACGAGTAAATTGTTTTCTTCTCCACCATCAGATTTTTCCACTTAAACTTTCTCAGTACTTGTGTCAATAACACATTTCAATTTTCTCCATTAGATCTTTGAATTTTGTCAACCATTGATCTGTATAACAAACATTATCTGTTACCTTGATGTTATACTCTTTCCATCTCATCAATCTTATTAGCTAATCTAATCATTTAATTCATTATGTTCCACTCCATTAACAAAGAATGCATCAGTGAACACTACTCAATTAATACTATGGTCGGTATACACTACACTCTGTTGATGTATACTAGAAATGCTTCATTTACTAACAACACTGCTTTGTGTCTTTCAACTCTATACTTCATTATAGATGAATGCAACATAATGAAGTCAATATCATTAACTCATAGACTCATAAACAAGTTACTCAATGTGTTCCTTATCCTCATCTATCATGTACATCTTTCCTCATGTAGATTTCTCTATTCTTCATCTCTTTTCCATTTTTCTTCAGATGTCTCGGTGTAGTAACTTACAAGATAATTGTTGTCAAACTAGTTGACATCAATGACAACATAATACTAATTTAATCATATTACATATCTAATCAACAACTCTTCAGTGATCTTGCAATCATTGATCCTTCAATCATATTCCAAATCAATTGTATTCCAACAAACTAATTCACCCTCCTCAGTTATTCTAACAGAGAGATACAAGCTAGACAAAATGATAGAGAATCAAAAGATTTAGATGCAGATGTTTATTAAGCAATACAAACAAGCCAAGGATGAATTGAAAAATTTACTAGTATAGAGAAAGAACATGGCTATCAAGGAGTGTGAGACTAACTACCATGAAAAAGAGATTGATGACCCATTTGATAATTTAGGATCTAGTTCAAGCAGTATTTTTTACAGTTCTAAAAGTGCAATATCTAATTTATCTAAGAAAAATATCCATTTGATTGAACAAGTGAAAGCCCTACAGATTGGTCAAGAGACACAAATGGTGAGAATGATTGATGTAATGAACAATGCTAGACAAGTTGAACAAGAGAGGAATTTGGCTATTGAAGACAAAAGATAGATGACTAAACAACTATAAGTAAAAGAAACTAAGATACAGAGACTTACTGAGCATCATTTTTAAATATCCAATCAGATGATTAATGTAAGTCAGGAGATCAACTAATTAAATGGTGAGTTGACAAGAAAAATTAAAGATATTGGAGTACTCAAGGAAGAGAATGAGAAATTGAGAAATGAAGTAAAAATACAGCAACAACACAAGAAGATGATGAAAAAGGCTGAAGATAGTTCAAAGAAAATTAATGATTTTTTGATTAGTCAAAGAGGACTTGGAAGCACCATTGGATTATGCTACACAAAGAAAGGAGAGTCATCCAAGTAAGCTAAATAGGTGAATAACAATCAGAATCAAAGACCTAAGACACTAACATATTATCACTGTGGCAAACTGGGACATACTTCAAATGTTTTCAAGAGTAAAGCACAAGGTAAACCTAAAACCACTCCTAAGTTCAATGGTCACTATTATAATTTTAATAAGTTTGGACATCAAGCATATGAGTGTAGATCTAAGTTGAATAGGACTCCTAACAAAACCCATATGGAGAAACTATGTTATACTTGCAACAAGCATGTACACACCTCACAAGAATGTAGAGCAAAGATGAAGCAAGTCTGGACACCGAAAGGACACAACAAATCCTATCAACCGAGAAGACAGAGTAATGCTTACACTTGGGATTATAACACATGGGTTAACTGCATAGTATGTGGAAGGTATGGACATATTGCAGCTAATTGTATAAGGAAGAGATGGGCTGGAAAATCACAAAGTTGGACAGCTACTGGTATGGCATGCTTACATTGTCACAAATTCGGTCACCTAAGTAAGGATTGCAGAGACCAAGCACTAGAAGAACAAATCTTTGAGAATGGCAACACAATTTCAGATATCATGAGGATTAGTGATGCAAGAGCATCCTAGGTGTAAGAGCAATCTTGCATCACCCAAAAATATTTCTGTTTGCTTTTTAATAAGGGCCACCTTGTGCAAAGCTGCTATTTGTGGAAACTTGCTATTTTTAGTAAGTTGGTCATATGATCTTGAAATGTTTTGATTTCACAGTTGGAGGTTCATCTTAGTCATATCAGCCTACCTGTAAAGTTTCATTGCTAGATCAAGTCCGGTTTTGAAGATATTGAAACTTTTTAGTTTTGGAAATAGGGTACAGAAACTTTGAACTCAATTTTGAAGGCTTTAGAGGCCCTAGATGGGGTCGAATTTTCAGCTGAATGAAGCTTGCTTATTCAATCATTATAGAGCTCCTCATGCCCTTTTCAAATTGGGGTCATAATAGTCAATCGAAGCAACTGGTGATGACTTATGGTCTCCGAAAGTCGGGCCACCCGAAATGGCAGAAAATAATTTTTCTTCAAAATTTTTGTTTGGGTTTCAAAAGTTATTTTGAGTAGACTATGATGTAATAAAATGAAAAATAAAATAATTCTAAGTTTGGTCGGCCCTTAGGGCTAAATTTTTGGAACCTTCTCGGGTGGTGGAAATTGCCTATATAAAGAAGGCCCATAGTGTTGTCTTAGGCAATTCAAAATAATTCTAGGTAGTAGATCTGGGTATTGATTCGAGGCTTTGTCCTATAGAATATTGTAAGGGAATGCCCATGTGGCTTTGCATATTGTAATCCTGAAAGTTTGTAATTCCACATTTGTGGAGATAATAAGAAGCCAATTTTCTATTCTTGCATATTGTTGTTGTTCCTTTGTTTCTGTTATATATTTGTGGTATTAAGGGGAGCACGCTTCATCAAGTGGTATTAGAGCAGGAGTTCCTAAGTGTGTAAATAGATCACCGATTGTGAGGTAGTTTGCACTAGGACCATGGGTTAGGGTTTCTGTGTAAATAGATCACCGACTGTGAGGCAGTTTGCACCAAGACCATGGTTAGGGTTTCAGTGTGCATCACAAAAATGCCTCCACAAAGGGAACATGGCAGAAGAGTTGGTGTTGTAACACCTAAGGTCAGAGCACTCCAGAGACAAGTGCAAGCATTGCAAGAGGAGATTCATAGAGGAAGGAATCTTAATGTCAGACATGAAAGTGAGGATGAAGCCAAAGAAGAATATTAAGAAGGAGAAGTCAAAGTTGTGAACCAGGAGGAAGAAAGACTTTTTTGGGCCATTTCCAAGATCGGAAAAAGACCTAAGATTGAGGTTCCTACATTTTTAGAAAATCTTAACCCAGAGGAGTTAATCGACTGGATCAATGAATGTGAAGAATATTTTGAGTACGAAGATATTGAGGATCCTGATAGGGTCAAATTCATGAAGGCCAAACTAAAAGGTCATGTGAAGATTTGGTGGCAAGAGGTTCAATTGGAATGAAATAGAAGAGGGAAAGATAAAATCACAAGATGGGATCGAATGGTGGATAAATTGAAGTGGCAGTTCATTCCTATTGATTATGAGCTTGACCTACTAAGAAAAATGCAAAGTTTGAAGCTAGCAGGAAGATCTATTCAGGAGTATATAGAGGAGTTCTATCAAATCCTCATCAGAATAGGCCATGAGGAAGCTGATAAGGAGAAAGTTGCCCGTTACCTTAATGGGTTGAGGCTGACCATTCAGGAGGAGTTGAATCTGGTTCAAATGAATAGTTTTGAAGAGGCATACCAGTTTGCCCTAAGAGTAGAGGAAAAGCTAAACAAGAAATTTGAGAGCAGAGAAAGTGGAAGAGGTCATGATGGAAGATCTAGTGGATGGTCATATGGAGATTGAAATGAAGATCTGAAAAAGTAGGATGAGGCCAGTAATAGTCAGAATTAGAGAGGAGATAATTTCAGTCATTTCCAGGATCAGAATAATAGATATCAAAGAGGAAGAGGAAGAGGACAAGGTTCAGGAAGAGGAGGCTTCCATGGAACATGTTTTCACTATGGAGAAGAAGGTCATAGGGCATTTGAATGTCCTCAACACCAAGGAGGGACAGATAGGAGGAACAAAGGCCAGGCCAGAGTTGCATATGTAGATAAAGATGCCAGATCATCACATTCTAAAGATGCTGAAAGAGGAGAAATGTTGATTAACATAAGAGTCTTGTTGAGTGGTGAAAATGAACCTAAGCAAAGAAGGAGCCTGTTTCGCACCAGGTGCAAGTGTGAGGGTAAGTGTTGTGATGTAATTATTGATAGTGGTAGTACTGATAATTTAGTGTCAGAAGAAATAGTGAAAAATTTCAAGCTCAAGAGGCAGAAACATCCACATCCATATCGGGTTGCCTGGGTGCAGAATGACCACAAGGTCATGGTTAGTGAACAGTGCCTAGTAAAGTTCAAGATTGGCGGGTACCATGATGAGGTACTATGTGATATCATATCTATGGATGCATGTCATATGTTGTTGGGTAGACCATGGTAGTTTGATAGATGTGTTGTACATGATGGTCATGCAAATACCTATTCCCTGACAAAGGATGGAGTGCAACATAAGCTAAAACCATTGAAGGAAATAGAAGAAAAGGTATGTGGAAATGCAAGAATAACTTTTGTTGATAGAGAAAATTTCTCAAATGGTATGAGGCATGAGCATATGTGTTTTACCTTAATTCCAAAGGCTGGGAAAGAGGAAGTAGAAGATGTACCTGTAGAAGTTGAAGAATTATTGAATGAGTTTTAGGATATTGTATCCGATAATGTGCCTGATGGATTACCACCGGTAAGGAAGATCAGTCATCAGATGGATTTGATCCCAAGAGCCAATTTTCTGAACAAGGTAGCACATAGAATGACACTAGTAGAAAGTGAAGAGTTGAAGATAGATTTGAAGTTTAATTCATCACATCATCCACAAATTGTATATGGTAGCAGTCCAAGAAATGCATCTGAGTTGAGAAAGATAGATAAAGGAGAAACAAGTAGTGCTAAAGCTAAATATTTTGTAGGACACTTGAAGAACATCTATGAGGAGGTGAGGAAGCATATTACCAAAATGAATGCATAGTATAAGGCTAAGGTAGATCAGAAAAGGAGGCATAAGGAATTTCAGGTTGGAGATGAAGTCATGGTTCATTTGTGGAAGGAGCAATTTCTAGTTGGTACATATAAGAAGCTGAAAATGAAGAAGTTTGGGTCATGTAAGATAGTGAAGAAGCGTGATTCAGGAAATGCATATGAGGTAGAATTACCTACTGAACTGAATATTTCACCAGTATTTAACATTTCAGATTTGACAAAGTATCATGAAGGGGGTGTTGAAGATGAGATCACAGCAGAACAATGGAGTATTCCAGCAACTAGTTCAGATATCAAGGAGATTAAGGACATACTGGATAGTCATGTTGGCAGAAGCATAAGGAACAGGACATATGAAGAATATTTGGTCAAATGGAAAGAATGACCTATTGAAGATTCATCATGGCTAATGAAGGAGGAGGTTAACCATCTTGGTTTTCCTTTGCACACCTAAGTCGTGATAGGGTCACTTCTCAAATTACCCTGGGTGTCTGATGCAGGAGCATCCTGGGTGTAAGAGCAATCTTGCATCACCCAAAAATATTTATGTTTACTTTTCAATAAGGGCCACCTTGTGTAGAGCTGCTATTTGTGGAAACTTGCTATTTTTAGTAAGTTGGTCATACGATCTTAGAATGTTTTGATTTCATAGTTGGAGGTTCATCTTAGTCATATCAGCTTGCTTGTAAAGTTTCATTTCTAGATCAAGTCTGGTTTTGAAGATATTGAAACTTTTTGGTTTTTGAAATACGGTACAAAAACTTTGAACTCAATTTTGAAGGCTTTAGAGGCCCTGGATGGGGTTGAATTTTCAACTGAGTGAAGCTTGCTTAATTTAGGCATTATAGAGCTCCTCACGTCCTTTCCAAATTAGGGTCATAATAGTCAATCGGAGCAACTGGTGATGACTTATGGTCTCCAAAAGTCGGGCCACCCGAAATGGCAGAAAATAATTTTTCTTCAAAATTTTTGTTTGGGTTTCAAAAGTTATTTTGAGCCAACTATGATGTAATAAAATGAAAAATAAAATAATTCTAAGTTTGGTCAGCCCTTAGGGCTAAATTTATGGAACCTTCTCGGGCAGTGGAAATTGCCTATATAAAGAAGGTCCATAGTGTTGTCTTAGGCAGTTCAAAATAATTCTGGGTAGTAGATCTAGGTATTGATTCGAGGCTTTATCCTACAGAATATTGTAAGGGAATGCCCATGTGGCTTTGCATATTGTAATTCTAAAAGTTTGTAATTCCACATTTGTGGAGATAATAAGAAGCCAATTTTCTATTCTTGCATATTGTTGTTGTTCCTTTATTTCTGTTATGTGTTTGTGGTATTAAGGGGAGCACCCTTCATCAATTAGAAACACTATGTGGAGAAAGACATCAAATGAGAATGCTGGGTCAAGCAATGCAGTTGGTGAAACCTCATCCATTGGATTGGGTGACATCGACCCCTCCACCTAAGGTGAAAAAGGTATGTATGGAACTTATATTCCAAATTGATCTTATTTTACATATAGTTCCTTATATTTGATGTACACATACCAAATCTACATGAATTGAGATGCATTATGGTTTATAAGTTTTGAGTTTACAAAGTCATACAGTCGATGTATGCTAAACCAAGTAAAGTGTTACCCATTGGTGACTATCATGCAAGGCTAATCAAGTATCAGTATTAATCAAGTGAAAAAGCCATGTGTTAATTGAGCTATTGGTATTTTGTGGTAATCACTGAGTTGATAGTTATCACCGAGCTGTAAGTAGATCGAGCATTTATTACAAGTGTTTTAAGAAGAATTTTGAAAAGGTTATAAATAGATGGAGAACTTAGCTTATTTTTCACAAAGCAATTTCGAAGATTAAAACTTTTAGAGAGTGATTTGAGAGCAAAGAGTTTCAGGTGCATTCAAAGTAGTTTCAGATTCAACTGAGCATGTTCATTATTGTTTCCAAGTAAGTATAGTTACTACCAAGACAATTCATTGTATTTACTGAAACCCTAAGTTAAGAAAAATGGCATCCATGTCGAAGGTAAACAAATCTAAATTTGTAGAGGAAGAAGTAAATGTGATAGTGTCAGCTACCTGTGATGAACCCCGATACAAACTTCACCCTAAAGTTGCATCTAAAATTGATCCAGCGGGATATTTTTCAAGCATACCCCCTAGGGTTTTGTTAGTTGAATATGTGAGATCATACATTCACTGTAAAATAGGTGAAATTGGAGACTTTGATATGTACATAGCTTATAAGAAGCTTTGTGGAGAGGATGGAAGACTTAAACCTGAACACAAACAACTAGAGGTAATCAATTTAACCAATGCCCTAAATTTTTTGAGGGAGTTTAAAAGTGAATGGATTATGGTTGTGCTTAGTTGGTATCATGATGGAAGGTTATGGCTAGATGAACCGGTAGAGATTACAAAGAAGATGATACATGCAATCACCGGTTCTCCTACCACAAATAAAGCAAAGGCAATTCACAGTGTATCGAGAGTATATATTGATAAAAATACCAGAGCTGAGTGGGATGCCCGAGCATTGAAGATTAGCACAATAAAGGACCTAGAAGTGATATATGAAATGCATATCATCGGCTACAAAATCTATTGGTCAAGATGGCAAAATAGTGTGCCTTGTGGAGCTGTTGACATAGCTTACCGAATGGTCAAGAAAGGTTATCAGTTGGACCCATCCGAGCTTATGTTGAAGCAAGTTGAAGAGAACATGAAGATAATCTAGTCGGCAAAGTCCAACACGTGTAAGTTTGGATCCCTACTAGTTTGCATATTTTTCTATGTGCAAAGATTTTTCCCTTCTGTCGGTAACATAGAGTGGTCAATTGACAAGCTAGTGATAACACAAATTTTAGATTTGATAAGGGGCTTGGGAAATAATCTCAACAATGTTTTAGATAATTACTTTGAATAATTCAAGAGTAGAATGAATTCTTGGAGCAGAATTCCCAGTCAACTAGTAGAAGACTATGGGTAGGAGATATGTTTTCTTATGGACACCGACCACACATTAATAAAGTTTGTGGAGCCTAGGACTAAATGGCTGGCCCCCATGGGTTATGAAATAGATATTGATTTTGCTTCAAAATTAATTAAGGTTCTATTGGCTAGACCAAAGGACACAAATGCTAAAAGGTTTGGAACATATGAGGAGGCCAAGACAAGAATAAAAATAGGCTTGGTTATCGGTAAGATAACAAAGAAATCCAAAAAAATGATGAAAGATCTTGTTGAGAAGTTTGGACATGATACTGGATCATCTAATAGTACACCAATTGAAGTTGCAACTGAAGGTCAGTTAATGCTAACTGACAAGCCTCATGATAGTGAAGAAAATGAGTTAGACAAAGGCATAGAATCTACACTGATTTCCACTTCACCAACTCCAAAGAAGAAGTAGTTAGATGTGTAAACAAGGGCATGCACAAGGTCTAAAACTGCAGCCTCACTACCACTGAAGAAAGGAGTTGTGAAGTTTTCAAAACCAAAGGCAGTAGCACCAAAAAAGACATACACCAAAAGAGGTACTAAAATTGTTGCTGATACCCCAAAGAAAAGAAGAAAAATTATTAGGGTTAAGGAAGATTTAGATGATGAAGAAGATGACAATAATCAGTTTAAAGTTATTAGTAATAAAATTAGGTCAATTGATGAAGTTGTAGAAGACATAATTGAGAATGTTGAACTTACTAATCTTGAAATTAGTCAGTTTAAGCACCTATCAATCAAGGATCAGAATAAACTAGAAGAAGCAATCATCCAGATGATGATTCGATTCAAAAGAGTTCCCATTGAATTTTCCAAATAGCTACCTAAGGCACTACAGGAAATAATCATGCAAAAATGGTCCTATGCCTTAGATACCAAGAAGAAAATGAGGGAACAATCCCTAGTTTTGGCAATACCTCAATTGACTATTGCTGAAATTGAGGAATACATGAGTACATACTCAAAGAGGTTTAGAGTGAAGAACTGGGCACTACAGATACTTGATGAAAATTTGGCAAACATAGATGAGAATAGTCAACTCATATGGACCTCAATTGTACAAGCTTGAGAGAAAGCTGAAAAGATGGCATTAGCCAAAATTTCTCAAAAGAAGCTAAAGACAAAAGGAAAAGGACTTCACATTGATGATGTAGACCTAGCACTAAAACAAGACAAGTTAGATACATCAGTTACCAAGGTACCTGATACTACAGTTGCCACTAAGGAGTTAAGTTTTTCATAGGATGCACTAGATCAAGTTGAGATCCAAGTAATAGATAACACTGCACTTGATGTACTCATTGAGGACATCACAAATAGTGATCTTGATGACCGAGATGATGATGAAGATGTGACTATTGCTGGAGCTAAAACACAAGATGAAGGTACATTTACCAAGCCAGCAATAATATCTTTACCGAGTGAACTTCATGTTCTAATGAAAGTAGTTTAAATTGTCTCTAAGGAGAAACCTGAAGGCTCAAACCCTGAGCAACCAATGGATACATTAGGGGATCAAGGAGCTAGCACACTAGCAGAGACAAATGAGCCTGAGACAAAAGAGGCAGAAATAGAGGGCCAAGATAACCCTAAGGAAACTGAGGAGACCCCACCTGATACAACATTAGAAGCTCCATCTTAGTCAACCAACACATAGGTTACCGAGGAGAAGAGAAAAGAGGATAATGTGTCAACCAGGCATGTAACATAGAATCTTGAGCAGAAAGAAATAGTTCCATTTGTTAAGAGCTCACCTCAAGAGTCGAAGAAGAAGAAGAAGAAACATGGAAAAGGGTCAGTTACACTTGAAGAAATCATTTTTATACTAGAATGTGACCTGAGGACCCTAGACCCCAAAGAAATAAGAAAATATGGGGATCTTTGTACAAGAAAAATAGCCCAGGAGAAGCTGAGGAAGGAATGCAAGAGCAAGGAAATATTAGAAAATGTAAGAGACATCTTACAATAGGTTGTACCTGAGGTATAGATCAATGAAGATACATCGATTATGGACCAACTTGCTATCCTAGCACAAGAAATCAATGCCCCGAACACTGAAGCAAAAAATAGAATTGAAGAGAGGGTATAATAAAAAATACAACACAAACTAGCAGAGAAAATCAGCCAAGAAGTGGCAATAAATAAGGTAAAGTTATTTGAGGTAATCACCGACATCCAATCCATTACTCAGATAATTCTTCAAATATTGGTAAAGCTTTTCACTGTGGAGCACTTCACTACTGAGATCAGTGAGAAGATAAAATAGATGGATACCGAAATCCAAGCTAGTGCACAAGCAGCCTTAACTGAGCCAAATGCTTTTGCTAAGCATATAATCAAAATTCAAGAACTTAGGTGATTAAGAGTAGATTTGAGGAAGCGGGAGGATAGGATAAGTGACCAAGTCACCAAGCTACAAACAGAGTTGCTTCCCCATCTTAAGATATTTAAAGAGCATAGCACAAGCTTTAGTTGCAACACCAAAAATTTCTATGTTGGAAAATATCTTTGACATGCATGCACAATTCGGTCTTGAGCACATTGTTCTCACCAACTTGAAAGAGGAATGGGAAAACCTCTTAGACTCTTTGAAGAAAACCCACCAGAACATTTTTGATAAACTATAAGTACACAATTTTTGAGTTTGGCATTATTATCAAAAAGGGGGAAAACATAATGTATATGTCAAATTGTGTAATTATATGATAAGTGTACTACACATATGCTGAGAGCATGCACCAAGGAGGAGAAAATTTTGATAAGATAAGTTACCTATGTATATATGGAGAATTTAGAATATTTTTAAGACATCGGGTCTTTATACATTATAGAGTTTTGATACTAATGCCAAAGGGGGAGATTATTATCTCTATTTGAGCATTAAGTATTGTCATTAGTATCAAAGAAGATCAGTCAGTTACCTATGCTATTAAGTCTGTAAAAGGAAGAACTACATGCTAGATATGCTAGTTGGTTAACTATATAAGCCTTCACACCGAGTTGTCTCAAGGTAGTACCAAGAACTAAAAGGAAACAGTTTTAACTGAGTACCAGAGGAGTATTACTGAGCATCAGTGTATACCAATACCAAGTGTCAGTAAACACTGAGTAGACTAGACACCGAGTGCCAGTGTATTCACTGAGTAGTATTGATAGTGTTTACTGAGCATTCTAAAAAATGACATAGTAATCATTTTTGGCACATTTATCTATGCAAATAGTTACAACAGAATCACAAAACATTTTACCAAGATTGAGGATCATTTATTGTAGATGTAATCATTAAATGTGATGATGATCTCTATGTAATTATTAGATCTAGGTTATTTTTGTATACCTTAGATCTTAGGGTTTCCCTAAGATGATGTAAACCTAATTAGATTATAGGTCATAGGAGTATGTTATATAATTGTAATTCATTTCATTTTGACAAAGAAATATGTATGTGAAGGACAAGAAGAAGATCTTGAAGAAAGAAGCCATCTTCAAGACATCAATTATCAAACAAGGTTGAGTAGAAATCAGAGATATTCAGATTATATATAATCAGTCAAGGCTACCGAGTAGTTCAGAGGCAAGATATTCACGTATTAAGGTGATACATTTGATACATCATAGATCTGATTCAGAAAAAAGTTAAGTTGTCAATTATAGATACTTTTTTTTATTCTCTTATCAATGTAATAGAGTTAGCAAAATCTCTTAACAGAGTAGAACTAACAGTCTTATTGTAAATCTCTGAACCGAGTACACACTCAAGTAGTGTTGTTAAAATCCTTTAACTAGGTAGATCTAGCTAATCTTATTATTACTCCTAACATGGTAAGATCATCAGAAGTGATCACAACTTGTAGTCTTAACTAGCATACTTTATTATTTGCAATAGTGAAGAATGTGTGGGTGTCATCCCCACCGCAGTTTTTACCTTCTAACAAGGGTTTTTGCGTAACCAAAATACTTGTGTTATGTGATTGAATTGTTGTTTGTTTTTCATGCAATTTACATTTCCAAGTTAATTGAATGAATAATTTATACAATGGATTCATTTGGATAATATTAGTTTACTACTGTTTGCTGATTGAGTTTGAAGTTAAAAGTTTTTGAGGGCACTGATTCATCCCTCCCCTCTCAGTACCCTATCTCTCCATTTCAATATATAGAAAATGGCTCCTCAAATGCATTAGATCAATGGAAAAATAAATGGGCCTGGATGGAATGATGGAGGAGCCACTATACATATGTTTCCTTTTTTTTTAGGAGTAGAAGTGACAGGGTTGAATTTAGAGCTCTTGCCCTAGGCGAGCTTGGCCATAGCCCAACTAGGGAAATAGAGTGAGAAAGAGTAAAATAATGTAGGGTTGGATTGGTAGGAACAATCCAAAGGTTGGAGAGTCTTAAAAAAGAGGTGACACAACCCTCCAAGCAATGGTAGAAACTGGTGATCAGATTTCATCAGCCAATGAAGATAAAATCAGAGAAAGTAGCAATTAGCCCAATTTTTAAAGACTAAATCCCTAATAGTGGAAAGGTGTTGTACGCATGACTTGGAGTCCTCTCACCTTGAAACTATTTAATTTCTTTGAAAAGGGTATCTAGATCCTAGACTAGATTTGGGGGTCCTTAATCAAACTTGTGAGATAAACCAATTTTTGTGTCTGGATAGGGCTACAAGGGGAAACTAGGCCCCATTCCTAAATTTTAGGAACCCAATGAGAAGATGATTGAATAAGGGTACCAAACTTTCAAGATAGTTGGTAAAAGACCTAAAATGGTTGAAATTCAACCCTGCAACTCTTTTTAGCATGTTGTCTTAGGTTGGAAGAAAACACCATGTGGAATTCAGTGAGGATTAAAGAGCCTTGTTGATAGGGTGGATCTTGGTTAGAAGGGTGAAGATCTTAGTGACTTTACCTTAGTATTAGGGTTGGATAAATCCCTAAATAGGTCTATTGAAGAGGCCTTAAGTGATATTCAAGTTGACTCCTAGTGAGGATCACCACTTTTATCATTCATGAACCCCTCACACATATCCAAACTCCTACCTTGGACCTAGAAGTGGCTCCATATGAAGAGGAAAACCTTAAGTGTGAATAAATAAATATCAACAAAGATCAAGATCAATATACCATCTATTCTTATCCAATGGTTGACCAAAGTCTCATATCCCAAGAGTCTCATGATGATCCCTCATATCCATTCACCTCTTCCAAGAAGATATACCTCCACCTCCTATATCTTATCCACCTCCCAAGCAAGATCAACATACTCCTTCCATCATCTCTAATGAGCTTATTGAAAATCAAGAGAAAAGTTCTCTTCCTACATTATAAAAAAATCCTTGTCAAGATCAGAATACCACAACAAATCCTTGTCATAATCCTTCATATCCATCTCAAAAATATCTCATTTTTCCTACTCATTTACATAAGAATAAATCTTTGTAAGCTCCTATTTCTCCTATCAAAGCTAGTCACAATCCTATTGGTATAAATATGGACATTATAGATCAGAGCCTTGACCATTTTGGTTAATTTATGGATGATGATATCCCTATCCATGATCTGTCTTAATCATCCAAATCCATCCTTGGTCTTTATATCTGAAAATTAAAACCTTCAAACCTTCCATCCATATTGGGTCCTTATGTTCCTCCATCCATTATATCTATTTCTCCTAGATTTTCATCCACGTCCCCCACCATACCTCAAGATAAAAAAAGACATGCATCCTTGAGAAATTTCCATCCATCCACCCACCTAAACTTGTCACATCATCATCCATAATTTCCAAGCCTTTTGGAAGCAATTCGGATGTGCAACATAAAAATTAGAAATACAAGAATCCACTTATAGGGCACCATGTCCTACCTAA
The DNA here is from genome assembly GCA_027943335.1 of Chamaecyparis obtusa. Lineage (NCBI taxonomy): Eukaryota > Viridiplantae > Streptophyta > Pinopsida > Cupressales > Cupressaceae > Chamaecyparis > Chamaecyparis obtusa. Next base: position 849,841 of record BSBK01005808.1, read on the forward strand.
TTAACATGTGGCTACAAAGGAGAAGGAACTATTGAAGAGACCTCAAGGCTTCTCGATGAAAACAATAAAATCAAAGAAAATATGGGTTCCTAAATCCATCATGGAAGAATTGCGATCAAAAGAAACTAAAATTAAACAAAAATCAAAAGCCATGTGGATTCCCAAGTCTCTCTTAAAGGACTTGAATATAAAAGAAAAATCAAAGTTGACATTCAAGCTTCCAAAGACTTCCACTTCGTATCCTTCCAAACATCTTACACCCTCTCCTTCATCCATTTTGGGTCCTTGTGTCCTAAAATCCACATCACTTCCTACATCAAAACCTCAAGCTATTCCATCCATTTTTCCTTCATAATTCCACTACCCTTCAAGATGTGTGTCAATGTTGATCTTGACAATACTTCTTATCCTCTTATTCATTATCCTTCCATCCCCTTTCTCAAACCTGCACATAGAAACACTTCTTATCCTCCCATTCATTATCCTTTCATTCCCCTTATCTCATCTTACACATAAATCCTTAGTTGTCATCATTTCCTTCATCTCCTTTCCCTACTGTCACCTTATCAGCATCCTTGAGCATGCCTCTTAGTGGCCTTGGCCTATCATAGAAAATGTTTCCCAAGGAGCATTATCCAAAAAGCACCAAGCTTGACTTCCTCCAAATATCTAAAAATCAAAAAACTAAAAAATTCAAAAACAAAGAAAGAAAAATTTAAAAAATTAGAAAATAGAAAAGTGCCTTGGTGAAAACTTAGAAATAGGCACCTTGGTAGCAAAAGTAAAGAGAAATAAATTCTTCCTATGGTGAAAATCACTACTCATGGCACCTTGGACAAGTACCATGATGAAAACTTGACAATTAGGCATCATGTATAGTTCTTCCCTCTTGCACTCTACACTTGGGGCAAGATGCATCCACACTAGCTATTTCATGTGCACCCATACTTCCTCTTTCATTTTTTATCTTGACAAGGTTGAACTACCCAAAAGCATCATATATCCTACCATATGATATCCTTTCCATCAGCTTACTCGCTTGCTTCCATCCATGCTACCCTCATCAAGATCTTGCTTATCCAAAATTTTCCATCATTATTCCTAAGTATTTTTTCCCTTATCAAAAATCATTAACTCATAATCTCCATCACCCTTTATCCTGATCATGCTATCCTATCACTATCATATCCAATTGACCCCTTGGTCTTGATAAAAATAAATAAAAATAAAAAACAAAAGTATATATATATATATAATAAAAAATATATTAATAAGAGTCTCTTGACATGTCCACGTTTTGGACCAAATGGTTTCATGACACTAGGTCATTATCCTATATGCTCCCCAACACTGCTTCATGAGCTTACATTGCTATATTTTCTCTTTCCCCTAGCTTGGGTACTCTTGAGGAGACTGTTCCTAAGGGTTTCCCTATCTTTCCACTCCATCATTATCTTTTCGCTTCCTCCACCAGCCTGCTAATTCATCCATCATGTCATATACATTGCTAGATATTGGGGGAAAACTAATGTGATCTTGCTTAAGGACTGGTAATTTATAAAAATTAAAAATTAAAAAATTATCTTGAAAAAATTCTAAAAATCATATAAAATCTCTAAAAATTCTAAAAATCATATGATTTCTAAAAATTCTAAAAGTCATATAAAATCTCTAAAAATTGTATAAATTTCTAAAAATCCTAAAAATCATATAATGTCCTAAAAAAATCATTATCTTGGTAAAACCTGGAAATAGGCACTTCTTGTACCTTTGTGCTCCATCTATCAGCTTGTTGCTTTGCACTCCAAACCCTTTTAATTTCCATGATGTTACAACTAGAGGACTAGGGGCACGAGGCATATTTTCTTTGATTTATGCTTGTGGTGTGATTCCAATTATCTTAAGTCGTCTAATAAACTAGGTTTTTGTGGTAAGAGACTCCATCACGATTGGAATGCCACACATACCTCAACCTTCTTTATTTGGACACTTAGGTGAGGTTGGAATTATCTCCTTGATTGTTACATTGTGTTTGCTTATGCAAGAACCATTCAGGTCATCCTAGACCCTTATACCTTGATTCTTATGGTTACTTGCAACATTAACTTGGAAACAGTGTTCAGGTCATCTTGGCCCTTATGTCTTGGTGCTTACATGTGTTTTGTACATTATATTCAATATAGATCATATTCATATATTCATAGTTTCACTTGCGCTAGTGATGGTTGTATGATCTTGCAATGTCCGTTAATAAGGCTCAATGATGAAAATAAGGACCGATTAAGATCCTTGCACTTTGCACTTGCATTTTTCATCCTAGGTTGCATCTTAGCCTTTGCATTTCATCTTAGTTTTAGTGTTTACATTTTGTAGTGAGTGAGGAGAGAATCTTCGTCTTAGTTTTTGTGTTTACATTTTGCAGTGAGTGAGGAGAGAATCTTCATCTTATCATTATCAGACACTTTCGTCATCTTTTCCTGGCATGCTCAATTCATTTTTGGGATCGAAATTGAAATCCAAGTTTATTTTTCTATTCTTTTGAGTCTTATTTGTTCATCCTTTGAGGAAAAAATTGATCATTTTTCTTCGTAATCGATTGCTTTGACCTAATGCTAATGTTATACCTTTTTGGTCAACCTTTTTCAAACTGGGGAAAATTCTCATCACTTAGTGGTCAGACTTGGTCCAAATGTTTTTTCTAATCTATTTGAATCGATCATCAATCATCTTGGACCTTATCTTATCTCAATTTGATCAAACTTATCTCATTTCTGCATCTCCTCTACATCATTTCAATTTAGATCCCGAGGGGGCATGAATAATCTATCATCGATCTTTCAAAGCTACAAATTAACCATGCTATCATCGCTAGGGATATCTCAACTTCATCACTTCACATCAAGTTGGAATTTTTCTGATCTTGGACATATGAGTTTTCATCACTTCATATCAATTCTGGCATTGTCTTATCCTTCAACCTTAGTCTCAATGTTTTATTTCATCACTTTACATCAAACTGTGCATTGTAACTCTTGTTGCCTTGCTAAAATTCATTCAATCAAGTTCAAATTTAGCTCTCTTTCAATTACCTTAACATCATCATTCTTTGACTCAATGTGTTCCCAGATAGCTTACACATTAGTCAAAGAGAGGCAAATTTTATCACCCAACTTTGGTCTAGTAGATTACAACCCCCCTTTCTACAAAGTAAATTAAAATATGGACCATTGCTTTGCATCAAAATCAATTGTGCTTAGTTAATTAATCATTTATTTGATTATATCCTAAAGTTTGACCACTTTATCCTAAGCTTTATTTAATTAAAAGAACATGCTCTCATCTTTAATTAAATAAATAAAAATTTAATTAAATAAATAACCTTTTAATTAAATAAAAAATATTTTAATTAAATAATAAAAACCCCTTTACCCTAAGTGCACATAAAATAATAAAATAATAAATAATAAATAATCAATAAAAATTAAAAGAAAATGTACTTTACAATGAGATGGAATCTTTTGACTTTTGAAAAAGGATTTTGCCTCTTTATCTTAACCACTCATTGTTTTGCCTCTTAATCTTAGCCTTTGATTTTGTCTCTTGAAGATCTTGAGCACATGGATCAACCAAGATTTAATCTCCACCATATATCATTTCTTTTTGCCTCTTAATCTTGACCGTCCGCTCATTTCTAATCTCCTTTAAAAGGAAGCTCTCTCCTCATTCTTGAGTTAGCTAGGAAAAATTGGAAAAGCTAGTTTTTTGAGATCTTGCAACTGCAAATTGGAAATATTGTAGCTCTTTCATCTTGGCACCTTTTGGAGATCTTGGAGTTCTTGCATCCTAGCTCATATTGTATCTTGGTATCATTGAAGCATTATATTATCATTTAGCATTATCATTTGCTTTCTTGCATCTATCTTAATTCATCTAGTTTAGATCTACTTTGCATCTCATCTTAGATTACTTTGCATTATCATTTGAATCTTCCATTCTATGGTGCACCTTGCAAGGGTCTTTCTTAAAGGTTCATTTGAGAGCCACCATTCCTAATATCTACATGATTCTTGCACACTATGGCTAGGAATCTATAAGCCTCCTTCTAAGACTCCAAATTCATTGGATCTCTTGGATATAAGGGTTTATAGAAGTGTCCACATTTTTGGTTCACACCTATCACCACCTCTAGGAGGAACAATAATCAAACTACCTTGTTCACCTACATCTCGTCCACCTCTAACTTGAGCTCTCCTCCTCCATCGATCATCTCTCCCCCATATCCATCCTCATCCCCATCACTACCACCACCACCATCATCATCATAATCACTCTCATCAATGTCCATAATTGACTTGGTTGGATCAGTGAATCGATGGAAAGAATGTTGTAAGAACCACTTTGCATAATCAATAATCATCCTTGCATCAAAAATTTTCTCTTGTATATCCCACATGAAATGAGGCAAGACAATTATCTCATCACCAGAAATCATGTACTCAAGTTGTGGCCCCCATAAGGATCTCTTAGCCTATACACGGGCATATAATGCTAAACCCTTGGGAACATTTTGTACTCAACCAAACTGTCAGAGAACTCGGTAGAAGCAAAATATCTTAATCACCAAAGGAATATGAATGATCAACCATTGAGGCATGAACATGAATGGAAGCTTTGAGTCATCCTCTCTCTAGGGCTCGCATCCAAGGTATGGTCGCAAACGAACCTCATCTATGTCATCTAGCATAGATCAGTTAATTGATAGAAATAATTTTATAAGAACCACTGTGCATAATCAACAGTCATCCTTGCATCACCAATGTTCTCTCATAGATCCCACACGATATGAGGCAAGACAAGTATCTTGTCACAAGAAACCCTATACTCAATTTGTGGCCCACATAAGGTTCTCTTAGTCTATACACGGGCATATAATGCTAAACCCTTGGGAACATTTTATACTCAACCAAACTATTAGAGAACTCAGTAGAAGCAAAATCTCTCAATCACCAAAGGAATACGAACAATCAACCATTGAGGCATGAACATAAATGGAAGCTTTGAGTCATCCTCTCTCTAGGGCTCGCATCCAAGGTATGGTTGTAAACAGACCTGATCTATGTCATCTAGCATAACGTGCCAACAATCCATCTTTCCCATGTAGTAGTGATCATAATGGAGCATGTAGGATTGATTTCTTGTATAATTGAGAAAGATTAGGGATAATTGCATCATAGATCATCATTCTCAATCTAGAATTTTCACTAATATCTCTATTATGTTTGTGGGATATCTATTTAATGTTAGTTACAAGAAGGATGTAGTGGCCTCTTTTTGTAGGAAGATAGTAATGAAGGATTTTCTTGATGAATTAGAAGAAGTTATAGACAATGTGGATGAGGGAGGAACAACTCTTCCATGAGAATGTTTTGTTTAACATAGAAGGGGAAAAGAGGTGTTTAAGTATTCCATAATTGAATATGGGGACAACATAGAGTTGGCTCAAAGGATGATGGTTGTGGAAAGATACACCCTCTTCCTAAAATAATTTGTGGACCTATCTGTTGAGGGTGGTTCGTGTTGGCTCTAGAGTCATCTAATAGAGAAGGGTTTGGTAGAAAATGAGGGCGATGGAAAGGAGGTCATTCAAGAGGTTGATGCAATGAAGGATGAGGAGGAAGTGAGTGCCCATTCCTAGGGTTACGTTGTCTCTTTTGAATTCTAACAATATGGGGTGGAGCAAATTTAGCATTTGTGCATTCTCTCCTGCCTATATTCTTGCTTGAAAAATGATGCTTGTAATATGTTAGTCTAAGAAATTATGTATGTTGCAATATTTGTAGAAATAGGTACCATAGATAATATTGTTATGAGATCTCCCACAATACTATTAATAGTATTCTGATATGACAATAGGTAGTGGAAGGTTTTGGGATGCATAGTAATAGGTAGATATTGTGACTCCATAGTAGCGAGAAATTTTGTGATATAGATTTAAGTGAACAACAACTAAAAATCAAATATTAGTTGTAACACTTTTTTAAAATTAATATTAGGCTACAATCCCATTTAACTTCAATTAATGATACAAAATAAAAAATTATATAAAATATTAAATATAATATTCAATTACTACAAGAATTGAAATTGCATATAATATAATATTTTAAAAACATCTAAATTCATATGTGAAAAATCTAATTGAAAATAAAAGATTATACTACTAATTAGTACTAAAATAATCCTTTATAAAAAACTCAATATAATATTTAATTAAATATATCTCATTAAATGTATACATTTTAATAAAAAGTCATTAAAATTACATATAATATAATTGCAAATGGAAGATATATATATATATATATATATATATATATATATATATATATATATATATATATATATATATATATATATATATATATATATATATATATATATATATATATATATATATATATATATATATATATATATATATAGTAAATGGGTAAAATGGGGGATGTGATAACAAAGTGTAAGGGTGTAAATTGTTGGAAATATTCAAGACTAGCCAAGTTACTGAGAGGGGAGGGGTGAATCAGTAACTTCAAAACTTTTTACAAATTTCAGATCTTAACCATATTCCAAATAACATTTAGATCAATAAGCTAACTGCATGCATGAGTAATAGAAAGAATAAAACATTCATAACACTTTGAACACAGAGATTTGGTGACCCAGAAACCTTCCAAATAGAAAGTAAAACTGGGGTGGGGATGATACCCACAAAACTTCAATACTGCAGTATAAAGTTTGTTAGTTAAGGCTTACAATGATCACTTCTAATGATCTACCCTATTAGGAGCAATAAGGACTGCTAGGTCCACCTTGTTAGAGGATTTACAAACATACAATGAAGTATGCACTCGGTTAAGAGATTTTACAAAGACTGTTAAGTCTACCCAGTTAAAGGATTTGGGGCCGATTCACCTGTTAGGATGAAACAATAGATCTCTTACTTGCAACTGTACTTGCGGATTGAGATTCTCTGATGTATTGATCACCTTTTGTGATGGATATATCTCTGCTGCTCCTTATACTGTTGTAGCCCTTTGTAATTCTCTTATCTCTGCCTTTCTTCTCTTTTTCACACTTCTTGCTTCTTCACACCTTGGATATGATACAAAACATTATTTATATATCAATCCAAAACAATTACAAAATAATTACAAAGTCGGCTCTTAAACAAGCTAACACAAATATTACTGAGTCGACCCAAATATAGTTACTCGGTTACTGCAAACTAACTCGGTGACTTTCTAATACTCGGCATCCACTACATTACTCAACATCGTCATGCTCTCGGTAGAAGTGGAGGCTTGGTCCATACTAACCACTCGGTTGTAGTTTTGAACTCGGTATATACTGGAGACTCGGTAGATATAGTGTCACTCAGTAGAAACTAAATTCCCTGTTTACCGTGCTGGCACTCAATAAACACATCTCATCTCATCATTTGGTAATGATAACTTGGTAAACACCGTGAAGCTCGGTAAACACTGTCCTGTCTGCTCAGTAAACACACAAAGTCTGCTCAGTAAACACTGTCCTGTATGCTTGGTAAACACTATCCGAATAAGTGTTGTTACTAATGACAAACATAACTTAATGCCAACAGTAAATATGTGATGGAAAATGTTATGGACATGCAAACTTAATAAAATAGAGATACTTATCTTGAAAATAGTATGATTCAAAAATCACTATTTTCTGATGTCTGTGTTCAATTTCAAGAGATTCTGCAACCTAACTTAGCCTGGAAATGTAGAGATAAAAAAAACCCAGAAAACTTCTATATTTTGGAGCAAGGTCGACCTTGACCTCAAGATCGAGGTAAGATCTTACCCTAGGGTACAATCTTAACCCCCACTAAAAGTTGACCTTGACCTAAAATAGCTCTGACAGAAATTTTGTTTGCGGATCTCGGAAGTTTGCTGAAAAGGGTATCCAGATCTGTACATATATTCATTGTCTCGCACCTATACCTGCAAGAAAAATGGTTTTGTTGTTGGGATGAGGGGTTTGCATTATTCAAACCTTGGTTTGGAATCAACCTTAATAATGGAATTGAAATAGAGAATGCTAGCAAGTAGTAGAAGTAGATCTAACAACCAAGCTATGATATTCAATAGATATGGAATTGTATTTGAAATGTAAACAAGTATGTTGATATGAGAGCTTGGACTTAACACTAATAACCATAAATGTAAATCAAATGCTCCATGATTGTATGCTTGGAGTCCACCTTGAGGGAAGAATGAATGGATCTTGAAGATGAACAAAGGATCTTGAAGGAAGATCACACCACCATGATGGATAGATCTAGGATTTGAATGATGAATCTTGAGAGCTTGAACCAAATCCCTTCAAAGGCTTGAATGCTTGAATCCTTGATCTTCAATGGATAATTTGAATTCTTGAATGGATGATAATGGCTTGAATGCTTCCTTGATTGAAAAATTCTTTCTCAATCACCAATGTCTCCTTGAGAGTGCTTGATGAATGAGGGATGAGGTGATGCTTGATTATGGATCGCCTTGTTCATGAAAAGTGGATGTAAAAATAAGAGAGAAAGGCTTCTTTTTATAGTGATCTAGGGCACAAACCCCTAGAGAGGTTGACATATGAGAAATAAATTCCTATTGGGCCCTTACCCCTAGAAATGGACCTAAATTAAATGCAATTTAAGAGTTTACCATTCTGAAATCCGAAACAGCTAACTCGGAAGCAGGAAAATAAATCTTTCCGAAACCTGACATTCGAAAATCATGGAATCCTAAAATTTGGACCTTGGGTCAAGGTTGAGGTCAAATTTGACCTAGGTCAAATTCGAGGTTGACCTTGACCCTGAAGTCAAAGATCTCAGGATCTCAGTCCAGAATGCTAGAAAAAGTGCAGAAAGAGGGTGGAAAAAGGGGCAGAGAGGAGAAAAGCTAGATTCAAGCCAGGGATCTACCCAAGGCATTTGACATGACCCAAAACTACCTACTCAGATGTCTAAACCTCTCTTAAATGGAAGTGCTTCCATTTTTTGATGATACATTTAGCCTCCACTTTAGCAAGTGTATGGATTCGATGCAAACTCTTGGTAAAGGAGAAGAAAGAAGAGATCCAAGTGGATTCACAATGAGATAGAATAACACTTAGCTAAGGACACGAGCCCCTAGGTTAAAGATTCTAACTCAGCATACATGCACGAGGGTGCAAAAATAGAGAGAAAACTAACAAAACATAAAAGAGGGTTTAGTACTAAAATAAACCCAAATCAACTAGTGGAGGAAACCTTGCTAAGAAATGCTTCCTATACTAATATCATATTTAGAAAGCTATCATAAGTGTATAAATGATTACATAAGAAAGATAAGAGAAACACTATAAATAACATAGCTTCATGATCCAATCCTACTAGCATGAGAGTGAAAAGAGAGAAAAGAGAGAAAAGAGAAAAAGTGATTACCTCACCCAGTAAGATGCCCACCTTACTGTGAATCACCAAGGAGGGAGAGCTAAATAGGTGGCCAAACCTAATAGTTCACCCATAAATCTGTGCCTTGAAATTGTAATGTGTCTTATAACAGCTTCTGGAATTACCATAGATCCACCTTCTTGTATCACCATGGAATATAAAATGTGTGTCTCCTTAGGATTTAGCAACTTATGTGCGTTACCTTCAGAAGATTTATCATATTAAAAATTGAAAAATACATGTCTCTTCAGGATTTAGCAACTTATGTGTGTTACCTTCAAAGGATTTAGCATATTGAAAATTGAAAATGTGTGTCTCTTCAGTATTTAGCAACTTATGTGCATTACCTTCAGAGGATTTAGTATATTGAAAATTGAAAAATGTCTTGACTATGGTTATCCCTAGACAAAGAGAAAGAAGGAAGAACCTTGCCCCCCAGGGATAAAATAAAGGGATACCTTTGAAAAATAAATGTCTTAGAAAAGATATCTTGAATATAGAATAAAATCTATAGATGATTATAAACATAATACAAGAACCATAGAGAAGAAGGAAAGAAGGGGAGAAAGAATACCAATTAAACTCAATAAAAAGCCTAATGGATCCTAGGAGACTAGATTAAATGCCTCTTGCCCCCCAGTCATAAGGCAAGAGGAGAATAAATCTATATTATAGTAGAATAAGGGGTATCCCCTATATTAAAATTATGAAGCAATTGTAAAACTACACGAGAGTGAGATATAATTCCTAAAGCAGCTCTTTCCCTAACATATAACTTGAAATTCTTACAATCAACAAGTAAATGTGTATTACTATAATGAAAAGGATATTTGTACTTGGATATGCATCTTTCGTCATAGGTCTAAATATTTCTTTCTTGGAATTCATCAACTGAACATACACCTTCTTAGCCACCTCTTGACGAATATCAGGGTTATCCAAGGTAGATGTAGGGAGAAGAGGAGAATGATGATCAACATCAACCACCTTGAATTGAGATTGCAAACAACCAAAACCACACATATCTTTTTTAGAGGGTATATGAACTGAATATTTAATACCATGCTCATTAACACCAAGCCCTAAACCTTTATAACCTTGTTTAGTCATCATATTATATCCTGTAGTGTACATATCATGTAAAGCTTCTACAGGAGGTGATTTTTTATCATGCTCATGAGTAAAAGTTGCATAAGGTGGAATAATAGGTTTAGAAGAAGTTTCTTTACCCTTTTCTTTAATATCATCATGAATCAGAGGAGAAGGTAAATCAAAGAATTCTTGCACATCTGCATCCTGAACTATAGCTTGAATCCCATCATAAGTATGGGAAGAACTAGGATTAGCAGATGGAGAATTAGGCATATTAGGCATTGGATTAGGATTAGGAAGGTTAGGAAATAAATTAGGGCTAATAGGATTAGGAAGAATAGGAGACAGTGTATCATCTACCAAATTCTTCACATAGTCCAAAAAGAGTAATAAGTCCGCCACATATATCTTTAATGAAAGTTTTGAAAGTAGGAAGACTAGTATCAGTCAATTTCACAAAAGCATAGGCAAGTGCAAAATGAAGGTTCACCAACATAATGAAGTGAATGATACTTTCATAAACATCATAGGTATGGTAAAGAGATGTTTAGAGAAGGGTAATAAAGAACATAATCACACACCAAAGCATCTTAAAAATCTTCATAGTAGATGAAATGCAAGAAATATTTTTGGATTTTGTTGAATATATAGATTTTTTTGTGTTTTGAATGTTAAAATGCAAGACCATAAAAGAAATCTAATATTGATGCAAGAAAACAAAAGATCTATCACCAAAAAGAAGGAGTTGTCTAACGCAAGATAATACAAAGGGCAATCTAACACAATAGGGCATCTAAATCCACAAAAGATAGGGGGTAAGTTTGTTGGGTTCACCAAAATGTAAATGGAAGATATATATATATATATATATATATATATATATATATATATATATATATATATATATATATATATATATATATATATATATATATATATATATATATATATATATATATATATATATATATATATATATATATATATATATATATATATATATATATATATATATATATATATATATATTGTAAAGGGGTAAAATGGGGGATGTGATAAAAAAGTGTAAGGGTGTAAATATGTGATGGAAAATGTTATGGACATGCAAACTTAATAAAATAGAGATACTTATCTTGAAAAGAGTCTAATTCAGAAATCACCATTTTTTTATGTCTGTGTTTAGTTTCAGGAGATTCTACAACTTGACCTGACCTGGAAATGTAGAGACAGAGAAAACCTAGAAAACTTATCTGTTGCGGAGCAAGGTCAACCTTGACCTCAGGATCGGGGTAAGATCTTACCCCGAGGTACAATTTTGACCCCCACTGAAAGTTGACCTTGACCTGAAACAACTCTGACAAAAATTTTGTTTGCGGATCTCAGAAGTTCATCGGAAAGGGTATCCAGATCTATACAAATATTCACCATCCCGCACCTATACCTGCAAGAAAAATGGTTTTGTTGTTGGGATGAGGGTTTTGCCTTAGTCAAACCCCGGTTTGGAATCAACCTTAATAATGGAATTGAAATAGAGAATGCTAGCAAGTAGTAGAATTAGATCTAACAACCAAGCTATGATATTCAATAGATATGCAATTGTATTTGAAATGTAAACAAGTATGTTGATGTGAAAGCTTGGACTTAACACTAATAACCATAAATGTAAATCAAAACCTCATGATTGTATGCTTGGACTCCACCTTGAGGGAAGAATGAATGGATCTTGAAGATGAAAAAAGGATCTTGAAGGAAGATCACACCACCATGATGGATAGATATAGGGTTTGAATGATGAATCTTGAGAGCTTGAACCAAATCCCTTCAAAGGCTTGAATGCTTGAATCCTTGATCTTAAATGGAGAACTCGAATGCTTGAATGGATGATAATGGCTTGAATGCTTCCTTGATTGAAAAATGCTTTCTTGATCACCAATGTCTTCTTGAGAGTGCTTGATGAATGAGGGATGAGATGATGCTTGATTGTGGATCACCTTGTTCATGAAAAGTGGATGTGAAAAATGAGAGAGGAAGGCTTCCTTTTATAGTGATCTAGGGCACAAACCCCTAGAGAGGCTGACATATGAGAAATAAATTCCCATTGGGCCCTTACCCCTAGAAATGGACCTAGATTAAATAAAATTTAATTGTTTACCATTCCGAAATCCGAAATAGCCAACCCGGAAGCGGGAAAACAAATCTTTCTGAAACCCGACATCCAAAAATCATGGAATCCTAAAATTTGGACCTTGGGTCAAGGTTGAGGTCAAATTTAACCTAGGTTAGAGTCGAGGTTAGCCTTGACCTAGAAGGTCGACCTTGACCCTGAAGTCAAAGATCTCATGACCTCAGTCCAGAATGCCAAAAAAAGTGCAGAAAGAGGGTGGAAAAAGGGGCAGAGTGAGGAGAAAAGCTAGATTCAAGCCAGGGACCTACCCAAGGCATTTGACATGACCCCACACTACCTACTCGGAGGGCTAAACTTGTCTTAAATGGAAATGCTTCCATTTTCTGATGATACAATAATATTTAAAATTTATCTATATTGACATATGGAAAATTTAAATTGATAATAAAAGATTATACAACTAATTAATACTAATATAATATTATATTAAATATAGTTTAATGAAAAAATATTATAGTACAATCTAAATTGTAAATAAAAGAAAAACTAATATAGTGAATGATTTAGAAAAAATCAATAATGTCTAAATTGAAAACTAAAAGCTAATGGAAAAAGTCAAATAAAAGAGTTATAGATCTTCATAAAAACAAAACTCTCTTTTTTCTTTCTCATTGATTTCATTACTATTATTTTAATATTTTTATAAATATTAAATTATTTTTAAATTTGATATCTTTCCTCATCTTTTATATGTATTTTTCAATAAAGTAAAAAAAACTTTAAAGAGCTTGAAGACTAGTGCTTTAATTATTAAAAAATATTAAATATAATATTTAATTACTGTAATACTTAAATTATATTTAAAAAAAGTTAATTTCACATATAAAAATCTTAATTGAAAAGAAAACTTATTACTATTGATTGACTCTTCTTGAAGAAATGTCTCGAAGCTTTTGGCTTTACTAAGCAATGGGTGGACTTGATTTATGAATGTATTTCTAGTCCCAAACTTTCCATCCTGGTTAATGGATCACCTAAAGGTTTCTTTGAGATCAAAAGGGGAATTAGACAAGGGGATCCAATCTCCCCATTCCTCTTCATTATAATGGCAGAAGCATTAGGAAGATCAATTAATAAAGCAAGATTTGAAGATGGGGTTAAAGGTATTAGAATAACAAGGGATATAGATCCGGCCACTCATCAATAATTTTTGGATGATACATCTATGGACATAGCTCTAAGGAGGCCAGAGCATATTAATGTAGGGACATCCAAGGTTAAGGCATGACATTATGTGTCCTCGGTGAAACTGCATGGAGTGTTGGTATTTTGGCCGGTGTTACTCGGTTGCAACCTTGACCGATGGTCTCAGTCATTAAAGGAAGCTCGGTCACTAAAGGAATTTGGTAGTCTCTAGTGCTTGGTGAAGTGTTACTCAGTCATGCCTGTAGTGCTCGGTTGACACTAGTGCTCAGCGATGCTTGGTGTGCTCGGTTAATTCACTGTCACTTGGTAGTTCTAGTTTACCGACTGGAGTTCTGTGCGATTTGTTGAGCCGACTTGGTGCATTTATTATTGGTAGCTATTGTTATAGGTCGACATTCTAAATTAAATGTTTGTACACATTGTAAGCTGACTTGTATGGCATTTAATTATTTGTTTTGGGGAGTTAAGGGTTTCATCTTGCCAACTTGTGGCTAATGACTAGTATTTATAGGATGTTTGGGTAGATATTTAGGGACAACGAAAGCAGATCATGAAGGAGTAGAGAATTTCATGACTTGAAGACTTAGTGAGTCAGATCTAAGGTTCTAAAAGCTGAAGTTGGTGAAGTTGTGGAAAAGTTCTTGCATGTTCTTGCAGATCAGATTTATATATGATATTTGTTTGTAGTAGAGCTAGGGGTTTTCATACTTGGAAACAAGGAGATTACTTGGAGGCTTGCGAGCTCAAGTTTAGATCTGCCTTAGGGTTTCCATTAGCTTCTGATTGTCTTTAGAGTTGAACTAGTTGAGTTTGTATTGGATCTTGTGGATCTTGCAGAATTGTTTTCTGATTGTAATTGGCCCTAACCCGGAAGGCCTGACAGTCGAGCATGTTAATGAAAATTAGTGTTAAACAATTACTTTGTGTTGCATTGTTGAGTATTCCGCTATGTAATTCTATTGGCTATAAGGTTTGGACTGTCCTTAATTGGATCCACCATCCTTGACTGCATCACATATAAAAGGATCCTAGACCTATATGCTATGGCATCTGGACAAGAGATTAATTTAGTAAAATTAGAGATCTTTTTCAACACTCACCCAAATTTGGAACAAGAAACCTACAGTAGTCTAAACTTCAAAAAAGGACTCCTACCATGCAAATATATGGGACTTCCATTGGAATCTGGCACTAGGTCATCAAAACTATGCGAGAAAATTATAGGTAAGATCAAATCCAAAATGGAATCCTGGAAGGGGAAATGGCTCTCAACAACTAGAAGGGCTACTATGGTCCAAGCAATCCTAACAACATTATTAGAATAACTAAGAGGGGGGTGAATCAGTTAGATTGGTTATCCTATAGTCCCAATTGCAAAGATGCAGCTTATAAAATATTTTCAACAAATTATGCAACTCGGTAATATAAATTATTAAACTGTTTGTGCCTTTACCGATTACCAGTTAATTAAATCACTGTGATTACTGACCAAATCAAATATGTAGTATGTAAAGTATGACAATAAACAATCATCACAAAAACACATAACATAATGATTTAACATGGAAACCCTGCTAAGGGAAAAACCACCTGGGACCGGTAACCCAAAATAATTTCACTCTTCTGAAGTGAGCTCGGTGAAGAGCCAACCCTGTTAAAGGTTACAAAACACACTATTAGGTGTGACCTTGTTAGAGGATTTAAGACTAATGGTTATCGTTCAACCAACATTTACTATAGGTTTGATAGGATAACAATGTACATTCATTGAATGACATAGGGCATAACATAAGACGGCTAAGTCCACTTGGTTAAGATATTTTTCTGTATCAATGGTTAAACTAAAATAGTAGTTGATCTGATTACAATACAACTTATTTTGCAGATGTTCAGATCTATTCTAAGCCCATGCAAATCCTCTAATCAATATATCAATTCACTTCCTCAACTTACTTTCACTCGGTAATAGCTCTTTGATGCTCGGTACTATTTTGCAATTTGGTTCTCCTTCAACTAGTCTGATCAAGCATGCATGAAACTGTATTCACGCAAAATCTTTGCAGTCTTCTTTCTTCCGGCATCATTTCAATAATGAAACTCATATCTCTTATATAGACAGATAAACCATTTTCATATCATCCATCAAATTTTTTTTCTTATTCTCCTTCATTGATTTTACCTCTTAAACCTTCCTCGACAGTTGTGTCAGTAACATGTTTCAATTCCATCCTTTAGATCTTCTCCAAATTTTGTTAGCTGTGGATCTCATAAAAAACTTTATCCTTAACCTCAAAATCACAACAATTTCTAGCTCATCAATTTCTGTCAGCTAAACTAAGTATTTAATACTTTCATCCATACTTGGTTATCAAAGAAATGTATCGATGAATACAAGCTCGATTAATATTGTCTCTCGGTATACACAACACTGGCTCGGTGTATACTAAAGTCTTCATTTATCGACCACATTGCTTTGTGCAATTTTGCTTCCAACTTCATCATAGATTAATGCAACATAATCAAGTCAACATAATGATATGATAAACTCATCACTTAGTTACCCAAAGTGTTCCTTATCCTCATCTATCATATCCATCTTCCTCTATGTAGATATTTCAATTCATCTTTTCTCCCTTCTTCAGATGTTTAGATATTTGTAACTTACATGATAAGTATTGTCAAAACTAGTTGACATCAATGACAACATAATGACTGATTTAATTATCTTACATATCATTTCAGTAACTCGGTGATCTCTAATCACTGATCTTCAAGTCATTCAGGTATTCAATCAGTTGTAGCCCATCAAACAGAACCTAGTTATCAGTTAGCCTGTATAGATCTCCCACCCAAAAAAGGGAGGAACTTAATAAATTATTGAGGAACTTCTTACGGCAACAAGGCGGCAACAAGGAACACGGGAAAAAAGAAGATCTCCCTATTGGCATGGGATAAGGTTTGTAGTCTAAAGGAAGAAGGGGGAGTAGGGATAAACGATATCAAGCTCCAAGGAAAAGCTTTAGGGGACAAACTAATATGGAAAATGTATAGAAATCCACACCTAAAGTGGGCAAGATTTTTAACTCATAAATATTTAAGTAACTCAAATCCTATTAATATTTTTAGGCAAAATTCTCCCCCAAGGGGTTCTAGAATTTGGAATTTCATGCTAGACTGTAGGTTCATTATACAAGAGAAGTTGACATGGAACCTAGGAAGGGGTGAGGAGGCTCTTTTTTGGCAGGACTCATGGGGGGGATTTAAAGATCTAGAACAAGTAGGCAACTTAGAATAGTCCAGATGTACCTTGGAATCTCGAAGGGGTAAAAAAGTCAAAGATTATGTCTCCTTCGATGAGGAAGGGCTAGGATGGAAATGGAAGGACAGAAAGAACTTGAATCTTCCTATCTTAGAAGAAGAAACTCTAAGATCTATTTTGGAAGCAAGGAAAACTAGCTTAAATTTAAGTTCAGGTACGTTGATATGGGATGGTACGCTGATATGGGATGGTAGTAAGGAAAATCCTCGAACAACTTTATTTTGGAACAAAGAGTGCCTCCCAAAAGCAGGGCTTTTTACATGGCTAGTATGGCATAGGAAGATTCTAATAGGCGAAAGATTAAGGAAGATGGGATTTCAGGGCCCAAGCAGGTGTCCTCCCTATGAAAAGGAAGATGAAACCATAGACCACATTCTCTTGGGCTGCTCTTTCTCTTTTAAGGTCTGGACATGGTTATGTTCACAACTGGGATGGGCATCTTCCCTCCCAAGGTCTATCTTAGATCTACTTCAGTCTTGGCCACTTAAAAGAGATAGTATTTATGGCTCTTTATGGATTTCTACTCCTTAGATTATCATGTGGGAACCATGGAAGGAAAGGAATAGGAGGATTTTCTATGAGAAGAAATTAGATTTAGAACAACTCTTGAACAAGATAGAAATCTCAATCATTGAGCTCACCAATAATAGGATATTAAATAAAAATTATAAGAAGATGGTATTGTCCCATTGGGATGATAAGATGAAAAGAAGATGGATTGGTCTCAAAATTCCCCAATATATTAGGTCAGGGGGAGTTTCTACTTCAAATAAATGGGAAAATTGTAAATGGCAGCCGCCCAAGCAAGGATGGTTCAAACTCAACTTCAATGGAGCATCGAGAGGAAATCCAGGCAATGCAAGCATTGGATGTTGTATCCATAACTTAGAAGGCAAGGAAGTTCCTAGGTTGGATAAATATATAGGTAAGGAAACCAACAATTGTGCAGAACTAGTGGCCTTAGTGGAAGGCCTCCTTTTATGTAGAATCTTGGGTGTCAAGAAATTAGAGATTGAAGGGGACTAAAAAATTATTATCAATGTCCTTAGTAAGGGATCTCTCCTTAACTGGAGACTTGACTCGATATTATCAAGAGCCCTGGCTTTTCTAGTATTTCAATAAGTTAACCTTTGACCACATATATAGAGAAGGTAACCGAAGAGCAAATGAATTTGAAAATTAAGCAATTAAGGAAGGTTTGCGAGGATAAAAATAGGAAGAAATCAATCTCTAGAGGTACTCCTAGGTAGGCAGGTTTGGATCTTGCATCCAAAATTAGGAAAGGTAATAGGATCTCATCTCTAGCTAATCCTTAAGGAATCACTACTAACAATGTAGTAGGATTTTATGACCTCATTGAGGGTTTGAAGGAATATCATCGTCTAAAGCATAGAATCTAAAGGAGACCAAACTGTAGCTATCAATATGATTAGAAATTGGTCAACTATAACTTGGAAGCTAGATAAACTTAAACAACATGCTAAAATCTAACTTAGGAGTTTTAATCAATGTGGCTAACCATATTTTAGTAGGGGAGATACTATTTCTGATCTTACAGCTAACCGTGGCGATGAAAAGGAAAAACATTGGCATTATCTTTGCATTAGGATAGGTGCATAGGATTTTATTCCCTATAGGCTTAGATATTATCTTTGGTTTATTTAGATATAGGGTAGGTTTATTGTCCTTTTATCTTCCGCATTCATATTAGTTAGACTTGTTCAGATTATTAGATCTAGTAACTTTCCCTATACTCTAAGGCCATTCTAGCTTCCACTTTTGGAAAATGACTCGCATTCTTTATCTTCTTCAATGGAAACTCCTTTATAAACAAGTTTACTCTATGGTTTTATCACTTCTCCTAGTCCCTGAACTTCCCTAAGCTTATTTTTCAAAATGACCACTCCAATTAAGCTTAGGGGCCCAAGTTGTCAAGTTACCTTTGATGAACCTATTAATGGTCAAAGATTAAGAAGTATTATGTTATCTACACATTTTCTAGCAGTTAGAGTTGTCTATCGTATTCTTGGAAATGAATTGATCCACAACTGTGACAAATATTGGGTAAATTCTGATATGCCTTCGATGTTTATAGCTTCTACTCTCCAAGTGGACCCTGATAAAGTGGCTATTGAACTCCTGTGTAGAAGATTATTTAAAGGCACCCATTAAGGGATTTGGATGTCGTTAAACATAAAATCAGAGGTGATCTTACTATTCCTAAGTCCATATTCTATCATCAACAATTAATTGGAGGTAGAGTGGTCCCAACTTTCCCAGTAATGGAAGTAAAGGATCTGAATAGGTTTTTTAAATTGGAAGCCAATCTTGCAATGGAATTTGGATTTCCTTCTCTATTTCTTGCATGTATGCTCTCCACCTCTACCAAAATGGATTGATACTTTTATTGTGGAAGATAAAATTAGGGCTTGGGAATGGGAGTCAGACTCCTTTTTGAACAATGAAAACTTTAAAATTTCCAATGATAGTTTATCGATAGTATTGGACTCAATGCAATTATTTTGATTTCCATATGTGTTAGCTCTAGATCTTCTGAATTTATATTAAGATTTATTCAAATTTCTGTCTTGCGGCTACCTCCTTTTATCATCTTGAGAAATGTTGTCAGCCTTTCTAATCTACGATAGCTTAATCATTAAAACTTCTCCAATATTTATTATTGATTTATAGAAACATGTATTTTTAGGCAAATTTTAGTTCCTTTACTCATGTATGATATCCCCTAAAAAGCATGATTTAATATTTTCATTGATTTATGTGCGTCCTTTGAGATTATGATTTTTTGGGATGGCTTGTGATAGTTATATCTCTGAAGTTCACATGTGTAGTGTGGTATGAACACTTGCCTTATTAATTATGCATCTTATCAAATTTTTGTGGTAATTATTATTAGTAATGGTAAATGTATTCCTCATTTTCATCACATCCCCTTCTTACAAAGAACATTAGAGCTGAAGCCAATAATATTTATAATCAACCAACTCTATTCTTCATTAGTGTTTTAGGTTTGTTTGGTGAGGGTAGAGTTTAGAGGCCTGAGTATTCCCTTTGTTAAGTGTCAATGGATACCCCTATTTGGATGATGTCAGGTAATAGGGAAATGTCCTTTTGGGGTGAAGTTATTGAGTCCAAGATATGTAAGATGGTCAAGATTTACAATAAATTGATTCATAGGGCTATTCTAAAAGTAATTGTAGAAGAATTTTCCAATATAATGGATAGGAAGAAACATAATACAAACATTGAAGCAATGTTTGTTGCTATGATTCTTCATATTGATCGGGATAGCGATAACAAAGCTTTGTAGGGTTATTCTCAAAGGATATCTGGTGGAGGAGTTGGACACGGTGTTGAAAAATATTGATGGCAACCTCTGCATTCCAAAGAAAAGTGAATATGGGGTTACAAACCATCCTCTCATGGTCTTGCCAATTCTGAAGATTACAAACTAGAGTAAGTTCTGTGAGAGGCATGAAGAAATCAAGCACAATTGGATGTTCCTACTGGCCATGATGAAGACTCATTTTTGCATGGAGTGGAAAGGAATGGACTAGTTTCTCATATGTGAAGGTCTCAAGGATTGAGAAAGGGATCTAGTATAATCACATGCCTATCTATTTTCTATCGATTTTGATATGTTAGCTATTTTTAGGTCTAGGTATCTTATGTTAGCCCTATGAATGTAATAGATAAAATGTAGCCCTAGCTAAGCATATAGACTTCTTACCATACTTCTAGATGAAAGATGGACTCAAATTTTTGTTATATCTGGTAAATCAGATATCTCATATTGTATATTTATAAGGAGGTTTTAAAATTAATATAGATAGTTTCCTTTACAAATACAAAGTTTTCCAGCTTTATGATGGGTGTCTTTGTAAATTAAGTTCTATATATGGTGGTGTATTCTGATTGACAACTTCACACAAATGACTTGATGATTATGTATTAAATTGACCATTAACGAAAGATATCATAATTTATTTGGGTATACAGTATCTCAAGCTTTCTTTTGGTTGAGCTTTGTGGTCGGTTTCTTAGGAGCCTTTGAATAAATTTTCTTATAGAACCTGCCTATTTTCTAGATGAATTCTCTTATCTTTATGCTAGAAAAGACTGCGAATGACTTATCTTTCATTTTTTAACTACTTTAGGATACATAGAGATGAGAAATGATGGCCCTATGACTAGATCTGCCCTTCATATTTTTTGGCCACTGAAAGACCATTTATTAAAAAATAGTTTCACATCTAAAAGATGCAGACATGTGTGTATTTTCTTGTAATATCCTTTCAAACACTTCTGAAAGGTGGGGAGTACTATTAGAGACGGAGCTTGGAGGGGCTTAGATAGTTATGTAGTTTCCCCCCTATTTATTTTTCTCTCCCAATCTCAACCCTTTTTAGTAGAGGGAGCTCTGGAGATTACTATCATCCTATGTAGCCTTAGCTTCAATCTATTATCATTTTTCTTGCCCTTGTAAGCTGTTGCCCTATGGTAGTTTTTGAGTCTCTTCTCTATTTTTATAGAAATGGTGCGGGGAGGTGTTGTTGGATTAACTTGTAGGTATTGCAAGGGATTTGGTCCTTCTTGAACATTAGGCAAGTCTTGCATCTCTTATTTTATCATCTCTTTACTCTCTTACTGGTCTTGCTAGGACTATCTCTTGCAGATGCTCCTTTTTGCTGGGTGGTAGCCCATCCCTTCCTCTTGATTCTTTTCTT